>NW_017547308.1:1403171-1694818 GCF_001854935.1 Bemisia tabaci
GGGGGGGGGGGGGGGGGGGAGTCCAGATTCTTGAAAACATTGACGAGAAACAGGACTCTTGATTCAAGCGGATATAAGCTTAAATCAAAAGGAAATCCGCTCAAATTAAGAGGCTTGGTTCTTGATTTAAGCTTAAATCTGATTGAATCAAGTGTATTTTTTCTTATCGATGTTTTTTAGAGTCTGGACTCTAGATCCAATGTGTTTTTTTCCAGTGTACTGAAAAAGTACTGAATTTCCCTTTTAAGGAGGCACTGAATTTCTTGGAAATGTACTGATTTTTGAGAAGCCTGTTTGATTAGCTACTTTTTTTTTTTTTTTTGAAATCAAATCGAGTCTCTCGCCGAAATCGTCATCCTCAGATTGGATTGCAATCGTGCACTTATCATTTTCTCAATTCGGTGCTTCGAATTGGTGTAAGTCGCAAACGGATGAACGGATAGGTGCCCCAGCTCGGCGCATCGGTCGTCCAACGGATCCCTATCCTGCCGTGCTAAGGGAAAAACGCCGTATGAACCCTCGAGAGTTGCCAACTTTCCTTCGATATAATGTTAATTTTTGACGAAAGTTTTTCGCATTTTCCCTTCGAAATTTTCGTATATTTTACATTAAATCGAGATCAGAATTATCCGAAAAATTTGAGGAAAAATATTTTCGATTAAATTGAGATCGAAATTTTCCGAAAAATTTAAGGAAAAATATTTTCGATTTTCCAACTAAATTCGCTTTTTATCGAAGGGAATTCGGCAACGTCTGAAGGCTTATACGGCATTGTCCGTCAGCATGGCAGTATCCTCCGCGGTGTCATAAAACCGAAGTAACGAGTTGAATAATGAAGAGTGCCGTGTGTTGAGGGTGGGCCGCATCGCCCCCCCCCGCACCCCCTCCCCGTCCTCGGCGCCCCGACGCCCGTGGCGCGACGCTCGATTGAGCGGAATGGCGGGTGCGAGGCGGCCGAGCGGGCGCGCGCCGCATTCTGTGCTCATTCATCGGTGTCGCCGGTTGGAAGCGGCTCGTGAGTCCTCGCTCCCGCATCTTCGTGGTGATCGCATCACTAGACCAGGTAAGGGATTAAGCATCGCAGGGTGACAAGTTCGCGAAATGTCAAGAGATTTTCCCGCGGAAATTCGAAAGCTCCCCCAGCCTGAACGCTCAATTTTATTTCCATTTTTTAAAACTTTGCGCCTTAATTTTTTTGCGGAACAAATTTTTATGAGAAATTGCGCGAAAAAATCAGGAAATTGCACCCTCCTGAAAAGTCGGGGAATTTCGCCTTACCCTGAAATGTCAAGGGTTTTTGCTGCGGAAATTCGGAATTTGCTCTCCCAGCCCGAACGCTCGATTTTATTTCCATCTTTTAAAACTTCGCGCCTTAATTATTTTGTGGAACAAATTTGTACGAGATATTACGCGAAAAAATCAGGGATTTGCACCCTCCTGAAAAGTCGGGGAATTTCGCCTTACCCTGAAATGTCAAGGGTTTTTGCTGCGGAAATTCGGAATTCGCTCTCCCAGCCTGAACGTTCAATTTTATTTCCATTTTTTAAAACTTGGCGCCTAAATTTTTTGGTGGAAAAATTTTTCACGAAAAATCAAGCAAATAAAACAGGGATTTACAAACTTTTTAAAAGTCGAGGAATTTTTCCTAGATCTAAAAAGTTCAAGCATTTCGAAATTTGCTCTTCCAGCTAAGAACGTTCAAGTCCCATTCAAATTTATAAAAACCCTCCGCTTTAAATATTTTGGAAAACAGATTTTTTTGAGGGGTTATGGAAAAAAGTTGGGGGATTTTAGAACCGAAGAAAACTTGTCACGCTGCATTACGATACATGTCTCCTCATCAAAATTTTCCGTAGAAGATAGAGAAAACGCAAAAAATGTCCAAATTCAAGTCACGCGTCAGAAATTAGCGGCTGCCGTTTTGTCAATCCACACTTCGCCACAAAAAGGCACGTGTATTCTTGCACCAAATTGACCCCTAAACTATGTCATAGTTCTGTACAACGCAACATTCTCTCAGTTTTCTGGTTTTCCTTGAAAAAGTGGAAAATTTTGCGAGAGGGTCCGCTACTCACATAAATTTTGAACAGATGAGGAATTTTGAAAAATCAACTCACAAGTGTGAAATTATTGTTTAAAGCTATTTCAAATTACCCTCTTTTGAAAATACCTGATATAACCAGATCAATTAACCATTGCGATTAGAGAGAGTCTCTTGTTCGCCTACTTTCCCTCTCCTTTGGTACACGGCACTTCTCAGCCTTCGAAAAAAAGTTTTCCGCGATCAAGTACATCAAAATGAATTCAGCGGCCGATTTGACTCAAGTTTAAATTTTGGTTTTCTGGCAAGCGGGAACTTCGAATACCTGAAAACTTAAAATAGCCTGTAATCTCTCTTTTACGAATTGAACGTGAAATTCTTCCATGCGTCTATCTTGCTCAACGTTAAATTTTGATGAGGATTCCGAAATTGGACTTCTCTTTGCAATTAAGAACTACACTTTCCGGCCCATTTGGAAGAACACATATGTCTAATGGGAAACTAATTGAACATACGTTGTTTTTACACTGAGCCAGAAATTGCAGTTCCTGATTACAAAATGTAGTCCATTTGGACTACATTTTGCAATTTGGAACAATAAATTCCAGCTCGGTTTAAAAACAACGTATGTGCCATTAGTTTCCCTACGCACACAAGTGTTTTTCCAGAAGAGCCAGAATTTATAATTCCAAATTGCAAAATGCAGTCCAATCAGTTTGCGGTGCTTAATTTCCTACTCTGTACAGTGGTCCGTTTTTCTCAATGAAGAAAGAAACAAAAAAAAAGAAGAATACCGGTGGAAGTGAGGCACTTTTAATAGTAATCAAACGTTAAAATCGCTGGTGATTTTAAGATGAGGTTAAGTATGATTAATGTGCTTCCCTGCATGTCTGTAATTTGAACAATTTAGCCGATGAATTCGTGCAGGGCGCCCGAGAATTCGAAGATCTGTCAGATCCTCCATTCAGTACCCAAATTATTTAATAACGAACACGAGATTTTACTTTTCTGTATTACTCGCCAACCAAAGACCCCACTGTTATAGCTTTCCGATTTAAATTATACTTCATTATAGAGTGTCTACAAGTCCGGAAAAAGTACTGATTTTTTAAGGGCGGTTCGGAAGTACTGAAAAAGTGCGAAAATTCCGCAAGATGGTCCAGAATTTTTTTTCATTTTTTTGTCTTTTTGTCGCTCTTTAAGCAAGAAATTCTAATTTTTGACATTTTTCGAATTTGAGGTACTATTTGGAGGTGCTAAAAAAGCACTGAATATTTATGTTGAGAAGGTACTGAATTTCTTGAGAATGTACTGAGAAATCGCCGTAACAGTCCTGCTTTTTGGCCAGCCTGTTTTAGTAGACACCCTGCGTGGTTTTAACATACTTGATTAGATTAACTCCGTACTGACTTCTGTATGGAAATTCCCCATCTGAATTGTTCCTGAAACTGCAGCTTGAATTTTGAATTGTTATTAGTATAGTCATAAACTTTTTCAACGGATTGACTCAACGCATTTTTGCACATCACATGCATAACTCGGTTCATTGCGCAAAATAAACGGGGGAAATGTGTCAGGACAGAAAATTTCATACGTTTTTAGTCATTGTCAAGGTGGGTTTAATTTTAAAATTCTGTGATACAAGTGAGTCTGAATCTCTGAATAAGAGACAAGGTGGTGAATAAAAATGAACCATGCGGATTGTTGGGGTATAAAGATCATGGAAATTAAGTGGTTCTTTAAATAAATAAATAAATTAATTAATTAATCAATAAATAGTTTTTGAGATTCGTCGATTTAGTATTCGGGTATTTGCGGTGGGCTGTCAATAAGTTGTCGTCAGTTGGTTGAATTCTTCGATGACCTGTTATGATTGCGACGCACCGCCGCCGGTGCCGGTGCCGGTGCCGGGCAGACCTGAAAAAACAACATAATCATTAATGATGATAAACCAATTAATTGAAAAGATCCTACCAAAAGACATGAGCTCTGTCAATATTAGCAGCTGTTAGAAGAATTTATTGTGATTGTTCACTAGCACCCCCTAAAGTAGTGTGTCTTAAGCTGCTATCGCCCTATCAAAACGCCTGCGCAGTCGATAACATTCACGGACCAAATGGACAGTCAAAATTGACCCACCGCCTAATGAGCGGCCTCTACGCATGCGCACTTGGCACGGTCAAGACTGCTCGTGTGATAACTCCTTTAAGACTTACATGAAGTTGCATTACAACCGTCGTCGCGTCGTCAGATATATTTTTCCCCTTCTGAAAGTAAGGACTGTTTTCATACATTTATTTATACATAAACACGTCCATATTTCATTGTCATCGTGTATCTCATGATGCTTGTTCAAATTGAAAGTGAGTTTTTCTGTTTCTTCTCTTCATCAGGTGTTAGCACGATTCATGAACTCTGCTATTTCCCTTCAAAGGTTATACAGTGCTGTCGGGCGGTGTGCATAACCTTCAAGGGGTTCGGTTTTAAGTTTGAAAGCTTGGATCGTTTATTTTTATGCATGCTATCGGATAAGAGGAGGGAGACTCGTTATTATGATAGCTCTTTTTTTCTTTTGGATGGATTCGGTAAAAATCCTCTCGTTATTTCTAGCCCTTTCTTCTGTCGGTGAAACATTTTTCAGTCTCTAACATGAGCATTAGTAAGAAAATGTTCCCACTCACCAATATTATGAGCATTTTGTTTCATCATCGTCACTTATTTGTGTTTGCGGGGCTTCAGGGCGGTTACCGTTATCATTTGGTTTTCCGTTATTTGGCTTTTGCACTGATGAAAATATTTTAAGAAAAATGAATTGGTTTGAAAATTTTAGGAATTACAAGTGAAGCGCCTAGAGGTTAAGAGGCCTTTGTAAATTTCTTTTTCCATCCCATAAAAAATGAAATAAAATCAACCGAAAGATTAGAGTCTTAATGTTTGTGTTGCTGTAGTTTTTAGCAGTTCAAAGTTCTGACGCAAGCACTAAGCGAATTGTACTCTTATTCTTTAAAATTGCTCGAACCAAAAAAGTAAGAAAATTCCAAAAGTTTTCAAGGGAAGTAAAAGTGTTTTGAAGTATAGATGATTAATCCGTAAAAAATCGGTGGCCCCTTTAAAACATTGATAAAGGGGACTTGACGGAAACCAGTGGTCGACTTTTAGTTATATTTCTTTCAGAAGCAACTTGTGAGATAACTAATTAGTAAGTGGAGTTTAGTTCCGGCTACATAAAGTTCATTGTAGGTCAAGATGAGAGGCAAAACTCATGTTATGATTCTGATTCATCCTTTATTATTTTATTTTATTTTTTTTTATTGAATATTTATATTGGCATGCGATCAACAATTGGGTCTATGTGTGACAAGATCGTTACTGTAATCACACAAAGCCTGTGCAAAAACTGAAGGACGTTAGCAAGCGGCGTTACCTAATTCTGAAGTTTCCCGAGTCCTTACGTCTCGCACGAAACTGAAAATATTGTGTCGGATGCTTTCACATTTACATTTCAGTTTCTTCACAGCTTGGCTCTTGAAGTTCTCTTTTTAAAAATACCCAACCTTTTTTTTTTTTTTTTAATCGAAGATCAAACTTTATTAATCTGTCAGCTGTTTCTAGTATTTTTTGTATTCTCTTAATGCAATTTTTCCGAATTCCTTACCGTTAGTGTATTGCTGCCAGTGCTCTGGCTTCATATACTCTCCGTAGCCTCCTGTTGGCATGGTTGGCATTGATGGGACTGTTGGCATGTTGGTTGGCATTGATGGGACTGTTGGGACGTTGGTTGGGAAGCTTGGCGGCTTGTAGTTCGAGATACCTGAGATGTCGCTAGGTATTTGAGGCACCTGAGGCACGTAAGTCTGTCTTCTAAATCGAGAGGGGAATTTCGGATATCCTCCATCTAGTTTTGCCTGCAAATAAATATTTGAATTATAATCGCTTCTCAGTTAGTATACAAGAACAAAATCGGGAAGAAATGGCTTTTTCATCAATTTGAAGAATCAAATTACCTCCTATGTATGCCACCACCCATTCCCGTAGATCAGAAAATGGTAAAGATTGGAATACCCACAATTTACTTCAATATTTTTAGCGTGGGGGTTGCCACAACTTGTATGAGTTTGATAATATGAGAACCTTGTTTCAAAATTTTGCCTGCCAGAAAAAAGGGGGACCAAAATGTTAGAAGAGAACATAGGAAAGTGATGTAATGAACGTTCATTCACTTGTACTGATGTCCAAGATCATCCAGACTCGGGCGCACCAAAAACTCGGATAAATTATGATTATTTTTATATTTTTGCTCCTCATGGTGATTGAGAATATTTTGACTAGACTGAAATATCTCCAAGTTTGCAAAAAAAAAAAAAAAAAAAAACAACCTTAAAGCGTGATTTTCTCTTTCAGCTGCATTTCTCTAAAAACGAATCGTACAAGGCATTGCTCTTGCGTTGGTGGAATTTTCAATTGATTTTTCATGTGTTATTATCTACTCCCTTATTACGATTCCCAATGAAAAACACAACCCTTTAATTTTTTAGCGCAGTTACCGTTGATAAAATGTCTTTCCTGGGAAAAAATTTTGAACCTCTTAGTCGATTACTCCGTTCTTATGCCTAACGAAGTGCTCAGACTGAACGTCCGTATCCACACACACACAGTCAAGAATACGTATAGGTCTAGTCTCTAATCTTCGCGATTTTGCAGCAAGCTTTTGTCAAACCTCAATTTTATCACGTGATTAGCAAGGAATAATTCTAAAGCTTTGACTTCATAGTGTTTTGTATTTTGAATTTTCTAGCAAATTCGGTTTTTCAGTCTACGTGGCTGTCCGCTTTCCCTCTGAACTTTATGTTGTATCTCAGTAACATTACGCCAGTCTAGAACTTACCAATTTTTATAACGAAGTTCATCCACAGCAATATTTAGGTACCCAAAACGAATAGAAAAAAGGAACAGAAAAAACAAAAACACATTACTTGGCGAAGATATGAAAACTCGTGTCATACTACTATTATAGTGTAATGAATGAGTAATATTCATATGTCGAGTCACAGTTTTTCTGACATAAGGAAGAAACAAGTTGAAACTTGTTGTATCTTCTTATCCTTCTTGTACGATTAGATGGCTTTTTAAAACCATTGTAAATCGATTAGTGCAATACTTAGACTTAGACCTGCAATCCAATGACAGCACATAACTTTTTTTGCCGCAAGTTAATTTTTGCCAGTAAATATCGTATCTACTTTATTAATAACCGCGCATATTGTTCGCAAATATCATGGGCTGTTCTTAAGTTGATTTTCAAACAGTTTTCCTCATTAAAGAAAGTTCATCAGAATAGTTTGCATTGCGAGAGAGTTAGGTTTCGGTTTTAATTAGGGATCAGAACATTAATGTTCCAATACACTTTGAGTAAAAATCTCTACACTCTGTTACCGATTTAGTGAAAGTGCTTTGAACTTCCAGCGCACCGCGGCGCATCAAATACATACANGATTTCTGAAATAAAAAAGTAGGGGTGCCATTTGAAAATTTCGACTTACGGGTGGGGCACCCCCCGCCCCGCGCCCCTCCCGCGGTTTGGAAAAATGTCGAATACGCCAAAAGGTGTCCCCCTCGATATAAACGAACACGTCTTTTACCGTTTTTCGAAATTCCGACGCGTTCGGTAGATATTCAAGGTGGCTCGTTTTTCGTGAGACACCCTGTATATCTTCAGTAAACTGTGCCTATATTCCTCGGCCAGGCCTTTGTCATATTTCTATTCCTGCAATTTAGTCCCAGCTCCAACGTTTTGACTCACTCACCGTCAGAGCTCACAGACGAGGCAGTATCACAGATATAAAAAGCTTTGACGATTAAGAAGATTTTAAGGATGAACTTGGGCTTTACACCCATGGATACTCGAAAGCTTTTTCCCCCAATTATTCTACCCTCAATCAATCTATCTTCAGTAGAAAAATAATCACGTGTGGAATATCTATGATTGAAATATTTAGAAAACACTCACAGGGAGAAAAGAAAACTTCGATTCAATTAAAACACCAACGTTTTCAGTTATGAGAACTGAACTTCAGCCAAGATAAGTCGGATTTCCCGCTCCCCAAAAAACCAAAGTCCAATTGAGTCAAATCAGTCACTCAATTCACTCTGGCATGCTTTACAATGATACAAATTTATCCAATTTTCAGTTTGGAATTTTTCTTTGCAACATGAGAAGTGCTTTGCCCTGGAAGAGGTAGGAAGTCAGTTTGATACAAAACTCGTGCCATTTACCGTACGTTCGTAAATTTCCAATGGCTTTTTTGACCCATATTGAGTTTGGTTTTATCGTGAGCGGAAAGTTAAAGTGCACCGATTCTATTATAAATACAATCGATTTTTGCCTAATTAGTTGATTTTGGAAATTTTCAATGTTTGATCTGTTCGAAGTGAAATTTTTATGATGAAACAGGTCTTTAGGAGTTGCAATATTTACTTTGTAAAGTGGTCTATCTTAAGCCCTTTTCCCCCCAAAGTAAATATGCGTAAGAAAAATTACTCACCGCTTGAGCTGCTTCATCGGCAACGACTGAGTCTGCGAAAAAAAAAAAAAAAATCAACAATGATGATACCCACCAAAAATGTTGTAAAATCAGCTCTTGAAAATACTGAAAAATCATACAAGCCATGGAGAAAATTAGCCCCCCTCCCCTCCCAGCGAGTTTTATTCAACAACTTAAGAACGAGGTAAAATTTTGTGTCCGAAGTCTTCCGATCTAAACCGTACCATGTCCATGAAAAAAAAGAACAGAAAAAGGAAGGAAAAAAATGAAAATTACTTTTAAAAGTATCGTAAAATTAAGTAACTTTAGTTTTGAACAGCTTTTCCTTTCAAATCACCTATCTTTACCAGTGTTACTAAAACGGAGTGCTTCCCTTAGCAAAAATTAACAGAAATACTGGAACGACAACATTTCTCTAAAATTTCCGTCTTATACACGAATTTTTATCGAACATGCTTTCCCGAGTAAAAAATAACGGGAAAACTGCAACGACAAAAATTGTGTTACAATTTCCGTCTTACACAAGTGTTTTTATCGAACTTTTAGCCTCATTCTAAAGGTCTACGGTAAGAACTTGTCCTGTTTTTCGTCTTTACTGTAAACGACTTGAAAGATAGAAAGATTTTTAATACAAATACGTGCGGGAAAGTGGAGAGGGGGAACTAGAAAGGAAAAGAGAGATTTCCGCATTTTCGAGTATTTCAGTTGAAAAACTAAAAAAATACCCATGAGGAAAAATGATTCAAGACTAAGAAAACTATTCGAAGCTCTCCTTTTCCTAAAGGTATTAGCGTTTGTGCAAGGTTTACGGCAGAGGTGCAAATCATTCTAGGCCTCCGCAATTTTCTTAGCGGCCCCCGAAATTTTCTGCTATGCGCTGGATTTTTTCAAAAAGGTTAACACAACACGCCGATCGAAATTAAGGCGCTGGGTGCAGAAAGAGCATTTCTTGGTTGCGGTTTCCAAGAATTTCCGCTAAAGTTGCATCCATTCAGACTGAAGCAAATTCACGGAATTCGTTGAAACTTTCACCGAATTTTCTATATGAAGAATTTTTTTCATAGAGAACATAGTGTTAACTCTGTCCAGAGCGCACACTTCAGTCGAAGTCAAGTTTCATGTTAAGGATACATACTACCATGCTAAGGAAGAACGCCGTATGGACATTCGGGAGTTGCCAAATTTCCTTTGATAAAATGTTCATTTATGAGAAAAATTATGAATATTTTTCCTCGAAATTTTCAGAGACTTTAGATCAGAATACAAGGAATATTCTCTGAAAAATCGGAAGAAATATATTCATAAGTTTACCAGGGAATTCGTGTTCAATCGAAGACAATTTGGCAACGCGTGAAGGTTCATACGGCGTTTTTCCTTGGCATGCATATCGGTGGCCAAAACGCAAAACCACGTATCTTTATCGCGGTGTTTCAAATTTACCGCTACAAATTTATTTTTTCAAAGAGAAAGAAGCCAATTTTACAGCTCGAAATTAATTTAGAATATTCTGCTGATACAAAAGAAAAATTGAAACAGTTTTCAAGAAATTGCGCTGACTAGTTTTTCTAAGAAACATCATACTATGACCGGAAGTCTGGAACGTCGCAAACGGAGATATGTGGTTTCGCACTTTGGCCATCGATGTTTTACACTAAACCGAGACCGATTAACCTTGCTCGGTGACGTCATATTTAAAAGCGATTTTGTTCTACTACGATTCTTCTTATCTATGTATTTAACTAAAACAGACCTAATTATTGACAGGAGTGCGTACGCGGTGCGCTTCCGCGTTACTAGATGCGATATATCGATCGATCTGCCATTTAAACCCATGGAAAAGATCGATAAACAGGGTGTTCGCAGCGAACACCTTAATGATCGATTCTTTACCATAGCTTCAAATGGGGGAATATCGATATACCGCAAAGCACGCCACGCCACTAATTAACCGCATTAATGAAATTTAGAGGAAATGGAACTTGGAGCGTCGAGCGGATATTTTTTTCGTTTTTAATAATAAATTCTCTTTCCGTTATTTGCGTACTTTTCTTTATGGTTTGAATAACGCGAGAGAATATTAACGATTATCTTTACTGACCACTTCATCTTATTCAAGTCTAACAGAGAAAAAACTGATTCCACTTCATCTTATTCAAGTCTAACACAGAAAAAACTGATTTCTTTCAAAAACCTAGTGCAAAACGAAGAAAAAGAAAAACATCAATGCATCCGGTATAAAGATATGCATATGGATTTCTAGTTTAGTCCACGTGAATGCCTCATCGTGAATTTCACGATGTGTACAAAGTCTTTGTATGTTTCCTGAGTCTCGCGAGTGAGAAAAAACTTCGAAAAATGCAAGGGAAACATTTCACAAAAAAATTTTTTTACAAAAAAAGTGCTCTTTTACGTTATGTTATAGTTGCAGTTCAGGCAGTTCTCTCTGTTCTGATAATGCAGCTCATGTACTCTTCCTTTCATCTTTTAGTTTACTAAACATGTGACCTCTCTCGCGAAAAGCGTTTCTGACAAGTAAATGTGAAATGATAAAGTGGAAAGCGCCTCTTGTCAAATTGTTTCCCTTTCCCTTGTAAAAGCCTGGAAAATCCGGAAAATTTTAGCTTTCTTGACACGGGCAGGAAGCTTTTCCTCCACCTTGATCTTTCTCTATATCGTGTAGAACGTTGTATACGGTAAACTTTACTTAAAAAAGGCAAAATGAGAATTTTGAGGTCAGTTTTGAAAGGGAAAACAAAATAGCCATCTTAGATTACGTTAAACTGCCGACAAGAGAGGCAGGAAATTTTTGTAATAGTGGCGAAGAAGGAAAAGTCGAGAAACTATTAAATAGCTGGTGTGTAAAAAGTGCTCAACTTGTGGAACAGGGGAGAGGGGGTAAGAACTGAATTCAGCCAATATTTTTTGGTAAATACGAAATGTTTGTGGTAATATTATTCTGGGAATTCCGGAATACAAGAGAACCTGGTAACGTGAACAAAAAATTAGAAATTTCTCGTTTTTAAATGACGTACTCCGGAACGTGTTTTCAACCTTAAAGTTAGGAATTTTTCGAAATGAACGAAATACGATTATAAATTTCGAAACTCGTGCCTAGTTCTTTCAACGTAAAATATCAGGAAAAAAAAATTGGAGGGAAAAAAATTGAATTCGCTAAAATTACTTTTTCACAATTTCCCTCTTTCCGAGTAGTGCACTTTTCGAAAAGAACGTTTCAATTTTCCTGGTGTTCGCGGGCACCCCCGTTTTTAAACACTTGACCAGGAAAGTTAGGGGAAACTTACTTATGACGACGGCGGACAGAGCAAGGGCGGCCAGGGCGAATTTCAAGGAAGCCATCTCGGTGAGGTTTGCACTGCGTTGTGTGACGGTCGAAGAATTGCGAACTAATAACTGATGCCATGCGGACGAAAGCCCGCAGCTTTTATACTTTGACGAGCCGCATATTTCGGGGGCGTACCTTTATCGGGCAGGAAGAGGAAACATTTTCGAGAGAAAATTATCGCAAAGCCGGGAACCCGTGTAAATTATTGTTAAGCGCGGCCGCTCGCCAGCAGATAAAAAACTGAAAAGTTGCAGTCCACGCTGATTGGTCAGCGGCGCGAGCCCTCGGAGCTGCCGCCGCCCATTTCCACCCGTTGCCAGATTGTCATTCAGTTTTCTTGCTCCGCGGAGGAGGACGTCAGAGTGCTGCATGTAAGGATCCAAGAGGATGTCGTAAACTGATTTTTACTCGCGTAATGTTTCTTCCAAAATGCAAGGTGTAGGTCGACTCGTTCAGGCAAGTTGATTAGATGGTTACTTTGTCCAATTGTGCTCAATAAAATCCTGACGAAAATTGTTAGTTTCCCGGTTTGTTGAAAATTTTTTTGTTGAGTCGATTATGTCTGATTTTTATTTTGAACATTGAAAGGATCGGCCTAGACGTATGTTGATTCCTATCATGCGTGAGATGTATATATGTTCAGGGGTGCGTTGACAATTTGCTTTCGAAACGTATTGCCGGTTTCTTAGATTAAGCTCTCTGTATGACCCATCTTTCAAGAAGTCTTGCGCAGGAACCAAGCTAGCTCTGACTGAAAATTCACAAATGTTTCAACGCGGTTCATCTATTCAGAAGGTGAAAATTACGCACTGCTTGTTTCACTGAAAAAAATTCCTGTGAATTGTGCAAACAAGTCGGAGTCGTTATCATTTTTATGAACATTTTTTAATGTGTTAGCCAAATAGACTTTTCCGTGTGAGTTTCTCTCCGGAATTTTAGAATTGTTCTTTATGGGAGAAAAGTTCGCAAATCCTTATTTAGATCGAGACTTTCATTTTTGTTGAGTTTTCATCACGGCAGAAGTAGCAATAGTAAAATGAATTTACCCGAGGAAAGGAGAAAAGGGAAAACAAATGCCTTTCCAAACTCCACTTACGATCCCTCATTTCCTGTCCTCTAATAGATTTCAGTAGTGTAATTCTTTAACTATGAACTTAATATTCGGGTTTTCAAGCAATACATGTAAGCTGAGAGAGTGGTTGTGAATTCAAACCAGTAATGAGACAGTATTCCGTGCCTAAAGGGAAAAATCTCCTTCCACTGATCTCCTCGATTGCTCTCCCATCGAAGCTTAGAAAATAGAGAGTCGGAAATGTTTTACAAAAGAAAAAAATAATTAATTAATAAAATTTATGATAGGAATGAGTGTACGGAGCCACTTCCAGAAATAGGGTAGTGAGGCGCGCGGGGCGAGACTAAAATAACGCAAGTCCACATCAATTTTGCCGTGCCGACGAAAAACGACGTATGAACATTCGTTGATTTGGATGTTGCAAAATTTTCCCCGATTAAATATTTATTCTCGACGAAAGTTTTGATCGCTTTTCCTTCAAACTCTCAGATACCTCACATGAAATTGCGTTTACATTTCCTCGTAAGTACGGTGGAAAATGGTGACAGGTTTTCCAGAAAATCCTATATTTAATTAGATGAAAGTAGGCGACGTCGAATGTTCGTACGGCGTTCTTCCGCAGCAGAACGTACGCCAAACTGAGGTAGAAATCGAGAGCCCTTCAAGTCCCCGATGACCAAAATCGCCGCGAGGAAAAATCACCAAGTCTCGTGTTGACACAACGTAAATCACCCGGAAAATTCTGGAACCCTCTAGTGCCTGCTCGCCGCCTATGAAAGTCGGGTTTCTCGCCAAGGAACGTAGGAATGAGTCCACTGCAATCTCCAGCGACAAGAGTAGCTTTTTTTCTTTTTTTTTTTTACGAAAAATTACTTTAAAATTACTATAACAGCATTGGAACGGTTCTAAATTCACTCCCACGCAACTCCACAACTTGCGTAATAAATTAAGGCATTTTTGAGCTCCCCGCTTTTAAAAGTATACCAAGGCAAAGGCGTAATTTCCATAGTCCTACAAACGAAGGGTACTAGTAGCACTTAATTGATAAGCTGAACTCTACCGTCGGGACTCTTTAACATCCCATTACACCCTCTAAATTTCCACGAGATTTTGTGTGCCAAAGAAGTTTAGAATGCATGTTTATAAATTTTCCTGGGGGTGAATGAACGTTTGTTTATTGCTGCGTGAAAGTATCCTCTTTGAGCAAAACGCAGTGATGATGATGATATCCGCTCCTCTCCCTTGATATCCAGAAGATGTTCTCACTAACCCGTCCAAGAATACTCCCCCCCCCTCTCCCCCCATATACATTTATGTATCAGGGTGTCTACAAGTCCCGAATTTACGGAAAGTCCGGAAATAATACTGATTTTTTAAGGGCGGTCCATAAGTACTGAAAAAGTACGGAAATTCCGCAAGGTCTGGAATTTTTGTCATTTTTGTCGCAATTTCCGCGAGAAATTCAAATTTATGAAATTTTTCGAATTTCTTCAAATGAAGGTTCTGAAAACGTACTGAATTTCTCTGTTAAGGAGGTACTGCATTTCTCGGGAATGCACTGAAAAAATAATGTAAAATTACTAAATTTTGGCCATCCTGTTTTAGTAGACACCCTGATATATTCATGTGTATGATACTGCCGGGCCAGACACTTTCCTCCCACTTTTTAATGCAAATTAGTCGGAAGAAAAAAAGGAGAGATTAAGAGCTTTAAAACGATAATTTCACGCGACTTTTTCAGCATTTACACCGGAAGGAATTTTGGGGGCACGCAACTAAGGTTCAGCTTTTTGGATCGTGAGAAAGGTCCCAGACAAAGATTCGGAAGTCTAAAAACCTCTGCGATAAATTATCATTATATTGGGCGTTCCAAAGCGGGCGAGCCGCGAGCCCACCGCAAAGATGCGTCCGATTTTCAGTGTGAAATTAATCTGAAGTGCCTGCCTTGTATCTGAACCGCTTCTAATTCATTGCTTCTTTTTCTGTTTTCAGGTGAGTGCTGTGTAAACATTCTTTAGTCTTTATGCTCATCAAAAGGTGAGTGATAATGTGATCTTTTTACCCGGCTCGTGCGTCTTTTTCAAACTCATTCATCAAATGGACGAATTTCTGTCAAATGGAACTATGTGCAGAGAGACATGAGCCTAAGACCCATAAGAATATGTGCATAACAGAGCTCACGCCATAATGCACATAGTTCTGTTTGATAAAAATACGTCCAAATGAATCTACGCTTTCCGATTGTTCGTCCGTCAAGTCCTCGATAAAATCCAATAAGTCTAATTTTTTAAATTTTATTGTGTGTATCTTTCAGTATCTTACACCCAAAGTGATATTTAGTATCAAAGAACAAAATGCATTCATAGTTCGCTGATAAAGTGACGAGGTGCGTAGTCACATACGAGGTGCTGAATTTTCAATTCCGTTAGCATTGAAACTCTTAAAAGAACTCTCAAAGTTTTTCGCAGCAAAAATCGGAATCCTTGAAGTTTACCTTTCACGAAGTTAACCAGAAAGAAAGTAACTTACGCTTTTGGAAATTTTAGGGCAAATTAGTATCTACTTCAAGTAATAATACTTTTTTTTTTAAAATCAGAATTTAAAGTCGAAAAGTGCGCTTTGTGCAAATCTGGGGGAATTTGCCTATGAGATTAGTGATTAGTCCTTCCTGGGTCCAATCGGCCACCGGAAAGAAACTGACGCTTTCGGCGAGTAAGCTGAATTAGTTAATTTGAACATTTCCTCCCTCTGTGATACCAGAACCGTACCAGAAAGTGTGATTCCAGCGAGTTAGCAACACTGTCAATACTCAATTTGAACCCATTGAACATATCGATTCTGGGTGAGACAGGACACCTCATTTAGAATCGATTGTGTAACATATATTCAAATGGAGAGAAACAGAGGTGCCAACTTGCAATAATCGCGGCTGGTACCAGAAAACTTTTTGAAAAAAATTCAAATCAATAAGGAACAGGAACAATCGGTTTGTTAAGCACTTAAGTGTGTAGCCGAGGAAGTCCCAGGGGGCCGGAAAGGTGTGACCATAGGTTGTCGTTCAACACCAGTAGATCTTCCTGAAAGAGGAATGGGTTCGTGGGCCTACGAAAAATTCTCTAGCTTCGCAAATGAAAGAACCCGGTTCGATTGCGTTTCAATCATACAAGGAAATGTTTCTCGTCCGAGCTAATATATGTAAGCGGGTAGCGGTAGCCTGAAATACCAGTGTTTACTGCACAACCCGACACGCCGGAGTTGGGGGTTGCCGGTTGCCCCCTCTTCGGACCCCGGCGTTTTCCTTCCGCGAACTTCATCTGTCCTGGCCGGGCACAGCGATGAGACGTCGCGTCGCACAAAGGATCGAGTTAATAGGAAATGTCGGAGAAAATTTGGAATTTTTAAACGCTTAAAACTCCGTTTATACGAAACTTTGAGTTTCTGAAAGTTGTTCCGTTGGTTTGTTCGTGGAATTTTCTTCCAGAGGCACCCCGTTAAATTTAAAATGTGACGAAATAAACATCAAAATTTGCAGTTTTAGTCAAAAATTTCGTGTCCGACCTCTCTAATTGACTCGATCCACTGTGCGTCGTCGGCACGGGACATCTTCAACAGCAGCAATGAGGATGAGGAAACTCGCCGCGTCCTGCATGGGGTTTCGCCGTCGTCGTCGCTGTGCTGGGCGCCGCGACGCGTCGCGCCGTTGCGTTGCGTTGCCCAGCGGGAAGCCTTTGCCCGCTAAATCATCCGCGTTCGCCCGAATTTGCCAGACGCTAAAGCTCCTCGCAAACTGTACCAAAGTCAACACAAAATTAGTCTTCGTTTGACTTCACTTCCTATATTAACCAAAAGTAAAACAAGAACACAAATATTTTTTCTAGTCTTCATAGTCACTCGCAAGTTGCAACAGGGTGTCTACAAGTCCAGAATTTCTGGAAAGTACCGAAAAAGTACTGATTTTTCAAGGGCGGTCCGGAAGTACTGAAAAAGTGCGGGAATTCTGCAAGAAGGTCCGGAATTTTTTCATTTTTTTGGCTTTTTTGTCGCAACTCGAGCGGGAAACTCAAATTTTTGAAATTTTTCGAATTTCGTCAATTGGAAGTACTAAAAAAGTATTGAATATTCAATGTGAAGGAGGTACTGAATTTCTTGGGAATATACTGAAAACGTTGTGTAAAAGTACTGATTTTGGCCAGCCTGTTTTAGTAGACACCCTGGTTGCAACCGATGAACGGAAATGAAGAATAATGTGAATACATCAGGTCAGCAGGACGCCTTTTTAATCTTGCAATGTCTGGGATCATACCAAAGTTTCTGTTGATGTAACAGAAAATTTGGTTAAGTAACCAAATGGGTTTTGTCGATCCAGCCGGACACAAGGAAACGCAAGGAAGTTTTCCAGTGCTTACGAGGTCAATTTTGTGAAAACTTCATTTTCGGACGTATTACCCTCGGTGAGATGGCCGAGTGGGTGGCTAATCCCATTTTCCCGAGCCGAGAGCCGCGTCTGATTGATCCGTGTTTATTTCAAACGGAGTGAGTTAATCAATTTGCATACAAATAAGGAACTAATCGCCGCGCGCCGCGACTTGCTCTTCCCTCTCTCGGTCGGCGGTCGGCGCGGCTCGTCGCTTCAATTTTTCCTGTTTGCCTAGTTCAACTTTACTTCTTTGTTCCTTTCTCTCAAATGAAATATCTTCGGTTTATTCGCGCCATCGATTGAGAGCTTTTTCCTCCGCGGAAGCGCATTGCGAGTCGAGCTTTGCTCATCCATGACAAGGTCGAAAGCTCAAAGCCAACTCATGAAAAATTATGGCCGGAGCGGGAAGGAATCTCCTTTCCTCCACCCTCGGGGGATGGCCAAGAAGTGAGAGGAAAATCAGCGGGCTGATTGTTGAAGTTGGTAGACAAAGCGATAGACAAACAGGCAAAAAGGATATGGAGGAATCCTATTGGTGGAAGCGGGTGGTTGCGATGGACTAAATAGGTAGGTAATTGACTAACCTAACGGCAACCCTCGAGAGACCCTTTAATTGATCGCATTTAGCAAAAAGAACCAGCGCGATCAGAGTGTTTTCAAAATTGAGCAACTTCTTTTCTTTTAAAAAAAACTTAATATTATGTACTGTATGAAAATTTACACGATACTTTTCCTTTCAAATTAACAATTTTTTGGTAGTAAGCAAAAGTTATTTGCTATTCTGGGAGAATTTTTAGATAATCATGAAGAAGCAACATTTTTACAACACTGTAATCGCGTTGGTTCCTCTTTGCTAAATGCGATCCAATTAGTCCATAATTATCGCCCTTGGTCTACATATAAGAACCACCCATTTCAACCAATAGGATCGCTCCATACTACCTATGTCTATTAAATTTCAAAGCGGCGAACTTTTCTTAATTTTTTGTCGGTAAACTAACTGTGGTATTGGGCTCGAGTTCCAACGGAGGCGTCGCACAATGGAGCGATGCTAATTAAAATTGTCCCAGAAGTTGAAACTGTATTACATCTCTATTAAAATGCAACAAAGAAACCTAAACGTGGCTTTATTATGCTTATTCGTGAAAGTTTCAGGAAGCACCCCTGATGAAAATCTCTGGAATCTGGAATTAAAATCAGAACTCCGAGTTTTAAGCTAGAATACCATGCTTGACCTCGCTGCGAAACTCGTCTCAATGTGCATCGCGTTGGGACACGGCGCACAGTGGAACGAGCGAATAGAAGAGGTCGGACATGAAATTTTTGGCCAAAGTTTCAAAATTGGATGTTTATTTCGTCGCAAATTCAATTTTGAGGGATGTTTCTGAAAGGGAATTTCACGAAAAAACTAATGGGACTACTCTTTAACTTTTTTGTCTCATATTTTCGAAAATATAAGCTTTCAAAGTTTCCAGATTTTGTCCGACTTCGCCTATTGACTCGGTCCGGTGTGCGGCGGGCGTTATTTTGGGAGAATGCGCGGAGTACGGTGACCGCACGCGCCCGTGGCTGCGTCCGTTGAAGGGAGTCATAACCCAAAAATGCAAGGTGTAATGCACCACTAATAGACAGGTGACTGCCCCGCCCCGGTGTCCGCCTTCAGACGGATTCGCACGCTTCGCGCCTTTTACGTGTTGCAACCCCCCCCCCCCCCNCCGCGCAAGCCCTTGGCCGTCGACTTTCTAGTAGAGATGACCCATTGTAGGAATACGAGGATCTTCTCCTTACAGGGCTCGTGATGCCGAAAAAAGTCCTTAAATACCGGGTGCCATAATGTTAAACGCGGTTTTTTTTTTTTCAATAACAGCATAGTTTGAGTTAGAGGATCATCCTACCATCATAATAGTTACCAAGTTAAATTCTACACATCTCAACATTATTCCAGAACCAGTTTCCTGAACCAGTTTTTGGGCTCGAAATGAGTCTTTTTTGTTCCATTACCCAAGTTTCCCCAGAAAATCCCCCCTTTCAAAAATCAAAACGCCCCCACATAACCCCCACGGAAAAATAAAGTCTTTTAGATCCAGAGTCCAGACTCTTAAAAAGTTTGACAAGAAAAATTACTCTTGATTCAATCGGACTTTTGCTTTAATCGAGAGCCAAGCCCTTTAATTTCAGCGGATTTCATTTTGATTCAAGTAAAAATCCGATTGAATACATACAAGCGTATTTTCTCCTCTCATATTTACTAAAAGTCTGGACTCTGAATACAAGAGAATTTCTTTGCCAGTATCCTCTAAAATATGTTTTAGGCTTCTCCGAGGTCACATTTGCCTTTAGCGTGTAATCAAATGTGAAAATGCCAATTTTCATTATTCTTATCTGTCATATTGAAGGAAAAAAAGCTTTTTTTGACCCGAATTTTGAGGGGTTGTAACTCAGAATGACGGACTTTTTGACAAATCAAGCATCGTATAACTCGCTTCTTCTCCGTGCGTGAAATTTCTGGATTATCACCAGATTCTTTATTGAGCGCGATTTATCGCGCTCTCTTCTGTTGCTCAGATGCCGGTAATTTCGCTCATCTCTGCATAGCTACCCGCAGCATTTGGAATCATTTCCTATATCAGGACAATAAAGGCTGTGAAAATCCTTTTAATCCTTCCCAACTCCAGCTCTTTAAAGAGCACTTGAGCTCACCGAAGGTAAAAGGCACGCTCCGTTGAGATCCTGGCCGAGAGCCAGAAAGAATGAGACCCTTACTGGTACACGGCGATCACCGCGTTATATTTCAAAAATGTCAAATCCCGATTTACAGCTCAATCGTATTCCCTTTTGTATTTTTCCGTCCCTGGTCTATCCTCTGTATTAAGTTCGAATGGAAGTTTTCCGCAGATCTTGCAGTCACGATCTTCGTATTTTTTGGGAGTCCAGTATCATAAAGCAAATTTTCGTTCGTCAACTTTTGACGAGATCCGTAAACAGTTGTCTTGCGCGCTAACGAAGTCGGTATTCTCATCAACCAATCAGAGCTCGGTGGTCTGTTTACAGGACTGTTGATGGGTTTCAAGCTCTCAACCAGAATCGTCAACAGTTTCGATAACGTGGTCCGGAGCACGTTTACGAAACCGTAAACTGTTGACGAAAATTAAATTACATTTAGTTACGGGTGATTTGGCAAGAAAGGCTAGGCCACGCCCATTTAATTACAAACGGAGAACCAAAATTTGTTTTGATGACGTATTTCGTCAACTGTTAAAGGATTTCGTTAACAGTTGACGAACGAAAATTTGCTTACAGCCATTAGTATTTCGGTTGATTTTTCCTTTTTAATCAGATCGATCAAATATTCTGATAATTTGATCTTGGAAGAAAAAGCTGGGAATGGAGAGAATCAAGAGGTGAACCATTGAATTGGGCCCTAATCTAGGTTAAAAAATTGAATCGGTCCGTTACATTTGGGCCGTGCTTCTTGAAGAAGTAAGTGACATTAGTTGTTGCTATATTTCATCAGACAATTCATTTTTTTACAGTAGGACGGTTGTAACAATCCGTTTGATATTTTTAGGGAATGTTCTTCGTGGCATGTAGCTGATTCCCTAAAATTTTCAAACGTTGTAAAATAATCTTCCTCTTGTAAATAAATAAATCGTCCGATAAATCTCGCAAAAGATGTCACATGGTTTTCTTTAAAAGAATATTTTTATTTTCGAGGATGTTATTTTGAACTTTTTCTGGTTACCCGCTAAAAAAAACCCTGCCTTGTGCGCTCGTGCTCCTTTAAGTTTTTAATACCCCCTCCCCCCCTCCCCATCACATGATATTTACCTGCCAGGAGTTCTTGAATCATCATTTTCCCCCAAAATTCAGCTGTATTATCAGACCGTTTACGGTGCCTGAACTTTTTTCGTGCGACTACGGTGCGTGACGGTTTTATCAGTGACGAACAATGTGTCGAGCAAGTGATTTCCCCATTTTTGGGTTTGATTACCTAGTAATCGCGCGACCGCACTGAAAAACGTCCTATCCAGTATACCCCAACTTACCCGGATAGACGGTTTTTTTTTTTTACTGAAACACCCCGTCGTGCCCAATTTCTTTACGTGTCGCTGTGTCACTCCAGTCACAGGCGAGCGCGCTGCATTGTTGTCGGACGGTCGTGGATATTTGAGTCAGTATTTTCGGCGTATCGCCGTGAAATTATGATTTTTCAAGTGAAAATGGCTGCTTTGTGGGGAAATCATCGTTGCAGCCTGTCTAATCGTCGCGACTGTCAGTCAGGGTCGGTCCACATTCAAAGTTCCTCTTCTTGTAAGTGCAATATTCCTGCTCCGGAACGGTGCCGGCCCGAATCAGTTTGTTTCGAGAACTTATTATTTTGAGATGCCCAGTCTATGCTATGCATGCGCTTCTAGCCTGATGGTATGTTCTGACTCCTGAGCCCGAAGAGCTCTCCCGCTTGTCTTAAAGAGTGTTGCCTCCCTTTGACTTTCTTCAGTCGAAATTTTGGCGGAATTCAAATTTTTTTAGCAAACCCTAAATCGTTGGAATAATCGAAAATGGAATGGAAAGTTGGCCCATTTCGATTGCCCGGAAAGTTTGTACACACTTCCTTCAGAAACATCACAAAATGATAGAAAATTAAATTGAACTTTCCAAGTCCAAATAAATATTGTTACGATTTAGTTAATACGTCGCTTGGCTGACATAAGGGCGTAACTACACATTGAGATGAGCCCGGAAAAGCATTGAAACGTATGGAAGACAGGGTTCATTGCATAGGCGTTACGCTCTTATGTCAGGTAGGCGACGAATACATCGATGAAAACGGCCAAGGACGGCATGGAAAGATTTGAGAATACTGACTTCGAATGTTTTTAACAAATGCAACAATTTTCCTAGTCTTTCACATGGAAGCGATCTTCCTGGAGTGTCCTAAGTAATTTTCAACCTCTTTTTCGCCTGCAGAAAAGCTGCCCAAGATCAACTAGCGTGAGAGTGGCAATGTATTTTTGAGTCTTTTTTTGATTTCTAGAGTAAAACAAAAGCTCTGTTTCATCAACTTTTCAAATAAATTTCGGAATAAACAAAGGGTTACGCGAGCTAGCATACCTACATATTCTTTCCTGCCCTCTTCGTCGGAATAAATTTAACGTTTTAGGAAGATCTTAATAATATATTTATTTAGATTCTTTTTCCATTTTAAAAAGGAAACTCAAACTCGACGACGTACGACGTAGAGCTACTTTACGCATTGTCAGCTCTAACCTTAACACCGCTCAGGGAAGGGTAAAAAGGTCGAAGTAATCCATTTTCATGGCCATATTATCTGCGGAATGAATGAGCGATGGCTTTCATATCTAACGGTCAGGAGAGAAAAAGTTCCACATTTAATGTGGCTAGTATCTCCCAAATTATCTTAAGACCTTCACGTCCCTGCAATTAAATTTTCCTGCTCTGTGCAGGAAAAGCGCCGAAGCCCTAGTCAGTGTCGCAATGTTTTGAGTGAGTCAGCTTGACGCTTGATTCGTTTAGATTATCGCTAAAAGAATAAAGGTATTTTTAACGGTGCTGTCTTCAATGAGACTTAATCAATGATCCCCCCTTTGATTGAGGTTGAGGAGAATTTTAGTAAATTGAGCCGTTATACAAACAAATTATCTTCAGAGATCAAGGTGTATCTCGGTCTTTTGATTCAAGCAGAATTATATTTTGTATTTAATTGTCAGGGTGTTAAACGTCCTGAAAAATCTCGAAAAGTCAGGGAATTTTTCAATTTGTAGAGGAGACCGTAGCTCCGCTCAGCCCCGGTTTGAGCGCCGATCGGGTCGGTTTTTTTTTCTACAAAAGTCAGGGAATTTTGTTCACATTAATCGTTAGAGAATTTTGATACTTCAATCCTTTTACCTCCCTGTTTTGGACTCACGGCAAAAAATGAACTAACCGCAATTTGACTCAGCACAACAGTGGTAAATTGGTCATCATAACTGACGGATTAATTGGATTGCATTTTGCAAAAAGGAATCAAGAGCATTCTCGTGTTGCTAGGATTGTGCAACTTACATTCTTTGCAATAAAGTTACTGAAATCATGCAAAAAGTTTTTACAATGGTAATTTTCGCCCGGACTTTATAATTTATCGGGAGTAAAGATGAAACTTCTTCAGATAATCAGTTTATATTTGGAAGGTAAAACAAGTTGCGCAATCCTAGCGACATCGGAATAACCTTGGTTCCTTTTTGCAAAGTGCAATCCAATTCCACCCATGTATTCAATCCGACTCCGAAGAAACTTGCTTCATGATCCCTTCATCCTGCAACAGGCAGTCGATCCCTCGTCGATTCGGTGATCAATGAATTGATCAATGAAGTGCCCGTCAGGTATGAGTTTATAGCACACTTTTGAGTGAGTCAGCTTCACTCTTGATTTGTTTTGATTATTCCGGAAAGAAAGAAAAAAAGTGCTCTTAACGGTGCCATCTTCAATGAGACGTAATCAATGATTCCTCTTTTGATTGGAGTGGAGGGAAGATTTGTCTCCGTCACGAGTTAAATGAACGTATTACTGCCAAACGGAACTGAGTGCATTTATGACGTGAGCTCTATTATGCATTTATCCTCATTGGTCTCAGGGCTCATGTTTTGATGCACATAGTTCAGTTTGGCGAAAGTACGTCCAAATGACCTATCGGTCGTCAACTCCTCTTTGTCCTGCATGGAAGTGGGACTCCAAAAAAATATCCACGAGGACAAATTTGATACAATTTAAACCATGCATGCGAAAGAAGAGTGTTCTGTAGAATCGACCAAGTAATTCTGCCGTAAACGATAATGTTATCGCCTTCGATTTCGACCACTTAATTCCTTTCTCCCCTAAAACTTTCTCTTTTCATCATTTTCCTCTGAACTCCTCAAATTAAAACGAAGGAAAAACAATGAATATTTGGTGAAAAGTTATCTGCTCGTTAGAACTTACAGAACGAGACGGTTGTCGTATGCATTTGCATTACTGCATAATGCGTAGATAGTCTTCGCGCCGACAAACATATTTATCGAAAATTAGTATTCATGTTCGCTGCATTTGGTTTTATTAAAACAGTTTATTTTTTAGTCTTTTCTATAGACTTTACTTTTTTTGTGGACTTAGGGTTTTTCATATTCAGAGCAAGGAAGGATGTCACATGTCCAATTTATTCATTTAAGTCTAAAAGGCTGAGTGCCTTCTAAAACTTATGATCACCACCTCTTTGAGTAACGCAGTCATTAAATCAGTTGCCAAAGTAAGAAATAATTCCAATTTCAATCTCAATGGAAAACAAAAATGACTGAACCCTTACAAAAAAATAAATGCCAGCTACGGAAATTCGCGAGAACCCGAAGTAGACACATGTCTGAGGACTCATTTATGGAGGATTTCAAACAATGACTAGGTAACACTTTGTTTTTGCAAACCTGCACTAATATCTCATGTGCATTATAATACCTTGCCGTAAAGATCTTGTGTCAACATATATAAGTAAAGAAAGTTCGGTGAACGGATTTAAACAACTCATCCGAATGGTATAACTTGACTTGTTCATTTAATGAATGAAGAATTGAAATACTGGAGTTACACCAACGCAAATATAAAGAATGGTGTAGTAGAATAGTGTTGGATCCTTACTATTCTATCCGTAAATTCGCAATATTCTCTACCATGAATTCGCTTTTCAACACGATAGAACCAAAGTCCATCCAGATCGCCGAATCCTGAGAGTTGACCTGCAATTTGTTTTGTACTACAAATATTCAATAGGAAAAAACGAAGGAAGAAAAAAAATAATGAGTGTGTTTTTCTCCCGGAAAAAAAAACAGTAAAACATGCGAAGTTATCACCGTCTTAAAGCGTGAAAGCTTCAATGCTTATGCTCTAATTTGCAGTAAGAAAAAATTACTCACGTATGCGATCGGTACTCGTGTGAAACTCCAAGACTGGTGAGGCGCTTGGACTTTTCAACCAAGTCCGCTCACTTATCCTATCTCCAATTTCAGAGCGCCCTCAAAATTGCGACGTTTGCAATAAAATATCCCATCAGTTTAATTTGTCACCTCAATTACCTTCCGATTTTTAACCTAGTAGGAAAGACACTCACTGTTCCT
Organism: Bemisia tabaci; assembly: GCF_001854935.1. Lineage (NCBI taxonomy): Eukaryota > Metazoa > Arthropoda > Insecta > Hemiptera > Aleyrodidae > Bemisia > Bemisia tabaci. Next base: position 1,428,725 of record NW_017547308.1, read on the forward strand.
ATCTAATTTGAACGGTATTACCAGGAGTTCTGGTTATGGGCGTTTTTCATGTAATATACCTTATCCATCAGCCACAGTTGGGAAGTTGAAGATGGAGAAGATTTCCTGCACTAAGCAATAAATTTAAAGCTGCAAAATGCTTAGCGATAATTTTTCTCTTGCTGATCTCCACATCTTCTCGGTTTTCTTCCTTTCTTTCTATTTTAGAAATTAACTCCGTGGTCCTTGGAGTCGTTGCTTTAACCCATGACACAGCGATAACTTCACAATAGCATGTTTTTCTTTTGTGAATCGATGAAATGCGAGCTATAAAAAACTTGAAATCGAAGGAATATTGTCAAAAGGTCAGGTGTAAACCAGAAAAGAAATGAGAGGAAAAGAAGATATTCTAGTTCATCATGTCCTGGTATTTTTATGTCTTCCGACTTGGAAGCTATTAAAACAAAATTAATACGTCCAAAAAGTTCTGTGGAGGCTAATAATTTGAAAATGGCTTAGTTTTTCCCTCGCTCGAGTATTTTCCTCCATTAAGTACAATTTGCTAGTAAGCAGTTGTTTTTACATCCCTATAGGCTTATAAATCTATAAGCCGATGTATTTTACGATCTATCGTATTCCTAAGGTTCTTTCCCGCTAATTATTTTTAATAATTAGCACCTGATATTTATAACCCAAGTGTGTTTACTGCGTAGCGAGTTTTTATGCCGAATCATTCTATTAGCATGGCATGAGTGTGATAGTTCTATTACGCAGCATCTTTAAATTCTGGAGCGAGCTTAGACCTCAGTGTCCACATGAAACACAGATGTGCTCTCTTTCGAACACAGTGTACCAGAGAGAAAGGAGAGTTACTTAAAAAAACCGTCCGTTAATGGCAACTTTAGGAGTTATCTGCGTGATTTTGCAGCGACGCGCCTTCATTTTCGTGAGACACCTCCCGCATTGCCGCGGAGTTGATTTAGTTGCGTGACCCAATCTAACCCAACTCGAGTCTTCAGTGGCAGCTCCACGCCTTTGCGGCAGATCTGGATCAGACCGGGATCATTATCGAATCTAGGATCATTACTGATCAGCACCGAAAGTAAACCAACAACTAGATACCGAACACATTCTGCTCCATTACGGATCTCTTTTTCGATTTTCAACGAAAAGAAGTTGACGCTCCTTTAAGCGTATATCAACACAGTATCACCCATCACAGCCGTGGCTGTGGCCGTAACTTATCGATAGCTAATGTTGAAAAATTCGTATCATCGCAAAGTCTACAAATCTTTGATTATGTTCTTTTTCGTTCGTATTTTCTAAAAAGGCGACTAACTAAAGCATCCTGATACAGGCGTGTCCACGATCACTACAGCAGTAAAAATCACTGCTATTCTGCCGTGCTAAGGAAGAACGCCGTATTAACATTCGAGAGTGGCCAAATTTCCTCCGATTAAATGTTTATTTTTGAGGGAAATTATCATTATTTTTCCTTGAAATTTGCAGACTTTTCAGATCAAACTGCGAGCAAAATCACCCGAGAAATTGGAGGAAAAATTGTCACAAATTTTCTTGAAAATTAGTGATTTGTCAAAGAAAATTAAACGCCTGAAACTCCTACGGCGTTTTTTCCCAGCATGGCAGTATTTTCAAAGTGCAAGCAGTAGTCTCAATCACTTTCAGAGAACGCCTCTGCCATTTTTCTTCAATTTCCGTACAAAAAAAACTGGCGCATATTGAACATGGTGTTTAGGACCGCAAAAACCCGGGTTTCATCAGGGAATTTCAGGGAAAATTACGAGAAATCAAGGAATTTGTTCCAGAAACCGGAAATTTCTTCTTCTATCGCATAGAGACTATTTCGTTTTCAAAGTTAGTGGACATTTCAATGTTGTTATTCAGGTTTAAGACACTGCACCTGGGCCGCTATTGTCGACCTCTTAAATGGCATATTCGAATTTTCAAATCATAATAACAGAAGCTTTTATCGACCAGATCTATTAAATTCAAGAATACTTTCGGAATTTAAAATTTGCGAACGTGCCGAAAAAGTCGACTGAAAGATGAAAAAAATTCTTAAGGTTTTTCCCCCAAAAAATTGTGGGGAATTGGGAGAAAACTTGGATTTTTTATCAGGGAATGAGGTTCTGAAAATCAAGAATAAATCAGGGAATGAGCATCGTCAATAACTCCAAGCACCAAATCATCCCTCCAACTTAGATGGAGGATTTTCTTCATGCAGTCTGTTTATTGAGCACGTTACATTTTCTTTGTGATTCCTTTCTGAAAGGATGAAAATCAAGGGCCATGACTGTAATTCTGAAGGGTTCGCGTTCGACTTGCTTGAAGTTTTATCGAGGAACGCCTGAAGCCGATGTGTGGATACGTTGCGTCAAGCGCGCGTCGCCATCCTATCCTCGTAGTTTAAAACGCCTTCAATTATTGCCGCGGCAATTATTCGTACTTCTGTCTTGTTTCTTACTGCGTGTCCAGCCGCTCGGAAAGAGAAGGCGCCACATATGCCTTGTCAATGTGTCCGGTGTTCGCGCACCAACTCACTGTCTTCATTGGCTTTTCTTCTGAATATTGGACCAGTCTGACTGCGCACCAACTAAAGCACTCCGTTACGTCTTCTCTCTTCAAAATTAATCATACGTCGAATATAATCAACACAAAAAGAAGAATGGGAGGAAATGAATTCTTAATTCCTAGAGAAGACAAAGATGGTAAAAACGAAAAAATTGTCATATCTCTGATTGCGACGTTGCAAATCTCTGCGCATGTTAATTTTTCTTAGAAGAAACCAATCCAACAATTTTTTAAAACTGTTTTGTGAATATCCTTCACTTACTCGAGAGTTCGTATAGCAACTTCCAAAGAGATACTTTAGTCAGTTCCTTTTTGGGAAACTAAAGCACAAGCCCTTTGATCTCGAGGAAAATGAGTATAGTTTTCTTTGAAATTTTTAGATACGTTGAATTTAATTGCGAGGAACATTATCTGAAAGCTCAGAATTAAAATATTCTGAAGTTTTCCAGATAATTCATATTATTTTAGCTAGAAATCATCAACGTTTGAGTGTTGATATGGCGTTTTTTCTCAGCATAGAGTAGACGGGAGCGATTCCCTATTCTGCCGTCCCAGGGAAAAGTGCCGTATGAGTATTCGAATGTTGCCAAATTTCCTTAGATTATTTTCTTTTCAGGAAATGTGTGCATTTTTCCCCAGAAATTTCCGGATAAAATTTTAAATAAAATTATGTGCAAGAGTTGGAAGGAGAATATAAACAAGTTTCCTAGGAATTTAGCTTGGAAGGATATTTGGCAACTTGAGATGGCTCATACGCCGCTGTTCCTTGATCGCGGCAGTATGCTGTCGGCATCATGTAAGTTACAGCAGTGACCAAATGCAAGCGCAGGAGCCTCAGTTTGTCTCATTGTCAGCCGGGGAGGTAAACTGCCGTGCTAAGGAAAAATGCCGTATAAACCTTCTGTCGTTGCCAAATTTCCGTTGGTAAATGACGAGTTTCCGGGACAATTTGTAAATATTTTTCTTCCAATTATTCAGGTTATTTTGTTTGCAATTTCACCTAAAGTTCCTGAAAATTGCAGGGGAAAATATCCATAGCTTTCCATCGAAATAAACATTTTATCGAAAGAAATTTAGCAACTCTCGAATGTTCGTACGGCGTTCTTCCTTAGCGCGGCAGTATGGAAGGAGAAGGCATTACGCCAGATAATTGAGGCATGCATGTTCATTACGCGTTCATCTGTATACAATTGTTATAGTTATCAGCTATGGGATTGACATTGTTGCCGCTTATATCGCGTGTAACAGTTCTCTTTGTCATAATCGAACGGCGAACGGCGAGGATCAGCCTTGGAGAAGAGGAAGCAGGCGTCCTTGATGTGAAAAAATCCTACCTCCACTTTTCTTCTTTGTCCCTCCTCCGTTAACCTGTTGCATCCATTCATCAAGCTCCTTCTCATAGTCGTCGTCGCTAATTCTCAATTTTCAATTTATTCTTCTTTAAATCCGGAGTCTTTGCCAAAATTACTTTTCGGTGACGTGACGTGATCTGCGATTTATCGATAGATCTGCCATTGAAATCAATGGAATAGGAGCGATTAACAGGGTGCTCGCAACGAACACCTTATTAATCGATTCTTTACCATAGCTTCAAATGGGGAAACATCGATAATTGATCATTCACGCCTCGCCGCTGTATTTTTCTTCCAAGGCACAGTACTTTTAAACGCGAAAATGAAACGGCTTGGTACTCAAATTTTAGCTCTAGGTTTTTGTACTAATGCAAAAGATAATTTTCAAAATTCAATGCCAAATTATTTATTTATTTATTAATTTCTTTTTTACACCTATTGTAGGTCTCGCAACTCGTAAGTTTGATCAAGTTATCATATTAAGATAGGAATATTCTAATGCCTTTAATGTTTAATATTTTAATGTATTTGATCCTACGAAAAGCAGACGCAATAACTTAAGTAAATACAATATTAAATAAACCTCCACTGATTTTAAGAAACTCTATATTTGGATGAAAGTGTTCGTTTGTAATGTCCAGCTTGACCTTTTTAAACTTGATTTGTTAAGAATCCTTATACTTTAACGCCTAATTTTACTGGAATATTTTCTCCCAGACAAAGGAATAAAATAAAACGAGATTAGAACGGATGGTTTCTCCCCATTTAACTAAAATTTGACTGTAAAACGGACACAGACATGATAATTTTTGTCGTTTAAGTATCGATGCATCATCGTGTTCCATTTCAAAGTTGAATTTTTAAGAATTGCATGAACATACGTATTTTGAAAGATTTTAATCTTGAAATCTTTTCTTTGTTTCAGGTAAATTGAATCTTCATTTTTTCACACGAGTCAAAACGGTGAGAATCTCTGATCAATTTTTGAATTACACTCTCATTCGTCCTAACATAACTTTCCAAAATGACTGACTGAACACTACGAGTCCTTTGAGACTCTTGTCCAATAACCCTTGTTTTCCCAGGAGGAAAACTGAGTTAGTGCTATTTTAGTCTCCCTATAAATTCTGCTATTTGTACTTATGCTTTTTAGACCCTAATCATTGAATAGCGTAACATAAAAATGTTTTTGGGGGGCGATTAAAGTGATCCAAGTGGTCCTGGGACGAGATCCACCCCTTCATTGCTGTCACGGTCTGCGTTTTTAAGAAGCAATAATTATCGCAATGTTGTGATAAATTGATGAATGTTAACTTAATGCAATAAACTGATCCATAACCTTGTAGCAGCATCAACACTAAATAGTTTGTCATCAAATTTGTGATGATTCTTTACAATTTTATATCAGAAACAACCATGACGAACGTCGCTCAATGACTCAGCGTAAATGAGATATTATTTTTTAAACCGAGGCCGTTTTTAAACCGGGCTAGAATTCATAGTTCCAAATTGCAAAATGTAGTCCATTTGGGCATCAGCGTTTGAGGTGTCGGATGGGGAGTCCGCGTCCGTATCCATGTCGGTGGGAGCTTTCGTAGTCTCGGTGGTCCGCAGTACCGCATCGCTTTTTCCGCAAAACTTCCGTGTGTTATCGATCTATTTGTCTTGTTAATTGTCAACCGTTATCCCGGTGGCGTGGTCGGAGCGGTCAGTACCCGCTCTATTTTTAGCGCCCCGCGGTCCACATTGTCCAGCTCGGGATCATTGCTTTCCCTTCGAATATCTCGACACGGACCGGTAACAGGTTTTTCGACCCTTTCGAATAAGAGGGAAAATGTCGGCTCAGGGGGCATGGTGCCCACAAGTCCGGAAATAGTACCGATATTTTAATGGCGGTCCGGAAGTACTGAAAAAGTGCGGAAATTCCGCCTAAAGGCCCGGAATTTTTTAAAATTTTTTGTCATTTTTCTCGCAATTTCGAATTTTTGAAATTTTTGTGATTTCGTCAAATGGAGGTACTGAAAAAGTACGGAATTTTTCTGCTGGAGGAGGTACTGAATTTCATGAGAATGTACTGGAAAAGTACTGTAAAAGTACTTATTTTTGACCAGCCTGTTTTAGTACACACCCTGCTTTCGAATAAGAGGAAAAATGTTGGCTTAGTGGGTCAGTTCCGCTGATCACAGAATCGTGTTTTGATGTTTGATCCTTGTAGGTCAGCTTAAAATAATGAGATCCGTCTAAACGGCAACTTCCTACGTTTAATCTGAGATATCGTGCTTTGAAAAATTCGGTTTATGACGTCACCCACCGCAGTGTAGGGACACCCTCGGTTTCCTCCACACTGCTTTAATCCGAGTTTAACGTTGAGTAACCAGTGAAATTGTGTCTTTGTCAAAACCAGAGTCTTCCTGACAGATGAAAGTAAGGTGGAAGAAACCAAGGGTGTCACGACCGCGGTGGGTGACGTCATAGATTGAAGTTTTCAAAGCGTGTCATCTCGGTTATTATTGAACATAGGGAGTTTCTGTACAAATCTTATTATTTTTAGCTGATTTACAAGGATCGAACATCGAAACACGATTCTGTGACCAGTGAAAATTATCTAGTCCCGAGATGATGATTCCTACAGAGACAGGTAGAATGATTTTAGCCTTTCTTTTGATGATAAAAATCGGTTGCTATGCCAAGCATAGACGGTAATCTTCGATTTTTAAGAAAGTTCAAGTTTACTCGCCTCTCCTGTGATTTTGCCAATTCCGGTCGGAGATTTCCAAAGTTTCCTCCGAACGAATGCTTGGGACTGCGACTGCCGAGAATGACAACATGTCAAGACGAATGTTTCGAGTCCTGTGAATTGAAGATGGTACCGTAGAAATTGCACTCGGCAACAATTGTCGGAGCTAATTTCGGAAGAACCTGCTCATTGCTGAGAACACCGCTTCAAAAATGGCAACAAGGAAATTCAATTAGAAAACGCGAGGACGCGTTGCGCTTCTCTAATTATTTCGTTATAGGTGTGCGAAACAGCTTCGTGAGCATTCGCAACAACTCCGGCTACTCATAATCCTGCATGAGTTACCTGTTTCGAGGGTACATAAGCTGTTGCCGAAGTTCTCTATCGCGCCACACAAAGAAATAGCTTCGTGGATGGGACCTGAAGTTCAGGTTAGGCCGCCGAAGTTCAGTTCACACATCTGAAGTACTTTGGTTGAAACTTGTATGGAATCAATGGAAGTGTCGGAGGAGCTCTGTTGAATGACCCGAACTTAGGCAGCTGGACCTCAAGCTGGGGGATGCACGATCCGAAATCCATCTGATCATGACCCATAATATAACGTCGCTAACCCAACTGTAAGCTTCGAAATCAACTTCTGAGGAGGAAATTGTTGTGAGCTTTAACCATTGATCAAATGGATTGATGGGACACATAAACGACATCCTTGGTGCTTTGCGGTTATCTGCAAATATTTGTTTTGCTTGCAAGTTGATCTTCGAATCTGCTATTGTTGATGTTTCTTTCGCAAGCAATCTGGAAAGGAGACATGGAACGTACTAACGTAGTGCTTCGATCGCATCTTCTCTGGAGACCCATCGTAGTCTTCCACTGACACTGTACTTTTTTGAGCTAATTTACTGAACCATACGCGTTCACTCGTTTCACTTGTCGACAAGTGGCTGCATTTCGTCATAATTACATTACTGCGTTAGTGACTGACTTGATCAATTTCGCATCAATCCAGAGGAGATATGGTCATCTGCTTGATTCCGGCGTCCATTTTAAAAAAAAACATACATCCTTTCCTTATCGAAGTGCCCCCGTGGAATCCGATGCGGTTTTTCACGGGCAAATTCGCGGATGGACATACACGAGCACTCGACGAATCGGAATCCGTCCTCAAATTGAACAATCGGATCTCTTAATCACCCCTGATCAACGTTTACACCGAATCTCACCACAGTCTCGAATGATGCCTCCCGAATCGGCTGAAAATCGAACACGACTCAGCCAATAGGCTTATCGCAAGTAGCATGTCTCTCATGTTATACATCCTCACCACCTCATCGGTGGACCATCGATGTAGACATCGGGCTTCAACGAATAGGCTTATCGCAAGTAGCATGTCTCTGATGTTATACATCCTCTCCACCTCATCGGAGGACCATCGATGTAGTCATCGGGCTTCAACGTGACAACGCGGACGGGCCGTTTTACGCGAGGAGCGATGGCGGGCGCGCTCGTGCCGGTGCGTGCGAGCGTATCAAGTATCAAGAAAAGTATTCATCTCTGCATTCTTAGCCCGGCGCGGCCTCCCCTCCACAGCGCGCGACGGCGGGGGGGGGGGGGGGGTTGCCCCCACTCCGGCAATCGCGGAGGTCAGGGCGGCGGGGAAGGGAACCGGTCAGGAGGTTGTGCTGAGCGAGAGCGATCGAGGCCCGATCCAGCAGTGATGTCGCTAGGAGCCCGGCGATGAAGCCACAAATCGGAGCCACGGCCTCGCCCCGACGCTGATCCGACGTTGACGACGACGACGACGCGACGTCACGCCATCGAGCGAGTTGCTTATCCGCCGCCACCGTTTTCGGGCGTTCGCCGGGTGAGTGTTTCGGCGCCGAGCCCTGAATCCGCGAGTCGCAGCCCGTACGTGGAGTGAGCCCGCACCGTTAGTTGAGCGCCTCCGCCGGGTTCCGCGTGTATCCTCAGTGCGAAAACCCCCCCTCGCGAGTGTCGCGTTTCTGTGTGGTGTGTTGGTGCGGTGGTGAAGTGGAGTGGAAGTGCCAAGTGTCGTCGGATGCGCGCCCCGGACAGCGGGTCGTCCCGCGAGTAGCCGTGTTACCGCTCGGTGCCAGCCGCAGCCGGGAGCCGGGAGGTGTCTTCTGCGCCGCGGGGGATGTACCTCGTGTCGGGGACCGGAGGGAGCAAGTTGACAGCGCCCGTCTTGAGCAGAAGGGAGCCGGGGCAGAAGAAGGACTTGAGCGGCGTCGGCGTCGGGACTGGGATGCCCCTGACGACGAGCATCAAGAATCAGATGCTCCGTCTCCTGCGACGCACCAAGAGCACCCGAGAACGTCCTGCCTCCTCGTCGATCGTCTTCTCCAACAAGCGCTGCCTCACGTCCCTGGATAACGTTCTCCTAGAGTCCTCGCCGAAGCCGATCCGACCCAGCAAGAGCGTGCGCCAGTCGGCGGTGTCCGAGTCGATGGCGCTCGGCACGGCGACCCCCAAACCCCCCTCGGCGGCCCCGGCCCCCCCGGCCAGCACCCCCGCCCCCGCGGAGCCCAAGAAGAGCTCGGCGGCACCTCCCCACTCGAGGACTTACAGTAGGGAGTGGCACCACCGGGCCAGAAGACAGAGCAAGCAGGTTAGTTCTCATCGCTAACCTAACTTTTGTGGATCTTAAATGGCGTCAAAGACCTGGAAGAACCGTAGATGAGACGCCCGTATACTTTCCGAGACCGGGATAATTGTAACCACTAAAGTAACATTGTAACTGGGACTAGGAAAGTAGGTTGGACCTGTAATCCATCGTGAAAATTGTCAGAAGAGCATCGATACCTTTCCTTCGTGTACAGAGATTTATCAGTGAACGTATGGTCTCCAGGAGGATCAGAGAATGCATGAGGAAATCAGTCTTAAAACCGAGAATTATACAGCTGGACAATTCTATTGGAAGAGAGGGTTGCATTCCATGATGACAACCTGTAGCTTAAAGTGAAGGATTTTATTATTGGTCAGGCAGTATGATTTAGCTCCGGATGGCGTCAATAGAGTCTTTTACAATCGGAAACACGTGAAATTCAAGCCAGTCAAGCCAGTGCTTGACTATCGTCTTTTAATTTTGAGCATCAAACGTCAATCATCCAGCTCATTTTGTCGTGAACGCTCGTATATTTACGGATTTTGATCAAAGATGAGGTCACAACTGGTGGGAGTGAACTGGCGCACAGCAAATTCTGGCGAAATTTTGGCGCGGATGTTTACCTTCGTATCTCTGGCGGAGAGTATAGGCAAGGATGTCATTTCTGTCCTTCCTTCTCCATCGGTAATTTTAATCGGAAATCGGAAGCTTGAACCATTTTGAGCCGGAGACGCTTCAAGTGCTTCTCGATTATCGAATCACCAAGTGAAAATGAGATTAACGAGTGTGAGGGTGTTTGTGACGTAGGCTGTCGGGCCTTTTTTCACTGTCTACATCGTCCACCCTTGTACAATGCCCACCTCACACGCTGAAAACGATTGATAATTGAAGAAAGGTCCCGTCGTTGTTGAAATTTCATTGTAGTTGAAACGGCGTTTTGAGATTGGTTTACTCAATTTTGTATTTGGATCTGAGCTGCCAGGACGATCAGAAAATCAATAGCCGAGTCACTGAGATTTTGTCGTTTGCTGAAAGTTGCGCGATATCCCATAAATATCAGAAAATAACTCATTATACTCACCGATGACGCTCTCTTTTCAGCCTCATTTTTGAGCGTGTGAAGCAGTGGCGATGCGTGAACGATCGATTATCGATATTTCCCCATTTGAAGTCATGGTAAAGAATCGATTATTAAGATGTTCGTTGCAAAACTCTGTTTATCGATCCTTTTCCATAGGTTTAAATGGCAGATCAATCGATACATCGCAAAGCACGCTACCCCACTGGTGTGAAGCAAGTAAAACAATGATCGATTGAGCCGGTTACTTAGGGTATTGTGCGTGCGTTCAAGTGCTGAGAAAATATTCCCTTGATCTGGACCTAGTCATTTTCTCAGTTAAATTTCACAAATTATGAGCCCTCAAAAGCTCAAATTATATATGTAACAGAAATAAGCACGGAACCAGCGAGGGATGAGGAATATTTTTCATAATGTATCTGAATATTGAATGATTAGCGCGTCGCTACCTTGAGCTGTTGATAACGGTTCTTTTCCGTTGTTCCCGCCTGCTGTAGATTTTCTGCGAGAGCTCTTTGCAAGACACAAATCTGCGAGTTGAATGGATTAGCATTGAAAAATACTAGCCTGAGATTTGCTTGGCATCAACTGAGCCGCTCTAAAAGTTGTCTAACGTTGCCAAATCGGTCGAAGTTTTCACCGCCATCACGAAGATCCCCTCTATTTCTCTCTTTCCCTCATTCAAGCTTTTTTCCTCCTTCAAATTCAGACAGTCCCTCCTAGAAAACCTGCTACACCGAGACCGAGAGTAAGGCAGCTCGCTTTATGCAAGGCTTAGGGCTCAAAAGGGCAGCCAACCTTCTCACACACAAAATTTCGCTGCCAATCTTCTGATTCCAATATCCAACCAAGATGGCCATAAAAGTTCAGTAATGAATGTTCTTCCGCAAAAATGAGTAAATTCATGGATATAATAAGTAATATACGTGCGTTACAAACGATGGGTCGTAGCAATTGTAATGATAAATCACACTGGATACTATGAATTCATAGGTTGGCTGCCCTTATGGGCCCCTAAAGCTCCATAACCTAACCTCAAAATTACCGACTTGTCCGCACTCTCCCTATACTGCCGTGCCACGGAAGAACGCCGTATGAACTTTCGAGAGTTGCCAAATGATAAAACCTGTATTTTTGACATAATTTATGCATATTTTTCTTGAAATTTTCAGATATTGTAGATTAAATTGTGTACAAAATTTTCTGAAAATTTTAGAAAATAATGTTCATAAATTTCCCAGTAATTTCGGCTTTTTTCAGAGCAAACTTGGCAACGTCTGAAAGCTCATTCGGCGTTCTTCTTTAGCTCAGTAGTACAAAGGTACTCAACGCTTTCGGGCCATAAGAACTCCTCATTTCAATATGCCCGTTTCGCACCGAATAGGGCATGTATGAAAGAGGAGCCTATCAGGGAAAAGCACTCATGGATTTTGAACTTGGAAGTTTCGGCGACCTGACAACGTTGAGAAATGTTGACTCGAATCCGCGCGGATTCAAGTTGGGCCCACCAGATGTCAGTGTCCTAAATGATCGGCTGGAGGTCGTCCGATCCAGGTTATCGATGAGTCACCGGCTGCGACTCCTTGCCCACTTGCACCGGTCGTCCCGCAAACCAAGCGCCGCCGCGAGCCGCCGCCCGAAAAAGGCCAGGAAAAAAATCAAATCAGAATTTAATGAGTGTAAATTATCAGGCGTGTACGATAAAAACAAGCAATTCCAACTTTTTCGAAGAAATTGAGTCGAACAATGATCCTCTGATTTTTTGCGCTCTTTTCGTTTTGCAAGTCCGCTCGTATTTGAATAGATAAACCCCTTGCTAAAATTTTAAGCTTCGTAGCCCTCGATTCAATTTTCAGCTCTAAGGAAAATTATGTCACTCGGATTATGAAATACTCACCACAGTATTTGCAAAACTACTGTAAATAATTCAAGCATCTAGTTCTTGGCACCACCGTTCTTTTTACAGTGCAGGACATAACGTCGAACGTGGCAAACGCTTCGATTTTGCAACTATACTTCTCGCCAAGTCTGTCATCATGGTGCAACTACTCATTTCATCATTTCTACCCTTGTCCTTCAGCCTTGATTTGTTAAGGCACGCAGTGCGAGCATTGGCGATTGTAAAGTTGGCAACGCTGTTTTTCCTCCATTTAAATGCATGCAAAACAATCGATTCTTGGCGAAGCAGCTTGCGTCACCTAAATCGATATTTTTAATGGAACTAAATGGAGGAAAAACTCTGTGGCCAATATAAAAAATCGTTACTGATAGTGGGTGCGAGCAATACGTCAACAACTCAACTTAGTCTAAAATCAGCGCTGTGAGTTTGAAATGACATTTTAAAGCGACCTTGAGATTCTGCCTAGTCTCGAGCCTTTGCTTTTCTCCTCTGAAAAGTGCCAACGTTATTCAGTCTTTATGTTAAGTGCCGCGTACGACACCCTATTATTATTCAAGAGTGAGCGGCAAAATGCTTTCAAGTCGGGTTTTTTTAAATATGCAATACAGTATATCTGAGTAGTGAAAGTTCCCCGTTGATTATAATCCTATCTACCCGTTTGAGAACACGATTCTGTCGGCAGCATCAATCCGTTTAATTACTTTTGAAGAGGGAAAATACATCACGCACGTATGTGTTGCGCGCTACAGAAAGTCGCCAGTACATGGATCAATAAATTTATCTCAACAATTAGCCCTACGAATTAAACATTTGAAGAACTGAGTCAATCGATGTGACACTTGGAAAAAAACTAGTTTACCATTTGTTAAGACAGCTTGTGGTCAAATCCTCGGGTTTCGTTGTATTCAAGTGGCTTTCTACAGAAACATTATAGAGAAAAAAAGGAGGTGTTGGCATCTTGAGGTTTGTTTACCCTGTGACGTGAGTCGGTACAACCTGGCCAGCGAAATGCGGAATTCGAAGTACGTAAAACCGACCATAATGTCCCATTTTTTTTGCTTCAATCAACTCATGGTATAATTTCAAGTACTTTTTATAGAATGACCTTTTTCCGTAAATTACACCATTTCCAAGAAAATCGATGATAAAAGTCGCCGTGCCGACCTACGTCATCAAAATAATTCCAAGATGCCCGAAATGCAAACACCTCCTTTTTTTCTCTATGCAGAAACATAATTGCTAAGAAATAATGAATTAAAGTATGGAAATACTTATGAACCCTTGATTAGAAAAAATCCCAGAGCGCTTGTAGCACTGAACTAAGATTTCTCTCATCAGGAGTTGACAAATGCCGCAAAATATTCCAGCTCTTTCGTCCTGAAAACTTTCACACCTTGCGCTTGGATGTATTTTACTCACACTGATCTTTTCATCGGATCGATCATGCAAAAGTAAAAGGATCAGTTTAATCACATCGATGCTGTCCTTGTGTGGAGTGCTTGGCCGATTTGTCTCGCTCTTGTGCTCTTACCAATTGCCTCTTTCGTGACCTTGCAGGCACCAGACCGTCTTGTCGTAGAGTTAACTTCTATTCGAAGGCTTTTACTTTCAAATTTCCTCCATCGTATTTTAACGTCATCGATGCATAACAAGTTCCATATGTTGAATTGAATCTTGTACCCTATTTACGCCCTATCCAAAACACGGAGAATCCAAAGTAACTCCCTTAGAGCCCCCGACAAATGTGAATGTGTTCGTCGACATTGTTTCTGAATATTTGACAGAATCTTAAGCTGTGGCCTGTGTATTGTAAATCTATGTCAATAATTCGGACGTCCACTCCCGCGGACGTAATCGAGATTATTGCGTTTCGATATAGCTTAAGGGTATCTACAGCTGTTGTTTTACGTTTCAGCTACGTCCATTTCAACCTTTGAAATGTATTTTTGCCCTAAAAAATGCGGCTCTCGTTCTACGAGTCTTCACGCTGCGTCACGTCGTTCAAATTGGACCTTGCGAGGGCCCGAATTTTTCGTGATGCAGCATGTCAAACTTTCGAAACCCTGAAACAAATTGAGTCGCCTCGTTCCTACACAGTAATAGCCTATTCAATATTTAATGCTCGTTTCAAGTGTAGGTTTTTGGACTTGGATTCGTAAGGTCAGTGGCGCAGCCAGAAATTTTTATTCTTAAAATTGCGAAAAGGAGAAATGGGGTTGCTGGCCCCCTGGACACCACCGTTTGTTTCGACCGCTGAGTGATGCTTCTTTGTACGAGGTGTCTTCCCTAGGAAGGGAATAATCATCAGGAGATCTTAGATTCGATAGACGCGACCCGAACTTTGATGTGTTGAGAAAACGTTGTATCGTATCGAAGCTCTGCCTCATAGGTCAGGCAGAAGATCATAAGGTTTGCCTGAGGCTCGAGGCTCTAGCGCACTTAGCATACGCAATCAGTGAAACTCGAAAACGGTCGTCCCAGTTCCGGTCGTCAAAACGTGTAATCAAATCTGCAAGCGGGCACATGCACAATGCAGCACCAACTCGGAAACGTCAGCACGGTGCGGCGCCTTCTCTTCAAGTTGCCAGATCGAATTGGATCCTAGTCGGAGGGATAGTTCGGTCAGAGTTCTGTACAGGGTTACCACAGTCAGGGAACATCGAGAAATTTCCTCGAGATATCCCCTCCATTTTGGCCTCAACTTGAGAGCTTTGTTTGAGCTTGGGAGTTGATTTCAGAGAAAACCAGTGGCACCGTCGTGTTTCTCGCCAACTTTTACATGAGAATCAACAGTCAAATCGCAAATTCCTCACTTTTACAACATCTCCATTCTTCACATAACTACGGACTTAGGTAGTATTTAATACTACTTAGTAGGGACTTAATAAGGGTCTCATTGGTTGTCTCAGAAAATTTCAATGCCCTTTTTAAATTCTCCGGAAAAGTTGACAGAAAAACTCACAAGTTCTCCCGAAGAGTCTTATTTCATCAAAGGAAATTTGGCAAGGTACGAAAGCTCATAAAGTCGCTCCTATGACGTAAGGACGTATCGCAATTTCCGCGTGAGCCTTAGAAAGCACGGAGTTATACGGACGGGCGGGCTCACGTAAAAAAGAGATACGCCACTTCGTACCAGGAGCAAGGATGAGGCGATTTTCCCTTGTGCGGTACCCGTAAGTGGAGTTGACGGCAAGATCACACTAGAATCTGCGGCCCTTCTCATGAATTTTGGCAACGACGATTTGGGCTGTTATGGCGCCCGAATGTATTTATAGTCGTCATATGCACCGACGGCGGCGGCGCGAACCTGTGCACCGGCGGCGAAGTGTCATGCAGGCGCATTATGATAATGATTTATCGGAATCGAGCGGAGAGCCAAGGGAGTTAGTGGCACACGTCTGGATGACACTCTCGCGCCATTATCGGACACCGCACCGGCATGGGCCGCGGCACCACCGGGTGGGTCACTTTCTCCAGTGGTAACCGGTACGGTAACCGTTGCTTGTGCCAATCTTGTTGTCCGATAGACTTAGTGACTACGTCATTCGATATAATATCCAACTCCCAGTTCAAACCAAAACAAACTAACATAACCTCATGTGCGAATTCTTCAGAGACAAGAGGCCCTCCACTGGCCTCTTGGAGACAGGTGGAAGCTTTCACTTTCGGGTTTTCAACAATTTCTTATGGACAGTTATTAGGGAGCAACAGTCATCACCCTAATTTCGGCAGTTGACCTACCTACATGGTGGATGATGAGCTTCGGGTGACGTCATGAGCCAAACAAGTTTCCGACACTTCACTTTGTTCGCAAAACGAAACTGCCAACACGTTGTTGAGCATCAACCACGTAGGTAAGTCATCAGTGGAAAGCTGAAGGCCCGAAAGTAAAAGCTTCCACCATGGCCAAGATACCAGTGGAGGGTCTCTTGTCTCTGGTTGATTGTGTTAATTTATTAAAATTTAGTCATCGACCGGTTACAAATCAATTAAAGACTCATTAAATACGAGAACTTTACGATGTCTGTAAGAGTCACAGGGTGTAAAAAAAGGCTTGGAGGTACGTAATTTTTAGAATGACGTTTTAAATCTTGTTCTCTTGGATGGAATTCTACGTCGGTGATATTGAGCGGCAAAGTGAATGGAAGGAAAGTCAAAGGCGGATGCGGAATCGTTGGGTCGAGTTGGTCGTGTGCGCGCGGAGGGCCGGGGGTTGGGTCCACCCCCACGGTGATGCGATTAGCGGTGACGAAACGGAGGTGGCCGTGCTGGAGCGTGGTGGAACCCGGGTGCGGTATTGCCGTCGGCCGGGGACCGGTGCGGGCGATCGCCTCGGGAAGTTGGTCAAACGCGTTCGTTCCGGGAATGTCGTCGGCTCGTGGGTGGTAGGCGCTAAGCTCGGCGCACAACTTTCAACTCGTAGAGCTTCACCTGTACTCGAGGCTCAGGGCTCAGCCCCACGATGCCGGGTCTCCCCGCCTCGGGGCAGGGTTGCCACAAAACCGGGAAATGTCAGGGAATTTTAAAAAGTCAGGGAAAACTGGGAAACGTCAGGGAAAATGACGAAAATGTCAGGGAAAATTTGTCAAATCACCTTCATTTTCTTTCTAGAATGGGTTTGAGGTTTTGAACAAAAAATTTTGTCTGAAAACTATTTTCAAGTATGCCTCCTTAACCATCCGTCATATCTTCAATTGTCTGGGAGTTTCGCCAAAATGTAACTGGGAAATCAGGGAAATGTCAGGGAATTTATTTTCTAAATTCTGCGGCAACCCTGTTATTATTGTCGTACCCACAAATTGATGCGAGAAACTGATATGCCAGGGCTTCAAAACCTTCGCGACCGGACGAGAAAATGCCAAGACCGCCGAAAAAGGGTTTTTGAAATGACGAAGATCGCCCAAAGATCGCGGCTGCGGGACCGGGAATGGCCAATTCTTACCCAGTTCATATTGTAGCTTTGACTTTTTTCTTAGCCGGGTCTAAAAGTATGTATCATCTTGCATGTATCCGCAGTCAGGAAATTTTAGTCGAGAAAATGTTGGAAAATCAGGGAGTTCCAATTCGAAACTGTGGCCCCCCGTGTGATTTGTTTACGGAGATTATAACGACGGTGAGTTCGAAAAGGAAACGAGTTTTCTCGTCGTTGCTTTTACTCCCCCTTTACGTAATGCTGATATTATAGTGCCCAAATCCTGTCGAAAAAATTCCGTCGTTGTTTGTTACTATTCGGCAACGATGAGTCGACTACCGGAGCATAAGCGTGAAGTGATGTCAGCGGTGGCCCTTGTAAGGATTCCGCCTTTTAAATATCTAGCGCTCATCTTTTAACGAATATCGGCCAGGCCCGTGCGTCAGAGCGATTTTTTAAGGAAAGCTTTCCGTCGGCAATGATGTGAGACCGCGGGAAAATTCTCCGGTGGCCGAGGAATTCACGCGAGCATGAAGGGTGTCACTGACCGACCGCAGATTCGACCGCTGCCTCCGCATGTCTCTACATCCAGTTACAACGGAACTGAACGCCCCCTATCGCCCGTACCGAAAAACTCTGTTAATGACGTCATAGTCGTCGCGATTATGCCCGCCTCGCTTCCTCCACCTCTGAGACTCGTCTTATGCGGATGTTCCTGATACCTTCCTCCATGTCAATCATAATCAGCCCTCAGCCCAGGGCTGATTATTGAAATCAATAGGCAAAGCGATAAAAAAAGAAGTCGTGAGAAAAATTGCGCATTTTTATTGGTTGAAACGGTTGATCGATGGTTACTATTGACAAAGGGGGAAAATGGACCGCGTTAAGCAGAAAGGAACCAAGTCACATTAGCTATTGTCAAATTTAATTGGGCAATTCACTTTTTTACATGAAAACAGTTGTGCGGATTTGTTTGTACACTGGTAAAAAAAACTTCTTGGACCAATGCCGCGGTGCATTGACTTAAGAGTGCAGTTTCTTGTCGCCGGATTTAAGAGTCTTGAACTCTTGTTTCAAGCGGATTTTGCATTGATTCAATTCAAACGTAAATTGCACTCTTGAACCAAGAGATTTTTTTTACCAGTGAAGATTTCAGTAAATTTTCTGCGTGGTACGAAGCAAATCCCTCCAAATCCGCACCAACGTTCTTATGTAAAAAAATTAAATTGCCCAGTTAAAGTCGACAGAAGCTGATGTGGCTTGGTTTCTTTCTGCTCAACGCGGTCCAAATGATGTACGAACTTCCGTAGATGTTTGTTACACTATCACTCACCTCCTTCGTCCATTGCAGTCACCTGTTTTTCCACCAATAAAATCGCTACATTTTCCGTTTGTCTCCTTTGTCTGTCACTTTGTCTATCAATTGCTGCAAGCAGGCGCCGAGTGAAGTTGGGCCTGCAATCGTCTTGGAGGAAAGAAACTTTTTACCAAACTTATTCACCCAAATTTACTCGTGCGAGTCTTTCCATTTTAACAAGTTATTATTTCATCCCTCCGAAGCACAAGTAATCTGATTGAGCCACCCGATTAGATAGTGAAACGAGGACAACTCTTCACATACTTCTGGCGCCACCAGAAACGATCATGTTGGTGGAAACTTTGAATACACGAAACTCAGAAACGCACAACTGCATTACACAGTGTTCCTTTGCCTACACGAAGCGCAGAAAAGTACGGTTCATACTGCACCGTGGCAATGTCGACTGGATTCGTGGCTTTCTTTTCTTGGTGATGTCATCACATCAACGACAATGCGGAGTCTAAGTGATCTGCTACCGACCGATCGTTGTGAAGACTAGAAATGATGATCCAATTCATTTTCTGAAGACTAGCCGGATCTGAAGTAGGAAATTTGGTAGTTCGGGATCTTAATGCTAATCGATTTCCCCAGATAGGGGTTTTATGAAACTCTTGCTGTCGTAAAGAGACAAAAGAAGATAGAATAGAACAACAGTATGAGTATCATTCTAAGTTCTATTTGTGTTTTTACGCCTGATATTCCACCATCCCATCACTTCAGTCTTTGTAATCTTACGGATGAAAATTTTTGGGAAAAGCCCAGGAGTTTCCCTGTCCGTTAAAAACAGGCCAATCCTCGTTGATTTTTGAAATTGAACCAATTTCTTAGGGATTTAAAAATATCAGGTACAATTTTTGCCTTGGACTTTTTATCATTCGATGAAAGACGGTTAAAAATGCGTTTTCGTGGCTGCAAGTCTCTGCTCATGCTTAACTTCGTATTATTTATATATTCATTCATTAGATTTTACACACATTTAATTAAAATTGATCAGCGATGTTTTGGATAGTTTTCCTTCAGGAAATTAGGACGCAATTGAAGTGTTTTTAACTTTTCAATGACGATATACCGAAGATATGAAGATATGGCCGGCTAAATCAATTAAATTTTACAATTAATTGATTCGGAGTTTTCCTTTGACTAAGTTCAGAAATTTGTGGAGTTAATCGTAAGTTTACACCTATTAAAGTCGAAGTTATCTTAAGTCATAGTTTTGCAATAAATTCAAAGTTGTCAAGTACAAAGTACCAGTAAATTACCTATACTTTTGCCAACGAAATATAAATCTCGAGATTTCACAGGAAGCAATAGTAAGTAGAAATCAGTAGTCCTGCAGAGTCTCGGTAAAGTAATGTACGGTGACACACTGGCCTTCAAAGCGAGGCGTAGCAGAGGCGGAGAAAATCTAGTTTTCACCGAGCGAAGAGAGACCCGTCAACCGATTCGTTTGAGAACAATAAAACGAGCTACCAGATAGTAGGACGTTAGAAGCGTGAGGATAATGAAAATTAAAGGAAAGAGAAAATCACCCAACGGTTTTGGACCACAGCTGAGCCGTTTGCCATATCGTGAAGTGAAGGTAGAGTTTCGTCGTTGTATTAAAGTTAATTTGAGTTGAGTCGCTGAATGAAGCTATTCGGAATTAAACTTACCTGCTATAGTCAGGGTGTTAACTGTACGGAAAAAGTACGGATGAACTGAAAAAGCACGGATTTTGGAAGGCCGGTATGGAGGTACGGAAAAGGTACGGATTTTCCTTGAAAAGATACGGGAATTCGAGATTTTTGTCATTAACTCTTTAAAGCATCCATTGGGGTAAGCGATTTCCATTTATTAAGTTCCCGGTCCAATTCCTCGTGTATTTCGGTTCATTCCTCTGTCGTTCCATCATTTTACTTTCCCAATCTGGATACAATTAAAAATGCGTGTGAGGTGTGGAAAAATTAAAGGAAAGGTAAGGAAAAAGCAAGAATTTTTAAGAATAGCTAAAAAAATAAACTTTCGGGATAATAAAGAAAAAGCAAGAAAAGGGCATTAAGCGAATTTCCAGACTTATAGCTTATAATTTTACTCCAGGTTCGGTTTAATTGTCATTTTTATGGAACCATACCTTAATCACAGAATGAAAACCGCATGAGGCCTCTTTAAAGGTAGGAACCGTTCAAGGAGCAACTGGACTACATTTTGCAATTAGAAAATATACATTCCGGTCAGGTTTAAAAACAACGTATGTGCAATTAGTTCCCCTATGCACATAAGTGTTTTTTCAGATGAGCCAGAATTTATAGCTCTAAATTGCAAATATGAGTCTAGCCCGAAAGGTATGCGGTTTCACAGACAGCGCGCGAGGCAAATGAGGCTATGCTAACAGTATGTAAACCGCTCCATACCGGGTGCTTAGGGTGCGTCAAAAAAAATGAAAGTCTGAAATGTTCCGCTCCCCAGGCGGCAATCGATGACGTTTAGTAAAAAAACATGTTTGCCAAAATTTGGGCCAATTTAAATCATTTTAAATGGTGCCAAAGGTCAATTTTGTGATGAAATTATGATATTTTGATTTAGACCTCGATTTCGTACAAAAAACTCGATTTTACGCTTAAATCGTGCGTTTACGAGAAAAATGTCAAAGAACTCGACTTGTAGAGGATAAAATTTTACACTAGGAGGACGTCTTTGTAACCGATAAAAATCAAATTGAACTAGAAAAACTCAACTCGGTATTTATTCTTTTGGTCCTCAGAATTTCCGAGGTCTTACTAAGTAGAGGTTTAAAAGACTCATTTTTCACGAAAATAAGTCGAAAGAGGGTATAAATGAACTGTAGGCAAGTGTTGAGGATGCAAATGTCATCAGAACTTCCTCAGTTTCAAAAAAAGTTCCAACTATTTTGCACAATCCTCCAAAAAGTGTACGACTCGAGAAGCAGGATCGTGCTATAATAGTAGGGGGAAAGAGCGGTTTGACCGGGAAAAATTGCGTAACAAACTTTCCCTATGTAATCGTCACCAGTAGGTCCCCCTGAACAACTTCCTAAAAGTTAAAAATGGCCCGACCCCGGAATATCCCTCAAAAAAGTTAAAATTGAAAATGGCGGCCGTAATAAGAGGGTCCGGGAAATCGGTATTTTGAAATGCTCATTCTGTCTCATCATGTGAGGTAGCATTTCCTATGTAATTTTGGTCGTAGATTTCATAAATGAATTCCGCAAGGCCCCTTCTGAGCTTACGTTTCTCTCGGTAGTCGTACGTTTCCTTTAATTTCCTTTATTAAATACATTTATAACATCAAATTTAAGTTTCTTGGCCATAAATACATGAAAACAAAGACACTTCACTTTCCTTGTTCCTTCGGTGAATATTTAAAAAAATGCAACCTCCTGCCTTTCACATTTGGCCGCCATCTTTGATTTGGAGCGCCCCCTTTGGCCGGAGGACCTTGCGGAATTCATTTATGAAATCTACGACCAAAATTACATAGGAAATGCTACCTCACATGATGAGACAGAATGAGCATTTCAAAATACCGATTTCCCGGACCCTCTTATTACGGCCGCCATTTTCAATTTTAACTTTTTTGAGGGATATTCCGGGGTCGGGCCATTTTTAACTTTTA
Organism: Bemisia tabaci; assembly: GCF_001854935.1. NCBI lineage: Eukaryota > Metazoa > Arthropoda > Insecta > Hemiptera > Aleyrodidae > Bemisia > Bemisia tabaci. The sequence continues at coordinate 1,450,870 of NW_017547308.1, forward strand.
GGAAGTTGTTCAGGGGGACCTACTGGTGACGATTACATAGGGAAAGTTTGTTACGCAATTTTTCCCGGTCAAACCGCTCTTTCCCCCTACTATTATAGCACGATCCTGCTTCTCGAGTCGTACACTTTTTGGAGGATTGTGCAAAATAGTTGGAACTTTTTTTGAAACTGAGGAAGTTCTGATGACATTTGCATCCTCAACACTTGCCTACAGTTCATTTATACCCTCTTTCGACTTATTTTCGTGAAAAATGAGTCTTTTAAACCTCTACTTAGTAAGACCTCGGAAATTCTGAGGACCAAAAGAATAAATACCGAGTTGAGTTTTTCTAGTTCAATTTGATTTTTATCGGTTACAAAGACGTCCTCCTAGTGTAAAATTTTATCCTCTACAAGTCGAGTTCTTTGACATTTTTCTCTTAAACGCACGATTTAAGCGTAAAATCGAGTTTTTTGTACGAAATCGAGGTCTAAACCAAAATATCATAATTTCATCACAAAATTGACCTTTGGCACCATTTAAAATGATTGAAATTGGCCCAAATTTTGGCAAACATGTTTTTTTACTAAACGTCATCGATTGCCGCCTGGGGAGCGGAACATTTCAGACTTTCATTTTTTTTGACGCACCCTACGGGTGCTGTGATATTAACTCTGTCTATTGCTCCTGATTGGCGTCGCCAACGCCTGTCTGTGGAAAGAGACATGTTTCTAAAATCCTTGCACCCATTCGCGCGGTTGAGTTGGTTGACTTGATGTCGCACGCTGCCTGTGGAAGCGTGGCCTCATTGAATCAGTGAAGCTCGAGTGGGGACCCCGGACCATCCCGTGCTCGACTGCGGAATGGAGTGCAACAGATCCCATCGCCGCTCCTCCATCCAGCGAGCCAACGCCCGGAAAATGACGGTTTGTGGCTCCGTCATGGGCCATGAAAATGAGGTTTGAGACGCGTGTAATTCTCTCTTATGCAAGTAATAACCGCAAGGAAATCCTTGCACACTAGATCTATCCCCAATTTGAAAAGCTGTCCAGCGAAGCACGAATGGACTGTCGTTTTATACGTTTTTCCGATTTTTTTTCCTACGCAAAAAAATAGTCCTTGATGCAAACAGGACATTCTGTTCACAGAGCTCCTGCAGTTTCTTTGTTATACTTGCAGTATTTTTCTCATGGTGTCTACAAGTTTGGAATTTCCGGAAAGTCCGGAAATAATACTGATTTTTTAAAGGTGGTCCGGAAGTATTGAAAAAGTGCGAAAACTCGGCCAGAAGGCTCAGAAGTTTTGTTCTTTTTTGTCGCAATTTGAGCGAAAAATTCAAATTTTTGAAAGTTCTCAATTTTCGTCAAATGGAGGTACTGAAAAATTGCCGAATTTTTCTATTGAGGAGGTACTGAATTTCTAGGGAATGTACAGAAAAAGCACTGTAAAAGTACTAATTTTTGGTCATTCTGTTTTAGTAAACAGTTAAACACCCTGTTTCTGTTGTGAGAACAGAACTTCGGTCGCGGCCACAGAGTACAAGGCTTGGCTGTCCACCCTTGGTCTGCCAATATGAGTTGAAGCTATTCTGAATTTTGATTGTTATAATCTTATTCTTTTCTTCCTCAGCCATGGCCTCTCGATTAATTGTTGTTTTCTTGTTTTTGCAGGTATGTTGGCCAAGTATGACTTTAATGGGTTAACAATTCCGTGGTATGTTTTTCTAATTTTCTCCATAAAAATAACCTTTTTCTAATCTCACCAAAAATGAAATGTTGCCTCCTGATCTCTGACTTGTATCTCCCTCCTATACTTGTTGTTGCACTCGCCAGCTAACATAGGTATATTTAAATATTGGGCAATTTAAGTCTTAAGTATTCTTTGAGTCCACACCAAATAAGTTTACGCAATTTTAGACTGCGATATAAGATATGCCATCTTGCTTCTTGCGTTTAATTCTCTTGTAACAGTGACGAAAAGTCAGACGATCTTATCTGTCTTAGTCTAGAAGTGCGTAAACTTATTTAGCATGCACTCTATATCCATTAAATTCCATAGAGATTTATATACTTAATTGTGTGATTCGTTCATTTTATACTAGTGGAAAATGCGTGTGCGGTCTCCCCAGCAAGAACAAAGTTTCAACTTGACAAAAAGTTAAAGAGGAATCAAATTCCGCAGAAATATAATTTCAGCTGATTTATCTGACTTCGAAGTCAGCGTCACTCGACCGATGAAACGGTTTTCCCAAAAGTCAAACTCATTCAAGCATAGAGCATCGAGCAAGAGACTGCTCGACACAAGGCGATGGAAAATTCGAAAGGTGAGAGTCTGTTGCACCTTGTCGCTCGTAGGTTACGTCGGCCGTCATTCTATCGAGTAACGGAATGTTTTCCCGGTTCGCATGCAAATATGTTTTACTGATACGCGGTGTTGGCGCAAGAAATTGGCCATGGCTTGTTTTACGCGAGCTTCGCATTCCCGTATGATGAATCGCAGTAATGTGGTCGTTAGATGTACACCACAGCTGCCGCTTCAATTCTAGTCATATTTTATCGTTCGTTCGAAGATTTACTGATGCGCATACAGAAGCATTGTCCGCGGCCAATGCCGGAAAGCCGGTGTTTATGATTGAATCCAAAAGTATCATTGTTTAATGAGGGTTACCCTTAGTCGGGGAACACCGGGAAAATTCAGGGAAAATTATGAATGTGTCACGGAAAAATTATTAATTCACCTTTATTTACTTTTTAGAATAGGTTTTAACGTTTTGAAAAACACATTTTGCCTGAAAACTATTTCAAATCATGTCCTATAATTATCTGGCATATCTCCAATGGTCGCGGAATTTATATACTCAATTGTGTCTGAATACTGAAAATACACTGCACCAATTGAAGTGTATCAAACAGGAATTATTCCGAATAACGAGCGTAAGTTTCAAGGACAATACTGATCGGATCTGTGAGAAGAACCTTATTTTCCAGGAGATATACAACCGAGTTTAACAGAAAGGAACCAAGCCACATCAGCTATTGCCAAGTTTAACTGGGCAATTAATTATTTTACGAGAGAACGTTTGTTCGGATTTCTTTGAAAATTTTAAGGAATTTGCTTTGTACCATGGAGAATTTTCACTGAAATTTGCACGAAAATCCGCACAATCGATTTCATGTAAAAAATTAAATTGCCCAGTTAAATTTGGCAATAGCTGATGTGGCTTGGTTCCTTTCTGTTTAACAGGGTCCAATTTTCCTTTACTTGTTGCGAATGCGTGGAAGAAGGGAATGTAGAAATGTTGGCGCAAGTTTGAATTTGAAATTGAATGAGATATGAGTAATGATGCTCCAAGATGAAAATTCTTAGGTTTCAGAAAAACCTGGTTTACGTTTTTGCCAAAAGCTAAAGGATATTGTCCCCAGAAAATAAGGTCTCTTTTCTCTTATCCGGTTGTAGCGTATTTTGCTGGGACTATCTGAAATTTGTGGAATGTTTTTGGTCAAAACGAGGATTTTCTTTGATCTCATTATCAAACCCGACGTATGAGATCATGGAAAGCGAAGAGTTGACAAGCCACCGCCTTTCTGTAATGAGTACGTATAGCACACTGCCGCATTAAGGAAGAACGTCGTATGAACATTCGAGAGTTGCCAAATTTCTATTGATAAAAAATTAATTGTTGAGGAATGTTAAGAATATTTTTCCTTAAAATTTTCAGGAACTTTAGGTGCAATTATGAATAAAATCGTCTGTGAAATTGTACGGAAAATATTCATAATTATACCAGGAAATGTGTGCTTTTTCAAAGGAAAGTTGGCAACGCGTGAAGGCTCATACTGCGTTTTTCCACATTACGGCAGCATAGGCCGTCGTGCGGAATTTTCAAGCGAAACTCGCACGCACACCTTGGGTGCGTTTGCGTTTGAAATGAAAGCTCGTTTTTACGAGCCCTCCGGACAAAGTCCTGGGTTGTAAACATGTAATCGTCGTTGAAACATGCTCGGGTCGATGCTTTCGACCCAATCTGCAGGCTCCGTCTCTTCGCAGCGGTGCCGTTCTCATTCTATACGAGGATTCATCCCATTTGCTCACCAGATGAGAAGCACTAAAAAGTAGGTAGAAAAAAAAACCCGCGTGCAGCCTCAATGGTCATTGAACCGATAGTTTGACGTCTGGACTGCCTAATGGATTTTCTAACATGCTTTGTGTCCGTAACGCTTTTTTCCTGCGAAAATAATGAATTTTTTGCCCCTCATCTCCACTTTTTTTTTGGAAACAGAGGGTGCTAAAAGCTTGACACTTAGGCCGCTTTAAAAGAAGAAGTGACAATTCGAACCATTTAGCAAAAATCTCTCTAATGTATACCACTTTTGAAGTACAGGCGAATATTACCTTTGCAAGTCCCCAAACCATCGAAAGGTATTGAAAATATTAGGATGAGAGCCAATACGCTGTGATAATACATAATTTATAAATTCATTACTAACAGTGGGTTATAATAAATAACGTGGCCTTTCGGTTTTACAGAACCATCATCAAGGCGAGTAGACAAACGCAACAATTTTAGCTACAAAGGCATAAATAACACAGAAGTTAGACGTGAAATATGAGGTTAATCACTTTATCAAAAGAAAGTAGCACCGGTAATCATCGACCATCAGCAACACACACCAGCGTATCGGCTCTGGCTTTCATCCCCATCTTTAATATCTAATGCTTGTTCAGCCCAGCATGTTTCAATATGTTTATATACAAAATCAACTCTGATAATCGATGTTAGGTGATGTTATTTCTTCAGTATGGCAACTTAAAAAAAAAAGAAGACCGATAATTGTCTAGAGCTATATCAGTTAGCAATTATCAACTCATGGAGGGGGGGGGGTGTTCGTCGGCATGTCATAACTTTCGAAGCTTAATTTTTCGCGCCTAGGGAGATGGCTCAGGAAAAGGAAGAAACGAAAAAACCGCAAAAGCTTTGGCGCTGAGACGCACTATTACGCGGACCGACATAATACTTTCTCTGCAGTAGTCGACCAACAGACTTGGCTTTCACTTTTGCAGCCGTCGCTGCGCTCTGTGGCCGCGTCTTGACCATTTCCCCGGGATCTCTTAATAACTTTTCAGAATGAGTGACACGGAACCCGCCGGGCCCTTCAGCGTAGTAACGGTTTCAATGTGCCCGGAACTTCGTCGCCAGGCATTAATGCCGTATGTGAAAGAGAAGGGGGGGGGGAGTTGGGTTCCTTCCCCTCCAATCGAAGTGGAAAAGCACAGATTTCGGAAGGTAGGTACGAAAGTACGGAAAATGTATGGAAATTTGAGATTTTCGTGATGAACAGTAAAAATTAGCCTTGGGGGTTATTTACTAAGTTCCCGGTACGATTCTTGGAGTTTTTCGGTTTATTCCTTTGTCGTTCCATCATTTAATTTTCCCAATTCGAATGCAGTAAAAAATGCGCGTGAGGTGAGGAAAAGGTAAGGATAAAGCAAGGATTTTCAAGAATTGTCAAGCAATTGAATTTTCGGGAAGGTAAGGGAAAAGCAAGGATTTGCAAGAATTGTCAAAAAATTTAATTTTCGGGAAGGAAAGGAAAAAGCAAGGATTTTCAATTAAGAATTGTCAAAAAATTGAATTTTCGGGAAGGAAAGGAAAAAGCAAAGAAAAGGGACTGAATGAGTAAGGAATTCAAATGGCAGGATACCAATTGACACCCTGTTATAAATTTCGATAATTGCACCCAAAAATGTAATACCCCCCGTCCCCGGTTGCTAGGAAGATCCTCTTTAAACCCAAGCCTCATCTCAGGGTTGCAAGGGTCTGGCAAAATCATCGTATAATCAACAGACTTGAGTGGGACGAATCATGGTTCAGCAATTATATTTAATCGTTATGAATTTAAAATGACGTGAGGACAGAAAAGTGTGAAAGGATTGTAAGGAAGATGGACGATAGTCAGAATTAAGCTGGTTCCGATTTAATTATTTTCCCTCGCAGCTAGGGCACTCGCCGTTTACTCGGAGCCTAAAGCTCTCGGAGACTTGCCCCACTTCAAACCACTATCCAGCTATTTTACAGGCAGCGGTGCGGTAAGTGCAGTCACTGTTTCGAAGTTTGGAATATCAAATGAATGTTTTATGAAAGGAATCGCGGATCTTGTCTCATGAAATATTCGTTTAACTTCCAAAGAACACTTAGTTCCAAAGCACCATTTTCCCCTGGCTCTTCCAGCCGGGATGGCTGCATTCAACCGATCTTGTCTCAAAGTCGGGGCATTCTGGATGTTGATGTTGATCTCAACGTCCTCGCATCTTTTTCCGCAATAAGTCATTTCATATCCTTGAAAAGCCTCTCAGCTAATGACCATCCGCCCGTCCCTCAAGAAAGTTTGATAAAAAATAGGCGAAAATACTTTGTTATAATTTTCTTTCATTGTAGTAGAATTTGCCGCAAGTGAAGTTTTTGTATGCCAGACGTTTCACACGATTATTGAGCATGAATAGTTGCATATAAACGCTGTCGCCATCTTCTTTTCTCGTTCGTAAACGTTGATTTTTGGTGAGCATAGGGAAACGAGTGCGCCTTCAGTTTTGGGATTTGCAACTCGCACATCCATTAGGCACGAATAGTTGTATCCAAGCGTTGTCACCGTCACGGCCTCATGTTTGTCCGTGAAAGTAGCTTTTAAGAGTTTTAACCTCCCTCAGCCCACTGTCAACAAAATAGATGCCATAATCTACTTTTTGCGTGCATGAGAAAATTTTTTCGGTGGTGCAAGGATCATTTCTCGTAGGTCAAAAAAAAAAAAAAAAATTTCTAAGGCGTTCTCATCTGGAATATGGCACGAGTCTCATGATCAGTGGCTGTCAGACGAAGATTACAAAGAACGAAGTAGATTTTCTGATCGATCGACTCTCCGATGTTGGGAACTTTCACACTCATCAAGGTGAGTTTTGACGTTTCTAAAGGAAAAAAATTAATCATTCCCCCCAAATCGAGAATGGTTCCCCGTAAACGTTGGTCACTTGAGTTATGAGCGTCTTTTCGGGAAGGAATCGTTCGCCAGGGCCAGAATTTCATTCGTCTCAAATCTTAGCGGCGACCCTTGATGACATTCCCTAATTAATCTCTCGCTTGAGTCGAGTGGTGCGGCACGGCGGCGACTGGCAGCCATTGACGCAAGGCGTCGAGTCCTAATGGTCCCGTTGACCCCTTTTCGAGGTTGCCCCATCGATTCCCTCCCAGTTCCCTCTCGGGGATCTCACCTCACGGATCGGCGAATATCTGGCAACATTGTCAGGTTTTCCAGAAGGTGAGAGCAAGTCGTTACGAATAAGGTTACCATCCGCGTCTTTGGTTGTCCCGATGTGATGAGCACAACTCAATTTGTGGTCAGTGCGCCAGCCCCGGAGGAAAGGGGGCTCTTATCAATGAATGGAGCGCCCCCCCTCCCCCCCCCAGGGGTGCAGCAACTCCTCCATTACGTTACGAGGCTGCCGGGTTACGATCAATCACGTGTAATAGTGGGAAGGTTCTGGAAACGAGTCTTAAAAATGGGAGGGCTGCTAAAAGATGTCTGGAAATCAGGGCGAGGGGGAGAGGCTTGAAGGGGGAAGTCGTGTGTTTTCCGCACAGCCACTGCGATTCGTAAGTAGAGAGCAACAATTTCAAGTAAAGAAAAAAAATTGAAGAAAGAGGTAATCAAAATTGGATGTTGGAACTGTCTGCACCCTTGAATGCTCTCAAGCTCATGTCGACTGTGATCTTTAACACAACGCAACCACCTTCCAAGAGTTCCCCCGAAATAAACTTAGGTTCCCCCATTTCAAGTTTTTGCAGGCTTTTGCCCGACACATGAAGTAACGCGGTGGACAGTCTAGTTCCCTCAAAAACAGCGCGCTTGAATGTTATGCACCCTCAAAAACAGCCCTCCCCCCGTTAATACGCCAGTGGTTTTCTCGGTAACAAGTTATGAAGGCGCTCTTTACCTCATCATTATCAGAAATGCCATGTTGAAGAGATATTGAATGGGTGTCTGGGGTTCATCTCGGCGAGTCACCGGTCTTCTGAGAGTGCATCTTGACGCGACGAGGATCTTCATCCACGCCAGGAATGCGCGCCGCCTGCCGCATGCCGCGTCGCACAATAGACCGAACCATTGGGAGAGGTTGGACACGAATTTTTTTATTGAAACTGCAAATGTATATGTTCATTTTGTCAAATTTTAAATTCTACGGGGTTTCCCCTTCAGAAAATTTTACAAGAAAACCAACGGGACCATTTTCAAGACCTCAAACTTTGGTAAAAACCGAGTTATGAGCTCTCAAAGTTCTGAAATTTTGTTCCAAGCTCTCCCTTCGACTGGATCCACTGTGCGTCGTAGCTGCGGACTCGTTTTCATGCCCACTGGCCATGCGCGGTGCTTAATCTCCTCTTTGGTACAACTTTAAGAGGCTCCCTCCTTCCCTCCCCCTGGGCCTTGCCGTACCCCGGCATACACTGTATCGCTGTTTCCCTCGAGTCCCCGGTGCCCAGGTCCAGATCCCGCCATCCTCAGAATGTCGGGTTGTGGGTCATCGGCCCAGTGCGGCGCGGCGTGCGCTCACACCTGGTTTCGGTACCGCTTCAGGGAAAGTTGGGCAAGGTTTTCCTCAAATTCACACTCGAGTTGGAAGTAGGTGGTGGGATGGATCCTGAATGGAAGAGACAGCAGAATCGAAATTTGATTGTATTTTGCAAAAAGGAACCAAGAGCATTCAAATTTCGCCAATATAATGCAACTTTTTTTATCTTGCCAGGGTGTCCATAAGCCTGGAAAAGAGACAAGAGACCCTCCACTGGCCTCTTAGCGACAGGTGGAAGCTTTTACTTGCGGAGTTTCAACAATTCCTTACGGACAATTACTAGGGAGCAACAGTCGTCATCCTAATTTCGGCTGTTGACTTACCTACGTGGTCGATGATGAGCTTCGGATGACGTCATGAGCCAAACAAGTTTCCCAAACGTCGGCCATTTTCGACGTGTTTGCAAAACGAAACTGCCAACACGTTGTTGAACATCAACCATGAAGGTAAGTCAACAGTGGAGTGCTGAAGTCCCGAAAGTTAAAGCTTCCACAACGGCCAAGATACTAGTGGAGGGTCTCTTGTCTCTGGCCTGGAATTTCAGGCAAGTCCAGAAATAGTACTGATTTTTTAAGGGAGGTCCGGAAGTACTGAAAAAGTGCGGAAATTTCGTGAGAGGTTTGGAATTTTTTTCACGTTTTGGAAATTTTTGTCTTTATGTGAGCGAGACTTTCAAATTTTTGAAATTTTTCGAATTTGGTCAAATAGAGGTACTGAAAAAGTATTGATTTTTGGCCAGCCTGTTTTAGTAGACACCCTGGATCGCCTTCATCCAGTCATCTTTGTCTATGAATTTCAGTAATGAGCCGGCAGCGTAACTGACCCATTTGGCGGAATCGGAGCGATGGATGACGGACTGCGGGCCGATTATTGAAATTGGTAGACAAAGCCATAGACAAAGAAGACAAAAGAGATTTGGAGCGATCCTATTGGTGGAAGCGGGTGGTTGCAATGGGCAAAGGAGGTAGGCAATAGACTAACTAACGGCAACCCACGAGGGACCCGATAGTTAGTCCATCATTTTCTCCCTCAGTCTATAGGACTCACCCATTTTAACCAATAGGATTGCTTCAAACTCCCTATGTCTTATTTGTCTATCGCTTTGTCTATCAATCTCAATAATCAGCCTGCAGCAGGTCAAGCCGGAGACGAGTCAACGTCTTTGGAGATGCGGAGCTGGGATGATGCGTTGCGGGTGCGGATCTGGACATGGTGTTTTTTGTGCGATTCTTGAACTCTATTCAGACGGCTGCTCCGCCTCCAGGTCTCGGGTCTTGGCCAGAGCCGAGTCCATTGTGCCGCCGGGTTTTGTCTCCATTGTGCTTTTTTATTGGTGTGTGATAATGCGTGCGCTCAGGTGCTCAGGTGCAGGAGCCTCCACTCATCTCGGGTGCGCCGCGCCGCGTTTGTGCAGCCTCCGATCGCGCGCAGCTGCCGATTCGCTTCTTGTCTATCGCCGATCCTAGAATTTTCGCGGCCGCTTCTCAACTAATGCCGCACGAGGAAAGCTCTCTCATAGAATAAGTAGACTACGTCAGCGGAAGAAAAGCTTTTTAAGAACCAATTTCAAAATTTTTCTTCCCTGGGTCCATTTACCTTCGCACCTCTTGAAGTCTGCTTCGAGGTTAACGTACAAATTTATCATCGGATAAAACACACTTTTTAAGCATGTTCACATTAATTCTTCGATTCAACGGTTAATAAGTGGGGGGGGGGGGGGGGGGGGGGCTCCTTAAATTCCTAAGAACGTATGTGCACCGGGAAAAAAAAACAAATTGGATCTAGAGTCCAGACTCTTGAAAACATTGACAAGAAAAAGGACTCTTGATTAAACTGTTTTTCTAAAGAATCCCACTCCACGAATAAATTGATGGTCCACTCTTCGGTCACACCGCATTAATACAAAATTGCACTCGCCAGGGAACGATTGATATTGTTGGCTTAATATTTTATCCTTGATTTTCTTCGTTATGTGAATCACTCTATGCGTCAAGGTTCGGAGAGGTGATGTAAGATGTGTCTTGATATGGAGTTGTGAACCTGTTCCCTGGCCCGTTCAAAAATTAAATCTCTATTCCGTGGCAACACTGCCAACTCAAGTTGCGTTTGTGGTATTTTTGAGAACAGCTGTCGCGTCGCGACCTCTCGAGGAATTCGTTGCAAAGGAGATTTTTTTTTCTCCATGTTTTTAAGCTTTTTGCTGTACTACCTAATTAAAAACCTCTCCATAGATCACCTCTCTCTGATCCTCTCTGTATTCACGGAACTTTAAAATATGCAGCTGAAGGACACATGCTTTGCATGGAATGTTTCTTTCATGAGGTATAATACTCGGATTTCATTGTTTCTGTCCCGTGCCTTTCAACGAAGCCGCCCTCGGAACTCCACCAGTTCATTGTGTGACAACTTTTTAAGGTTCAAAATTGGGAATTTTGAATTTCAACCCACAATTATGACACATAGAATTTATCTGCTACATTTTAAAATCGTTTCCCTTTGATCTTCGTTTCTCAATGGGTATACGCACATTTCAAATGTCTGAAGGGTTTGGTTTTTTGTGTAGATCGCCAGGGTGTCTACAAGGCCGGAATTTTCGGGAAGTCCGTAAATAACACTGATTTTTTAAGCCTGGACGTACTGAAAAAGTGCGGATTCCGCGTGAAGGTCCGGAATTTTTGTCATTTTGTCGCAATTAAGCGAGAAATTCAAATTTTTGAAATTCATCGAATTTCGTCAAAGAAGGTACTGAAAAAGTACTAAAGCTTTCTGTTGAGGAGGTACTGAATTTCTTGAGAATGTACTGAAAAAGTACTGGAAAAGTACCGTAAAAGTGCTGATTTTTGACCAGCCTGTTTAAGTAGACACCCTGATCCCCCAACGTGCCAGTGGCGAGGGGTGAATGATGGATTATCGATATTACCTCATTTGACGCTGTGGTGAAAGATTGATTATTAAGGTGTTGCGAACACCCTGCTTATGGATCCTTTTCCTTAGGTTTAAATCGCAGATCATTCAATGCACCGCGAAGCGCGCCACGCCACTGAAGCGTGCGGATACATCGGCAGATCGCGGAGGAAGAAGTTATTGATGTTTTCCAAAAGTGGTTTGCCGTGAGACGGAAAATCGTGGCACGAAGTGTCCAGTCTCAGCGCGGACTACGACACAGCGAAACGTGGGGGAAACGTGCCGCTCCTGCAAGCTCCATGTGCCCTTCCGGCAACGTTTTATCCTTGCTCCGGTGCAGTAAGAGTCAGACACAATGTACATACNCTCTTTAGTCTTCCTAGTAGTGTTAACTTGGAAAGTTACGTCTCAATGGCAATGTTCTGATTCGCCTGATAATCACCGATGGGTCAAGTGTCGAGCATTTGGTTTTGCAAATCTTCTCTTAGGGCCGTCACAGTCAAGAAAAACCGGGAAATGTCAGGGAATTTTTAAAAGTCAGAGAAAACCTGGAAATGTTAGGTAAAAATCCCTAAGTTACCTTTTTTTGCTTTCTAAGAAAGGTTTGACGTTTCGAACAACCAATTCGCTTGAATACTATCTATTATTATGTCGTTTTAACCAGCTGGCATATCTTTAATTGTCAAGGAATTTCACCAAAATGTGTCAGGGAAATCAGGGAAATGTCAGGGAATTTCATTTTCTAAATTCTGTGGCAGTCCTGTTCTCACCCTGCGAAGTGTTCACCACAATATTCGTCAATCATCATCGAGAGAACTGCTATCTGCACAATAAGTTGTCGCTGGATCATTATCATCAGGCAAGGAATAGCACGCATCTCCGAACTTACCTTTTAACTTACCCAGAAGAAAAAGTCTCTTGGATCCAATCTGATTTTTGTCCGAGTCGTGAGCCAAGCCTCTTCATGTAAGCGGATTTCGTTTTGATTCAAGCAGAAAGTCGATTGAATCGAGAGGATGTTTCCTGTTGAATTTTTTAAGAGTCTGGGCTAGGGTGTCTGGATCCAAGGGACTTTTTTTCTAGTGTACCCCTGCTCATTTCCTGCATCCTTGTTTTGAATTAATCAGACTTATAAATCAATTGATATTTCGACCTTTCCACCGTCTTCATCGCGGTGGTTTCATACAAGCACTTTTCCGTTCCGTCGAATGGAATTCTCCGAGCTACAACGGCGAGACACCTGTGTAATGCTGCCGTGCGAAGGAAGAACGCCGTATGAACATTCGAGCGTTGCCAAATTTCCTTGGATAAAACTTGTATTTCTGACGATATTCATGAATATTTTCCCTTGAAACTTTCAGACATTTTTTATTAAATTGCGTACATAATTGTCTGAAAATGATGGAAAAATATACTCACAATTTTCCCAGTGAATTCGGTTTTTATCGAAGGAGACTTGGCAACGTCTGAAGGCTCATACGGCGTTCTTCCTTAGCACGGCAGAATGCACGGACGTGCACGGTCAGACGAACACGCCTCGCGCCCGTAAGGTCGCTACCTCGAGTTCCCTATCCCCCCTCCCCTTCCCCCCATCATAACCGCAAAAGCCGCAGTCATACTTCCCCGTTACGGCTGAAGCGAGCATTTGCACAAGCGGAATAATTAACATCTTGTTAATTAATCGGAATCAAGGAAGCGGCGCGCCGTCTCGAGGATCGGAGGCGAGCTGGCAACACTGGTTTTCCTCCGTTTCAATCCCTATCGATATCGAATCTAGATGAAGCAGCCTTTGGCGCCTAGAACGTCGGTATGATTCAAGCTTTTTTTGCATGTGACAATGTATTAACTAACAATATTCAGATTTAATTCTAACATAAAATGTTTATTTCTTGTTTCAGGTAAGAAGAAAAATGAAATTTTGTCGATAGTAGTCTTGATTTGAACTCTCTGTTGGGTGAGTCCAATCGTATGTTTTTAACCTTTTGTCATAGTATCATCTGCATATCATTATTATTCATTCAACGCGAATATTTCGTCCCATTTCTGCCAACACCAAAACTGCGAAAAGTATGCTGTTCGATTAACATGACGCACCGAGGCGCAATGACTCACGTCTCAAGAGAATTGAAAACTATTTTTCCTTCTAATCGTAGCGTATTTGCAGATGCCTCCTAAAAGGTTAAATTCTCCAGACATGGTGAGAAAGGAGAGTCTCGAAAAATTTCAGAAATCATCAACAAGGCCAATCATTTCCAAAACGATTTCAGGTTTATAAATATGGAGAAAGACCACCCCTCTGTATTTTAATCCTGCACGACCTGACCTCTTCGTAGCTGTGGTTGAATCAAATTAAACGAACTCAGCGTTATTACGAAATCAAAGAGTTTCTTTAATATAAAATTTAAATCAATTATCAATCAATTTATTCAATGAAAGTGATTTGACCTCACGTCCGAAAATATGCAAAACTTAAATGTTTCTGGGAACTGGATCGGTGAAGGAGGATGCACTGGAGAAAAAGGTCGCTTCGATCTAGAGTCCAAACTCTTGAAAACAATGACAAGAAAAAATACTCTTGATTCAATCGGCTTTTTGCTCAAATCTAAAGGAAATACGCTTACACTAAGAGACTCGGTTCTCCACTTAAGCAAAAATCCGATTGAATCAAGAGCATTTTTTCTTGTCGATGTTTTTAAGGATCTGGACTCTGGATCCAAGCGACTTCTCTTTCCAGTGTGACAGTGATATTTGCTGCATTTTACTGTTACTCGGCATTTGGCATGCGTCTGAAACGAAGCGCATCGAACACTCGTGTCCGTGTCTGCGGGAGGTTCGCGGTCATTCCGCTTGTCAGCTTGTCCTGCGCGTGCCTCGGCCGGTCATCGGTGTTCGATGCGTCCATGTACGCACGGATTCTGCGGTTGGTCGGGTCTTAATAATGGGCGGATAGCTGATGGCTGATGGGTGCCAGTCCCGGTTATGCTCGTGCGGTACCGTCAGTAATTATTGTAATTTTTAAAACTCAACATGATGGTAGCAGCACTTGATTGAATCAATTGTTTTCAAAAGGGAGCAGGTTCATTCCTTGGTGAGTTTTGGTTAGCATGTCCTTTTATGCAACTCAAGGCTCATGCAAAAATGGACTTGCTCCCTTTTGAAAATAACTGATTCAATTGACGATAGCTTACACAAATGGAGACCTTGCATGTCAGGGGAATCCACCGTCAGGTTGTCTGTAAGTCCGGAAAGTACGGAAATAGTATACTGATTTTTTAAGGGCGGTCCGGAAGTACTGAAAAAGTGCGGAATTCCGCAAGGAGGTCCGGAATCTTTTCATTTTTTGTTGTCATTTTTGTCGCAATTTGAACGGGAAATTCAAATTTTTGAAATCTGCCGAATTTCGTCAATTGGAGGCACTGAAAAAGTGCTGAATTTTTCCGTCGAGGAGGCACTGAATTTTCTGGGAATGTACTGAAAAAGTACTGTAAAAGTACTGATTTTCGGCCAACCTTTTTTAGTAGACACCCTGATCGTGGCCCAAGACTTGGAATCCTCTCTAAAAGTGGCAACTTTGCCAATTCATTCGCTCCCTCTGTGTCTGTCGGTGACCTGGGAGCGTTTACCGAGGGAGTGTGAAGGTGGATTCTCTCATCATGACGTACTCAACTTTGAGGGATTTTTTAAGCTTTGAAATTCGCACAGAGAAAACTAAAGTGGCACCAGCGTGTTTCTTGCGAAATTTGACGTAAGGAAATTCACTTAAATGCGCTGATTTCTGTGGTGATGCAAAAGCCCCATAACTGCGCATCGAATCGGCGTTGATGTCAGTATGTCAAGTGATTTCTCGCCGTTCGATCGAATTAAAGCTCGGATGTCGCGTGCAGTGGAGATTTTTAAAAGTTGGCAACACTTTTTTCCTCCATTTAAATGTATATAAAACAATCCATCTTGGACTCAACTCTTTCAATGGATTTAAATGGAGGAAAAACCAGTTTTGCCAACTTTAAAGAATCGCCACTTGTGTGAATTGGATAAGCGCAGATTCGGAGACTTAAACGCCGGAGTAGAAGGTATGGCATGATGCGGCGCAGCTTTCATACCAGTGCATGGGTTGCCGCTTCCTCAAATTATTCGTTTTTTTTTATAGCACATCTAATCGTTTGTGCTTTTCCAAATGGATTCTACCGGAAAATACCTAACTACACGCGCCGATGTATGAGGAGGAGTATTGTTGTGCTGTGGAAAAACGCCGCTGTATGAACTAATGGACGTTACGACATTTTTGCAGATCAATAACGCATTTTCTCTGAGACTTTCGCATGTATCTCTTTAAAGTTTTCGGAGGATTGCTTTCTTAATGCAGTCCATTTTTTAACAAATCACGGATAAATATTGGTGAATTTACTCGGAAATAGAGTTATCTAGTGCCGAAAGCGACGATCTCCATCGCTCTGTCTCTGTCTAAACATTGTGCAATTATCATAATCTTAATATTGAAAGAACGAGAAAGCCTCCATGTCCATGTTTTTCCTGTGAATTTCCTGTTATCAAGCCTCCTAAGCTCGGCAAATGCGTCCTCTGCGAGTTTCACAGAATCTTCTTGAGATGTTGGAGGGTTACGGATTATCCATGAATAATGAGAAACGTTCAAACGCCAAGTAGCGGTGATGGTGCCCTTCGAAAAATACCAAGTCATCCGTCGCGATACTTCGCACGTCACGGTTTATTACACCTCGCTTTTATCAGTATTGTACGTCGAGCATCCAGTGCAAATCTATACATTATTCATTCATAAATCCAAAGTGGAGAAAACCACGGTTTGCATCACGGTAGTGTATTCCTGCACACAGTATGCGACAGTGTACTGTCGCGTTGAGAAAGAACGCCGTACGAGGCGTCAGACGTCGCCAATTTTTTTATTCAAATAGCAATTTTCTTAGAAATTTGTGAATATTTTTCTTCCAATTTTAATATGAATTTTAAGTGTTATTTAATTGAAAACACCTGAAAATTACTTCGGAAAGTATTTACCAACATCCTCAGAAATAAATATTTTGTCGGGGGAAATTAAGGAACGTCCGGAAATTCTGGCGACGACGTTTGAAGTCGTTTTATTTGGTATTTGATAAAAGGGAAAAAGAAAAATGGAATTCTTCCTCGTTCATATCCTTTCCGATAATGATTTGTGAAAAGAGTGCCGCAGCCTCTCTAATTTATACCATACTTTTTTTTAATTGGAACGCATTTTGACCGATTACCTGGATTACTTTTTAATGGCATGAAATGGCATGAAAAGTTCTGATCCTTTGACAAGGACTATTGGACTCGTGATAGCTCGTGAAAATTTTCAGGGTGTCTAGTCTACAAGTCGGGATTTCCGGAAAGTCCGTAAGTAGTACTGATTTTTTAAGGGCGGTCCGGAGTTACTGGAAAAGTGCGGAAATTTCGTTAGAAGGTCCGGAATTTTTCATTTTTGTCGCAAATTGAGAGAGAAATTCAAAGTTCTGAAATTTTTCGAATTTCGTCAAATGGAGGTATTGAAAAAGTACTGAATTTTCCCGGTGAGAAGGCACTGAATTTCTCGGGAATGTACTGTAAAAGTACTGATTTTTGGCCAGCCTGTTTTATTAGACACCCTGAATGTTCCTCTTTCTTCGATCATGATGGAACCTATCATCGCTCGAGTTCTTCTTGGTGAAGGATGGGTCGGCGCGGCGTTGGCGGTGGGAAGCGTGGCCCTGGATGACCTTGGAGTTGCTCATTCCGCTCGGATACTACCTTGCCGTGCGTCGGAAGACTCGGAGGCTCATGCTTGATGATGCCACCCGGCACCCGGCACCGTCTTGGTCGGTGCCACTCGACTCCTCGATGGCGCTCCTTCATCGGCCGCTCCATTCATAAGGCCCCGGCATCCCACCAAGCCGCACTCCCTCCTCACTCCCCGGCACCCTCCTACCCAGCTCCCAAGTCTCTTGGACTACGTGGCATCCTGGCAACCCTACTCAGTTGCGTAGCAAAGTTGGCGATCGCCCCCCCCCTTCTCCCGCGAAAAAATTTCCCCCGCGGCGCTACGACTAACTTCCAAATCAACCCTCTCACTCCCTCCCCTCCATTCATCACTCAAGGCCCATTTCACGGGAATCTCACAGAAAATCGCCCTCTACTGTGGGCAGGGTGTCTACAACTCCGGAATTTTCGGAAAGTCTGCAAATATCACTGATTTTTCAAGGGCGGTCCGGAAGTACTGAAAAAGGACGGAAATTTTGCAAGAAAGTCCGGCATTTGTTTGATTTTTGTCGCAATTCGAACGGGAAATTCAAATTTTTGAAATGTTTCGATTTTCGTCAGTTGAAGGTATTGAAAAAGTACTGAATTTTTCTGTTGAGGAGGTACTGAATTTCTCGGGAATGTACCGAAAAAGTCCTGTAAAAGTACTGATTTTTGGCCAGCCTGTTATGTAGACACCCTGAGGGGCCTTGAATTTCAGTCCTAAACTCATTTATTAGGATCTGTGCTGGTTTCATTTTCACACAGCAAAATTTGTCTCAATACCAGCCGGGTATGCTGAACGATGTTGCACACCGGATAGTGGATTCCATCCAAACCGTAGGACCGATATACCCCATCCCGTCGTTTTTTGAATGAACGTAATTGGAAAAATATTTGTCGATTGTTTCGGGCTCTTATTTCCTCCCCGGCGGGACGTTTCGCGCCCGTGAATAATTTACGGATGGTCGTCAACAATGCGATCAATTAGCAGGAGCGAGTATATAAACGCTGGGGACCCGGCTCGGTCCGTCGAATTCTTCTCAATGTCGCTCGTTAATCCCGCGCCGATGCGTTCGTTGAACCGTCCCGCGCCCGCCGCCGCCGCACAATGGATCGGGTCAATAGGAGAGGTCGGACAAAATGTGGAAACTTTAAACGCTTTTACCTCCTTTTATTTCAAACTTTGAGGTTCTAAAAGTGGTTCCATTGGTTTTCTCGTGCAACTTTCTTCCAGAAACACCCCTTACACTTTAGAATGTGACGAAATAAACATCAAAATTTGAAGTTTTAGTCAAACATTTCATGTCCGACCTCTCCAATTGACTCGATTTACTGTGCGCCGCAAAATGGAGCCAGTCAACGAGAGAGCGCGGATAAAAATGTGGAAACTTCAAACGCTTGTATCTTCGTTTATACGAAACTTAGAGGTTTAAAAGTGGTTCCATTGGTTTACTCGCTAAATATCCTACAAATAGCATCCCTTGAAATTGTAAGTGCTTCAAAATAAACATTAAAATTTGTGGGTTGAGTCCAAAATTCAATGTCCGATTTCGCCTAATGGATCGTTCTATTGTGCGCCGAGCTCGCAATGTCGCGTTTCGAGCTTCGGAGCGCCTGGCTTCGTCATCGTGTGAAACCGTTGAGGATCTTGCGTCGAGATATTGCCTAGTCGGCCGGGCGTTTTATTAGGCTCGATCACCGTGAATTGCTCTGCCGCCGCGCTGCCCGAACCAACCGTAACACCACACCGATTTTCATGCTTAAACCTTGGCGTCATTTTTTAATAGCTTCCCCCTCATATACGGGTTGACAATTTCTTGAAACAGCAGGGTCTGGAGACTGCGGAAAAATCCGTTAATTTTACTCAATCGTGCCCGAGAAAATTCCGCAAATTTTGCCACCAAACTTCGACGATCAATATCTTTGAATAACCATTATTTCATTCGTGTGCTTTACCTGTAGAGCTTACTTTTTGGAGTAAATGTGTTTCTTGAAGAATATTTTTACATCCGAAATCTTGAGCAAGTCAGTAATTTTGTTAATCAGTCCTCGGTTGGCTAAAACGAGCGAAATTATTATTCAAAGAATGTCTATTTGTCGCTCACATTTCTGTTAAGACTCTCATTTTTGCAGAAACGGAGACCAAAATCAGGTACCACTACAAATTTAAAAAAAAAAAATAATAATAATCTGACTATACAAAGCTAAGAAAGGTGCAGCTCTGAGAAAATCATGCGCTTGATCTGCACTGCCAGGGTTGCCGGGAATACAGGAAAATATGAGGGAAAGTGACGAAATTGTCAGGGAAAATTTGGTAGGTGGCCTTTTTTTTTTTATTTCTACAGTGAGCTTGACGTTTCTCACGACGAATTTGGCCTAAAAACTATTTCTCATTATATCTTTCTATCCATGAGGTACAACCTCAAGTGAAAGGGATTTTTTGCAAAATGCGTCAGGAAAATCAGGGAAATTCATTTTCTTAATTCCGTGGCAACCTTGCTTCGCTTTTCGAACTCAAAATCTACGTTCTAGTGGTCGTACCGGTCATGCGCGCGAATTATTTCCTTGCTTTTCTCGTGTAGCGGCAGACAACGGGGAATATCGGCGGGTCAATGGATTGTGAAGGCCGAAAATAATTATCTTTTCATCCGGCGACGCGTGGTGAGGCGGGGCGGGCCGGGTGACGACAGGTGGACGAGGGTGAGGGAGGGATCGGCGAGTATTTCCCACGCTGATCCAGCGGCCAACGTGACGTCGACGAGGGCTAACTGTCCGCGGAGCCGTGCGTTACGCGTTATGGTCAGGCGTTACGGCCGCCACGCAGCGCTGCGCCTCGCCCCTCGACGAGTCGACGCTGCTGAAAATCTTGTGACCGATCGGCCACGTCACACTGGAAAAAAAACACATTGGATCTAGAGTCTAGACTCTTAAAAACATCGACAAGAAAAAGTATTCTTGATTTAATCAGAATCTAGCTGAAATCAAGAACCAAGCGTCTTAATTTAAGCGGATTTTGTTTTGATTAAAACAAAAATCCGATTGAATCAAGAGTATTTTTTCTGTCAATGTTTTCAAGAGTCTGGACTCTAGATCTAATGTGTTTTTTACACTACACTGCCGTCATCAGGAAAAACGCCGTGTGAACCTTCAGGCGTCGCCATGCATCCTTTGATATAATACGAATTTATTGGGACAATTTTATAATTTTTCTTACAATTTTCAGACGATTTTTTACGCAATTTCATCGAAATATCTCAACATTTCAAGAAGAATATGCGTGACTTTTCTCCAATACAAATGTTTTACTCGGGGAAATTTAGCAATATTCGAAAGGTGATATGGCGTTTTTCCGCTGAAAATTCATCCCGCGAATGTTTCAAGTTCTATGAACAACGCATTTTTTAAACTTTTTATTTGGTCCCTGCATTTTCTTTCCGATTTTTATAAAAATCTCTAAGAATTGGTAGAAAAATTGAGGTTAGCCGATGGTTGACTGTTATACCGCACGAGCATAGAATGTGGTGCACAAAATGTGCGTCGGCGCATTTCACGATTGATCCAATGGTCGCCGTCGCTCAGCTGGCGCAAGAGCGTAATTGCAAGCGGAGATCGGCTCTGGTACCCGTATGACTCTGCGCTTTTCAGGGCTCACGTGAGGATGGAGTCATGCTCTTACATCAGCGGAACGTCGAAATGTTGTCTAGCAGCGGAAGCTAAATTGCGGACGTGACGGGGTCCTCACAATAGGAGGCCGCGAGTAAGTGACATACATTTTGAGTCGATTGTGGTCAGAATTTTTCTCTCATGCCAGAACTCAGGCATAGTGCACGTTGAACGAGGAGCACCGATGGCCGGTGCCTCGAACAGTCCTCGTCGTCGTGGGCCGGTTGCTAACTTCAGCTGAAACAAAAAAATGAGGTATGTACTTCTTCTAAAAAATGGCTATAAAGTCACGATGAGCGCATCGAGAAAGTTTGAAATACATACTCCTCAGTGGCGTGGCGTGAATAATCGATTATCGATATCTCGCCATTTGAAGCTATGGTAAAGAAACGATTACTAAGGTGTTCGCTGCGAACACCCTGATAATCGATCTTTTTTCATAGGTTTAAATGGCATAACAATCGATACATCGCAATTCACACCACGCCACTGATACTCCTAACCTAACAATCTGCGTAAGAAATATGCAGGGCCGAATTTTTTTACTCGCCGCCCATGGGCCGCCTGTATTTTGCCGCCCCCTTCTCATCCGTTTTGAAACATCAGTAAAAACAATCAAGTGAACGTACCAGCGGGGGAGGGGTGCATAAGACGCGTTTACTCGTGTTGAACACATTTTTTGGGAAAGCCCTGTCAACACTACTAGCAAAAGGTCACGGAACTTTGCGCGAAAGTCAAGTTTCGTAAACCCATCTCTAATGGACAAGGCCTTCCATTCATGAGAAATGAATGAAAAAATTATGAGAGAACAAACACAAAATTTGGTTTAATGATTTTAACTTCTGCCGCCGCACCGCGCCGACCGCACCGTGTTTGGCGCAATGCGTGAAGTATTCACGCAGTCTTGTAGGCGCTATGCGTTTCACGCTGACCGCACTATGTTTGGCGCAATGCGGGAAGTATTCATGCATTCTTGTAGGCGCTATCCATTTCACGCTGACCGCAATGACCGCACTGTGATTGATGCAATGCGTGAAGTATTCGTGCAGTCTTGCAGGCGCTAATATGTGTTACATGCCGATCGCCGCGCCAAGGGCCTCTCTTCTTCATCTCAAGTCTTCGTCATCATTTCTCCCTAAGTCCCGTTCCAGGACAAATTGTGTGTTTGGTTTCTCTCTTAACTCGACTAATTTAAGGTGCTGTCTCTTGTATCACTGAAAGAAAAATGGGAAAATGACGAAAATGACAGGAAAAATTTACTTAATCACCTTCATTTGCTTTTTCGAATGGGTTTGAGGTTTCGAACAAAACATTTTGTCTGAAAACTCTTTTCAATTATGCCTTCATAACCATCCGTCACATCTTCATTTGTCAGGGAATTCCACCAAAATGTGTCCGGGAAATGTCAGAGGAATTTCATTTTCTAAATTCTATGGCAACCCTGCATTTAGCACTTGGTGAAGAATCTCGTAAAATCTGTTGGGGCCTTGCTTTAGTAGGAGGGCTTCCCCCATTCTTGTTTTCGGGAGCGCCCCCCCCCCCCGCGGAAAAGCTAGAGCTTTGCCGCCCCTGAATTTCTCACCGATGAGCGAGATCGCGGCGGACACCTTCAGCCGGCTTACGACAAGCCGCTATTAAGGAATGCTTTGAGTACATGCCAGGCGTATGATCTGCCCACCCACGACCGCGCACCGTGTTTCCCGCGATGCCTCATCGTGCTAAAAAAATACTCGTTTTCGTACGTTTCACGAGAACGGAAGACGACTGATCGGGCAATCGGGCAACTCTGGTGTTGCATACTTGCCTAGTTTCAACGGGGATCCACGGATCTCGTTCGATGTGCCCGTCATGGTCGGGTGTCCGTGGCAGCCTGTTTTTCGAGCCCGAGTCAGGTCCCTTATTGTGATTCTTGTGCCCGCTCATCTGCCCGCAGTCGCCGCAGGTTTGTCCCGTTCCTGTCCTGCGCCGGACAATCGCTCGGCCTTGTCACACTTTCGCCATTCCCCGCCCCCGCCCCTCCTCCTCCTCGCATGCACTTTGCATTTTGCATTGCTGCAGGCGCCGCGCTAGTGCTTAAAAGCTCCTAAAACGGGGGGCCGACATTTGCAGGATGCTCAACAGCGATGCGGCGTTGCGAGTCGAAGTTTTCTTTCTATCTTTACTATTATTTGGCTTTAACCAGAAGTACTGGGAAAAAACACATTGGATCTAGAGTCCAGACTCTTGAAAACATCGACAAGAAAAAGTACTCTTGATTCGATCGGATTTAAGCTTAAATCAAGAACCAAGCCTCTTAATTTGAGCGGATTTCCTTTTGATTCAAGCATAAATCTGATTAAATCAAGAGTCCTTTTTTTTGTCAATGTTTTCAAGAGTCTGGACTCTAGATCCAATGTGTTTTTTTTCCCCAGTGTATTCGATTTGCAAGTTGCGTATTTCCTCTCGTATTCTTCATTTCATTAATGTATGTATATTTGCATAAGTTTTTCATTTATTTTGTACACAGAGAGGGCGTAGAGTTTCCCTGTAATCCGATAATTGAAAGCTCCCTACGTACCAGATTTAACATTTTTCATAACTTTCTCAAAATTTCTCTTTCGACTGTCATCACTCTAGCGTATTGTTAGTTCAAAGCTTTTGAACTTTTTATATAGGTAGTGCAGGAGACTTTTATTTATGTGGTAGGTAGTATTATATTTCGATGGCGTGAGTTTGCAACCACGTATCTGGGTTCATAACACGGCCGACTTCCTGTCACTTTATTTTTTTCATGGAAAAGTACTCAACGGCAATGTTCAAAAACGACCGTGATTTTTCCTCACTGTCCAAAGAAAATTCTGCGAAAACTTTAAGGAATGAGGTTGGTTTGTTCTGCTTCAAAAAAATAAAATGGGAGCGAAGATTTTCAAACACTGTAAACTAGATACGGCGATTCAATCGACCTTCGATTTCAATTTTGAGTCTCGTGGTGCTCCCCACCCTTGAATTTGTCTAATGACGCAATAAATACGTGGACAGATTTGTAAGGAATGAAGCCTATACTGAGTGGTGTATTTCCCGGAGCCGAAATGCTGTTCAAGGATTTTCAATACCCAAAGAGATTTTTGTCAGTTGGTTTTCTATCCAGATCTACCTTGCTTAGTTTCCTTTTCATAAAGGTCATTTTTTTGGATTTCTGCTCAGATTTTTTATGACGTTTTTGAAGTATTCCCGTTCTAATTCGAAGTACCTTTTGGTTGACAACTTGGCAGCGCGTATACTCGTGCAACTAACTACCAATTACTGAAGACCTTGTAGCTCGGCGTGGTTGGGCCAGGCCCGATTACATCGGAAATTGGTTTTAGCCAGGAATAGTGGAAGAAGTCGAGCGGATATCACACCCGTTTAAACGATCCAGTGACGCTCAGGTATTGCTCTGCCGTGCTGAGGAAGAACGCCGTATGAGCCTTCAGACGTTGCCAAATTTCTTTGGACAAATCACAGATTTTCACGGAAATTTGCGAACACTTTTCTTTCGATTGCTCGGCGAATTTTGTTCGTAATTTGATCTGAAGTCTCTGAAAATTTCAAGGAAAAATATTGATAACTTTCTTCGAAAGAAAATATTTTTGAGAGGGAATTTGACACTATTTGAATGCTCTTACGGTTTTGTCTTGGCACGGCAGTGCTGTGTATCAGTCTTACTGTCCTCCCGCACGGCGAAGATGGCGAGAAACAGCGTCAATATTTAACCAGAACGAAACGAGAGAATATTTTTCCTGAAGTTTTCCATGTACCCTAGAAGCAGCCTGTGTCAAATAATAATGCCCTCCTAGAGTCTCAGCTGGTGTCTTGCCTTTCTTGAAAACATTAGCGTCGTTTTTGCACCAATGGCGCCGTAGAAGTCTTTTGTATTGTTTCTAATTGTAGCAGACTGACTCATGTTTTCATGTGGGAAGTATAACTTGGCAGAAATCAGGAAAAGCACTTCTACGTGGAAAATTAAAGAGGCGTTTTGATCTGTAATAGGCTACTCAAATAACTCTTTCAAGAATTAAATACATTTTTGGCACTTGAAGTCAATTATCATTTCAATTAATAAACTATTTTAGGCTTGGTTCAATTTTTGTACCCATTCAACAATGGACAATACAATTTTGAAAATCCAAGTACGTTCTGCTTCCACTTGTTTGGTCCCAACCAGTTTGAAAAAAGACAATATCGTTGCAAGTTGAGGACGCAGTCACAGTCTTCACTTGTCAACTAAAATACGCGGATAAAACGGGGAAAGCTTCCGTATCTATTTTTATTTTAAGTCCTAAGTCGGTCCAAGTGCTCTCTTTTGTTGATCTGAAAAATAGAAAAGGACGAGATGGGAGCCTTTCCGTTCGAGCGATTCTGTGTACGTTTGTCAGAAGGCGGCGGTATGATTTACTGTTTGTCGAGTCACAAAGAAGGGACAACGGAGCAGCGAACTTGGCTGGCAGTGAATGCTCGCTTGAGCAAACATTCGTGCGACGAGGAGTGATTCATATCAAGTCGGATATTGGCGTCGGAAGGTCAATTTCTACTTACATGGGTACTTCGCACGCTTCTGAAGGAATCGCGATAGTTTCTTACCCTGTTTCGGCCTGCACTCAACCGTTGGTAACACAGAGTGTCCAGGGCCGGATTTACATTTTTAGCGCCCTAGGCTAAACTTAGGGTAGCGCCCTTAAAAGTAGGCGCTCTCGTGGGGAGGGGGTCCCCCAGACGCCCCCCCTCCAGATCAGAAGGAGGATGTTGAGTGTCAGGAAAATGTTCAAATTCACCTTTAAAAAAACACGATTTTAAACAGTTTTGAGGTACGTTTACGTTTGCAAGTTGGTTTTGGAAAATAAAAAGTAACAAAAGACTCGTTTAATAAAAAAAAAAAAAAATCCTCAAAAAGTTTGCGCCCCTCAGAATGTTGCGCCCTAGGCTACAGCCTCTGTAGCTTATTGGTAAATCCAGCCCTGAGAGAGTCTACAAGTTCGGAATTTTCGGAAAGTCCGGTACCCTGATATGTTTGAGAAATTTTTGTATTATCAGATCGAGCTTTAGCTAATCTCTCTCTCCATCAAGAAACTGGGATCTCTCCGATGAGAGCGATTCATTCGACAACGTTTCATCACAGCGCTGCCGTGCAAAGGAAGAACGCCGTATGAGCCTTCAGGCGTTGCCAAATTTCCTCCGATAAAACACAAGTTTTTAAGGAAATTTTCGGGTACTTTTCTTTCGATCATTCAAAGAATTTTATTCGAAATTAGATCTAAAGTATGTATACATTTCACGGAAGAATCCTCATGACTTTCCTAAAAAAAACGTGTTTTATCGGGGAAAATTTGGCAACTATGGAATGTTAATACGGCGTTTTCCCTCAGCACGACAGAGCGGTACTCGCTAATTAGTATGTCACTTCCGTGCCGTCAGACGGCAAAACTGCCCCCTCGGCCCCTCCGCGGCATCCCCTGCAGAGCGCAAGGTCATCACACCGAGTTCCACCTGACGAACGAGGATCTCGGATGAATTTCTTGCGAGTTTCTCGTGGCGGGCTAGTCGTAATTACGGTGGATCCAGCTATCGAAGTCGCGGCTAGTCGGTGTCTTACGCGGCCGATCGGCGACCATCATCGGAACGAACAACTTCCGAAGCTCGATTCCCCTCGTCGCGTCGCATCGAAAGTTTCCATCTGGCTCTTGCCAACTCAAATATTTGCCACTCCGTTCCTTTTCCGATCTCCGTCGCGACGATGGAATTTGAATGATCTGCCTCGCGGCGTTCAGATCCACAGGAAGTGTATAACGCCTTTCTATCGAGTCAACAGTGGGTTAGAATTTGCCATAAGGACCTACAATTTTTAGCCCATAGAAAAAAAAAAAACTATCTGCATTGGGAAACTAATGGATCTTATTATTTTGTCTCTGAAATGAACCAGAAATTGTAGTTCCGTATTGCGAACAGGGCCGGAGTCACCTACTTGCCGCCCATGGGCCGCCTACATTTTGCCGCCCCCTTCTCATTCGTTTTGAAACTCGATAAAAACCATCAAATGAACGTGCCAGCGGGGAAGGGATGCATAAGACTTATTTACTCGTGTCTATCACATTTTTTTGGAAAGCCCTGTCAACACTACTAGCAAAAGTTCACGAAACTTTGCGCAAAAGTTAAGTTTCGTAAACCTATCTCTGTGTGGACAAGGCCTTCCATTCATAAGAAATGAACGAAAAAATTATGAAAGAACAATCATAAATGTGGTTCAATGAGTTTAACTTCCGCCGCTGCATCGCGCAGACCGCACCGTGATGGACGCAATGCGTGAAGTATTCACGCAGTCTTCTGGCGCTATGCTTTTCACGCTGACCGCACTATGTTTGGCGCAATGCGGGAAGTATTCATGCATTCTTGTAGGCGCTATCCGTTTCACGCTGACCGCAATGACCGCACTGTGTTTGATGCAATGCGTGAAGTATTCGTGCAGTCTTGTAGGCGCTAATATGTGTTACACGCCGATTGCCGCGCCGAGGGCTTCTCCTTTTCATCTCAAGTCCTCGTTACCATTTCTCTCTAAGTCGCGCCGTTCCAGGCCAAATTATGCGTGTTTGGTCTCTCTCTTAACTCGACTTATTGAAGTTGTTGTCTCTTGTATCAGTCAAGAGACGACAAAATTAGAAATTACTATACTCTCCGGAAATGAGAGATTTTTTCGCCTTCCTCATTTGTAACTTTGTCTTCATAGATCCGATTTTTTTCGTATACCTACACTTTAATTTTTGCTGCCCCTTAGATTTGCCGCCATGGGCCGCGGCCGATGTGGCCACCCCCTTAATCCGGCCCAGATTGCGGATTGTGATTCAATCCGTATAGTAATGTTCTGCGCGAGTTTTTTTGACGTCGCGGGAATCATCGAATCAAATGTACCGAGGCCATATCCAGGCGGGCTGATTCTGACCGTAATCAATTCAATTGGACTACATTTTGCAATTAGGAACTACAATTTCTAGCCCATCCATAAGAACGCTTATAAGCATTTTCTAGGCAATCCGTAAGAACACTTAAATGCGCGTAGGGAAACTAATGGTACATACAACGTTTCTCAACTGATCCAGGCATTGTAGTTCCAAGTCGGAAGTGCTGTCCACTTGTCGATGTGACCAGCCGTAGTAAGTAATGTTGCATGAGTTTTTTCTTTTACTCTGAGGAATGATCTTATTTGCAACTAGCTGACGCTTGGATGTCTCCTTAGTCAGTCGAAGCTGGTAGCAGTATGCCAGCCTTCCATCGATGACACCGGGTGAATGACGCAGGTTTGGCCTTGACAATGACCTCGGCCGATTCCGACGTGGACAATGGGACGTGTCGCGTTGTCGCCTCTCGGAGGTGAGGGGAGGGGCTAGACGACTTCCACCCGACTCCCGCGCCAAAAAACTGATCGGGACGTACCAACACGGTCCGACCATTGCCATGAGTCGCTTCGGAAAAGAACCAATATCCTTGTCGTATGAAGGAGGGTGTGCCGTTCGGCAATCCTGCGTACCCATCTGAAGCTCCATAACGGCTCGTGCCGGCGGTCGTGGGTTGAAATTGTGAAAACGTCATCACCAAGTTTGGCGTCGGAATATCTGGATCCTTCATTCCAGCGATGGCTAATATTCGCGGAAGATGTAGCAGTGTCGGAGGTGAATGCAGACAAGCAGGAATGAACTAGGATTGAAAATTTTCAAAGACCGTATCAGAGGTCCATGGTTTGGTCTTTAGGCCACCGCTGCGATGGTTCAATCCGAAACGTGTCGTCTTCCTCCCTACTCGCCTGGATATTTGTCAAAAATGAAAGAGATCCTGCCCAATCGGCAAACCCCTCACTTATCACAGCTTAGTGTCGGCCACAAAAACAGACCCCCCCCCCCTCCTCTACCTCAGTCAGGGTGTAGAAAATCATGCAAAATTGAGTGTCGACGTGAGCTCCGCTCTTGACGGAATTATCATGTTTTTCCTCTAAAATGATAACCATCGGCGGTGTTGCGTCCCCGACACCTAGCGCGCTAGGATGCCGCCAGCTCTCATTGGTCAAAATTCTGAACTTTAATCGTAAGCTGGAACCCCCTCCTATCCGCACACGAATAGTTTTACCGGCTGTCTGTATTTTTGCTGATTGTGACGCTAAAATTACACTTTTTTCTTATGAGAGCCATTGGATCGTCCCGCTATCTTTCAGATCGACTCCCGTTTCCATAGGCGGATCCAGACGTTTCGAACGTGCGGGGCGGAAGGGGGGGGCGGGGGCTTCTCCTAGAAAGTTTTCGAAACTTTTGAAGCATCTACTGTTCAATTAGAGTCAATTTTATCATGAATAATCACCAAATCTGAACGTCCTTCCTCCTTCTGTCCTCCGTTCCTCCTTTCTTTCCCTCGTCCCTTTTCTTCCTCCTTTTTTTCGGGAGACGGGGGAGGCGTACGCCGCTTAAGCCCCCCTTGGATCCGCGTATGCCCGCTTGAGCTCGCCTTTTGAGGTACGTTCCAAGGAGAGAAGGGACGGCAGGTACAGGGGCGGGGGTGAGGGGGGACTACTGAATCGACTAGCACGTCTTCTTACGAGAGATTAAGCTCAGAATTTTTAGCCAACAACGAGAGGGAGAGGGCGAGGTTCTTTGAGTGTTACGTAATTCATGGAGGGGTCCCACTTGCGTAACGGCTGAGTTTCAAGAACGGAGGGTCAAAAAAGCGGGAAACGTGCATTGCGTCATTCTAGATCGCGGCAACGCTGCGCACCCCTAAGTATTCGGACCGAAGAAAGTGAGAGCATTGAACCTAATTTTCGATGGGGATAAATTACAAAAATATTCGGAAAGTACTCGAGTCCCAGTTGCCGAATCGATGGTGTAAACTGACGGCACCTTTTGAGCGTTTCACCCGCGTTGGAAGTTAAGTTTTCAGAGGAGAATTTGACTCCAGCCGAGGGCAGGGTGGCGCTAAATTACGCCAACTTTCATGCGATTCATCTATGGAAATTGTTGGATCGATTTGACAAGCTCGAGCGAGAGCGCGCAGGCCACGACATCGACACGCGCTTCGTTCTAATAACAAACGTGTGGCTTCGCTGTGCTCCGTTCAACTTCCCCGGCCCGCGGGTCGCCTGCCCCGCCCTGTAAATTGAGATAATGTTAATTAAAATTCACCGAGTTGACACGAATCCCGAACCCTGCTCGGGAAGGTACAGAGGAGAGAAGGGAAAAAAAGAACGGCTAATTATTCCTCTGTACTATCGGCCTCATCACCACTAACACGTGCTTTTTTTGGACTCTTTGGGGTCTTCAAGTACGCCGCACCCCCCTACCACCCACCCTAGCTTTTTGGAAGTGAAATACTTGTAAAACTTTTTGAAATAATAATGTTGATTGCTGTGTTTAAACATTTTCGAAACACCCACTCCCACATGCTATATCCCTCGTCGGAAAGTGTGTGAACTTCGTCTGGATGTTGCCAAAGTGTACTTTCAAAATATTTGCAAGATTATTTTACAAGTATTTTTTCTTTCTCTTTCAACCAATGTTTCATATTTTCACAATTTATTTACTTATTTTTTACACATTCTCATGTATGCCGGATAGCGTAAGAATATTTTGTAAATATCTCCCGTTTCAATGTTAAACCTGGTGTGTCATTCGTGTCTGAACACTTGTTAAAAGCTTCCCTCGTAACATTCTACACGGAGTATCGGCAATTTCTTTTAAAATACCTTTTTACTCTGACCGGCCAGAGTAAGACTTTCGAAATGAAATTCACCCCTAAGATTTCACGATCATAAATAATATTGCTATCATTCTTCTAAAAGCGGAAGGGTTTTTGTAGGAGTCAAAAGAACGGAGATCACTTGTTTACCATGATGCAAAGGCACACTCTGCGCGAATCTTAATCAGGTTTTTTTGCGAAGGGGGATCTAATTTCCTCCGCAATATCGGGCGCTTATCCGCAACTTTTTTCGCGCATTGAGCTCTCGGATGTTGCCAAGTCGCCCTTTTAGTAGGAGCGTATAGTTTCTGCGGGCTCGCTCGGAGGGTCTGGAGCGTGCCGCCCTATTTATCCATCCGGAGTCTCCTCCCGACACAGTGCCCAAGTTCCAATTTCGAACAGCTGTTCGAGCTTTTCGTCCCTCCGTGCGCTCGCCAATCTTCCCCGCGCCATAGATCGTATAGACCGTATTCGATACGGGTTCGATGTGCCGTTTGGTTCAAAACAATTGAACATAACCTCAAACCATAACGTAAGGATTTAAGTTGGAAAAGCTGAAAATGAGAAATTTCCTAACAATTTCACTTTGCATTGGCATTTGGTACTGAAAAGAATAAAAAATCTGTTACAAAAGACCCGTTCTTTCAGATTTCTGAATTTACTTTTGAGGCTATGTTTATGTTTTGAACCAATCGATATCGATCAATCTCACCCGTTTGATGTATCGAATACGATCTATTCGATACATCGAATAGGTGCTATATCGCCGCAATGGAGAATTTGCATGCACATTTTTTATTGCTTCATCTGAGAGTACTCAAAGAGCTGGTCTCACAGTATTTTTTATAATTTTTTTCTGATATGGGAAATAGTAAAAAAAAAATTTAAAAGTGAGAAAATGCACCGCCTGGTGACGTCATCTGGCGGCTTTTCCCATTTGAACTAACGTATTTTAGCAGATTAGATCATTTTGTCGTATCTTCTCTACTAATTGTTCAATTTATGAACCAAGGGTATCTTTGTGTTCAGTTCACTCAGTTTTTTCCACTAAAACACGAAATTTATCAAATTTCAGACACCTGCAAATTCTCTGTCTTATTGATATCGATTGGCTTATGACGTAAATATAGCTTCAAAAGTTTATCGAGTGATTTATAGTATTTTTTTTTTCAAAAAATATGAAATTGTCGAAGATTTTTAAATGTCGTAATAGACATACGAATTTTTCGACCCTGGTTATCAAATCTCTTTAGGAAATGGATAATTGTTTGAGTTTGTTTACTTTTTTTTTATTTTTTTATTTTCACTTCTTAGAACCATGAAAATTCGATCGGATGAGACAGATCCGAGAGAGTGAGGAAAAAATTAAGTCCATTGCAGTTTTCAGGCTCTTTGTGTGCCTACCTCGCTTCATTTTTTATCACTTTTCCTTGCCTTGAGCCGAGAACGTCGGCGGAAATTAATCTTTGATTAGCATAGGAAACAAATAAAATCCATTTGCAAAGCTCGATCAATTCACAACAATCGAAGCACGAAAGTGAGTTGGTTTACATTTTTGTGGTTCTATCGGTTGTCGAGGAACGCGAGCTTTATGACCACTCAGAGTTTAAACATGTTGAACTATCTCTATAAATTTTTCGAATTTTTTACCGTGCTCCGTTGTGTGGGCTCATTAATTATTGCCATCGAGCTGTAGAGCTGTCTCGCGAGAGTGCGACAGTGTTGTCAAACGGGATAAGCCCCTCAATAATTTTGAAATGCCCTATAGTAGCATCTTTCAACATTGAAACACGTCCTGATTGATCGGACGTTTGAAACATTCGGAGGGAAAACATTATAATGAAGTAACTATATTTACACATGTTATTAAAAAATGAAATAGTGTTTTAAGAAGGAGATGGCAGGACATTTAAATTGTATTCGTCAGTATTTCATATTTTGAGCTGTACATATTGATTAAAATGGTGCCCGTTACCGTCGATCCCTTGCCTATTTATTTGTTTTTTGTGTGCAAGAAGCAACCACGAAATCAGTAGAAGATAACTCGCACTGCAGTATTGCCTAATATGAAAATATAGAAGGCCCACTTTATACAGTCGGAATAAAATCGCCCAATCGATTTTTGAGTGTATTTCGGATAATTGGCGGCAATTTTTCAAAGAACAGGAACTTCTTTCATTAGAACTCAGAGGCATGCACTGGAAAAAAAAGTAGCTTGGATCTAGAGTCCAGACTCTTGAAAACAATGACAAGAAAAAATACTCTCGATTCAATCGGATTTTTGCTTAAATCAAGAACCCAGTTAGCAGATTTTCCTTTTGATTCAAGCAAAAAGCAGTTTCAATCAAGAGTTTTTTTGCTTGTCATTGTTTTCAAGAGTCTGGACTCTAGATCCAAGCTACTTTTTTTTCCAGTGCGGGTCAATTTTATTAGAACTTCATTTTTGTAGTTGCTGCTCTCTTCGGTAACACGACGGTGTGAGTGTTTCTAATGGGCTCCACGGGAATGAATAATTATGAGTGGGATGTGGCTACGGTGCGGCCGAGTGTTGTCACACAGTGTCGAGACGAAAACTAGGACACGAAACCGCGGAAGGACAGAACAGGAGAGAACCGAACCGAACCGAAGGAACTTCGGAGCGGTTCATCAAGTCGCCGGGCCCCGGAGCCCGCCGCGGTGGCAACCTACCACACCCTCGAATTATTGTGCTCCGGGTCGCGTTCATTGAGCTCTGTTGTCATCACCCCCCCCCCCCNAGCCCCCCCTCATTCCACGACCAATGAGCTTGGTTCGCGGTACCCCATCGAGCTTTGTATTTTTTTTTTGCCGCCGTAAACACGAGTCTGTAGCACAGCCGTGTTACCGAAGGAAGCAGTATGTACCGAAATGAAGTTTAGAGACAGATGGAATTTGTAGCGTTTGACCGGAAAAGTAATTTCGAACGAATGGAGAATTTGCAGGTGTCTGAAATTTGATGGATTGCGTGTTGACTTGGAAACTACTGAGTGAACTGAACAAGAGGATACCCTTCGGTTATAAATTGAACAATTATTGGAGAAGATATTACAAAATTATCTAATATGCTAAAATACATGTTTTTAAATTGGAAATGCCGCTGGATGACGTCAGCAGGCGGTACATTTTCTCACTTTCAAATATATTTTTATACTATTTCCCATATCAGAAAAAAAATTATTAAAAATTCTGTGAAATCAGCTCTTTAAGCACTTTCAGATGAAGCAATAAAAACATTGCATGCAAATTCTCCATTCTTCGTTCCTCCTACAACTGTCAACAATCATCCGCAAGACTCTTAGAAATGGCATGAAATACCCCCCAATTTCGCACCATTACTTAATGCTACCACAATTATTAACAAGTTTCTATTTTTCTGTTGCAGGTATGATTCTACATTTTGTCAATATCCCTCCCGTCTTGGGCATGTCTCATGTAAGCTCAATTTCTTATCAATCTTTCCGCTATAACTGCACTGTTCAATTGGTTTATTTTTTCTGTTACGCCAACATTATTCACTTCGTTGTTGGCCCCGGCTTATCACATCGTGTCCCATCTATTTAATGACCTGTTATTTAATCTGACCGTTGGTTTTCGTTATCATGAGGTTTTTATCAAATCAGATTCTCACTCGAAATTGGAAGTTTTGACGGGCTCTGGAAGAAGTCAGCTCAATATTTTGAAAACTCGTGTCATTGAGGTTTGCACTCCCTGGCGTGAAACAACGCAACACTTAGAATAAGTAAATAAGCAAGGAAGAATTAGACTAATTTGTAAGTGCAATCATGAGACAAGTTTCTTTGGAAACTGGTCCAGTGAGAAACGGAAGGCTGCGTGATACAAATATTTTAACTCCTCTGTAGCTCAAATTGCATAACCGCTGAAATTAAGGCACTTCAATCTTGCGCGCTACGCGAGGTTCAGAGGAGTTGATTATGTGTATCCTGCAGTCCTCCGTTTCTATCTTTACCTGTTTTCAAAGGCACCGTTGTAGCTAGGACTCCTTCAAGTAGATCCTAACGGTATAATTCTATATTGATTGTACTTAGAGCCGGAAAAGTGTATCCCTCATACGTTGCTCTCGGCAAGTATGGAAAGTGAAACACAAACTTACTAGATTTAGGTTTGTGTTGATTTTAATATTAAGAATAGTGAATACCCTCAAATCAACTAGAAGTTTGTGTTATTTCGTGTTCTCCCCCCTCCCCCTCCTATTACACGGATCTCTGTGTTATTCTCTCTTTTAGTTTGGAAATCTTGAATATAGAACCAAGATGAGAGGAAAAGCGCATACCTGTTTCGGCGCCCCGATTTCCGGTGTTCATGGCGAAACCCATGTTGGCACTTATTTCATTACCAGTTAAATTACCTAATTAATTCAATAAACCCCATTAATGGGAGTGAGGGTCGGAGTGAGTATTAACAGTCATTAGCACCGTCCACACAGTAAACAAGGAGGCTAAATTAGAGCCGAGTAAATTGACTCGTTCGTGCGTCGAAATTCTCACACTGATTGAGTTTTATGCTCATCAATGCCCTTTGATTAAACCGTGTTTCGTTTCACGCAAAGCTCAATTCGGTGCCTCATCGTGACCCCTTTGAGATCGACGTAAAGCTGCCTCAAGTTGCTGAAGGAAACTTGTGAGAGGAGGAGATGAGAGGTTTTCTATCTCCTACTGATCCAAGACCAAAGAGTTTCAAAGCCTGGTCGATTCAGATCTCTGTCATTCAAAGGATCATCGTGTTAGCCTAAATTTAAAGCAAATTAGCACTCGTTGTTCAAGTACTTGTTTTCGTTATTCGGTTTGAATGGTTCTTGCCCCAACCTCCTTTATAGTGCGTTGCTATTCTATTATTTTTTTCTCTTTTTTACTGTCACTATTAATTATTAGTATACCACGGCCCAAGTTTTTCAACGATGTTTGCTCAAATTTTGACGCATTTCGCGGCTCTGTCGCAAACACCAGTCACTTATTTTCTAGTCTGAAAAGGCGTTCGGGTCCCATCACGATCCCTCTCATTTCGGAGGAATTTTTTAAAAGTCTGACAAAGTGGTAGCAGTTATTGTTACTTGTAAAATTGAAAACTCCCAACTATCCCATCGCGAGTGGAATAAGAATGCAACATGGCTTAAAACCACCCCTTTTCTGAAGTGCGCCGATTTGCGTAGCGCCCTTTCGTTCAGAGGGTCGTCATTTGAAGAGTTTCCCAAATGCCCTTTTGCATTTTACTGAAGTTGGTCTCATTGCGAGCCTTCTGGTCAATTTTGATCAATTTTAGAAAATATCAGGATGCATTTAAAACCTCGTCCCCCTCTCCATAATTTGACCGTAATGACAACATTTCCCTTTTTATTGTACGGATAAAGTACAGATACACTGCGAAAGCACGGATTTCGGAGGGTCAGTACAGAAGTATGGGAAAGGTACGGTAATTCGAGATTTTCGTTGTCAACTCTTAAAAGTAGCCTCGGGGGTTAATTTTGCGAAGTGCGCGACTGATCTAGTGCGCCCATTTCTTGGAATCAGTACCGATTTTCAGAACTTGTAAGATCTTTCAGAATTTCCCCCGGAACTATGAAGATTCCCAAAATGTTCCGGATTTTTGCATTTTCCGGAATTTTTTAAAAAATCTGATAAGAATCCGGGAAATTTCGACGGCCATGACGTGGTAGACATTGGAACACTAAAGTTCCGAATCCCGGAGCTTTTGACGGACACGGCCTGGGAGCATTGGACTGATGCATCTGGTTTCCGTGTCCGCACTGGCACGACGAATTCCGATCCTGGGAAATTTTCACCGTTGGCGAAGAGGACGAACGCAACGGGCCCTCGGAGCCGGGGCGACGGGTGAGGGGGTGGCGCGGTGGCGAAAATGGTAAATGGGCGCGCGGCTCGGAGGCTCGGCCGCGGGCGGAGGGGGCGCGGGGCGGGGGCCGGGGCCGGGGCGGTGTCTCGGTGCGCATGACGAGTGAGGTTATTATATGTCGAAAAGTTGTACACGTCTCCGGCTCCGGCGCGGCCGCCTCGCGCCTCTCCGCGTCTCGGATCCGCTCGGGCTCGGCTATTTTTAAGTCGATACTGAATCGAGCATCGAGCGCGCTCGCCTCGCCTCGCCTCGCCGCGCCGCGCCGCGCCTCGATCGTCGTCGTCGTCGGTTTCGACGTCAGTCTCGGTCAAGTCTCTCGCCGCACACACTCCCGTCAGTCGCCGAGCGCCAGAGCCGATAGCGCGTTCGCCCCCCGTTCGCCGTCCCGGAATCCCCACGAGGATCGCCATCCGCAGTGTTTTCCTTTCCGCGTCGACGTCTCCTCAAGTGTCCGGGGGTTTTTTTCGCCCCCTCCCCCTCCCCCGCGAAAATTTCCGAGTTATCGTTTCGAGTGTGGCTTTTGTTATCTGGGCAGTGAGTGAGTGTCAGTGCGCGCGATTCGTCGCGGCTCGTCGGTGGAGCACTCGAATGGATCCGCTCAACCTTGGCGGGAAGTGATCCTCCTTTAATCGCGGTGCTTTGCTCAGTGCGTCTTTGGCGGGTCCGTCGAGTGATAGTGGTGTCCGCGTTGGTGTCGCTGCTCCAGCGCTCAGCTGATGCAACTGCTCCGTTGTGCAACCGAGGAATATCGCCCCGCTGCCCCTGGGAAATCGGCTCCAGAGCCCGGGGTGTCCATCGTGCGTCCAGCGAGTTGCGCTACCCTCGCAAGCGCTCAGAATCGAGTGTTGAATGAGTACGCTGAAATCCGTCGTAGCGAGGGGGGAAAACATGGCAAAAAAACTCGTCGTCAAGGTCGTGCCTGCGTCGCGACGTGATATCGAAGAGTGGAAGGTGTTCTGACCACTTAAAGTGGGTGGTCAAGTTTCACATGTAAACTTTAGCACTCTGTTTGTTGAATTCAACTCACCTCCTAGAAAGCGTTTTTCGATCAAGGTCTCTAGTCGTTTCATTGATAACCTTGTCGTTTAGGCGCCTGTGATAACAGCTGAGCAGATTTCAACGCAAAAGCTCACTCTGTAGCTTTTGCGTAGCTACGAACGTGGGGATTTGAGTTATTTTTTTCAAGAAAAGCCGAAAGGCAGTAAACACTAATCATGGACGATCGAAATAGACGATATTTTTGCTGTTGTTTTTCCCCCTCTCTCTTTTCCTCTCTTTTATATTTCCACCCACCCCTCCAGACTGCCATATCATATAGTATGAGAGTAATTAGTTGGTTAATTTCAAGGGCTGAAATGGCTTGAACTTGACAGCCGATACATTTCACATTCCGAGCTCCTGTTTTCGACAGGGCACGCTGATATTTCAGTTTCTCATCCAACTGCGCACATCATTGCACCTCTAAACGTAACCAGCATCAGTGATAAAAGTGCGATGAGGATTTTTACTTTCTCGCTCCCATAGGGTATTTCCTTTCTGAAGGGATACCGAACTATGGAATATAGAACGATGTTTACAATAACCAACTCAATCGATGGAATATCCGTGTGATGACCTCAGAGCTGAAATAGCCCTCAAAGATAGAAAAAAAATCGCGTCTATCTCATCCCCTTTCACTCACCCCTGTAAAGTTCATGAAGCAGTTGGACCGTTTATGGAAACGTTCAATAGCAGCCCTCTTGTGCAGATTCTATGCTTGTGCGTGACAAGAAATGAAGAAATGGAAGTCAAAACCCGGCAAACGCCTTCAGGTGTTGTTAAATTTATTACGCGACCACTTCTTTTATTTTGGTGCCAAAGAGCCGGTTATTATTTCGATTTTTCCATTCCAGAATAAATTCCTAGAAGTGCTGAACCCCCCTCCCCCCGCCTCGGACTGGTTTAAGGCCAAGAGGTCGATTCAACGGCGATTGTTGAGAGTTGGCAACGCTGCTTTAAATGTATGTGGAACAACCGATTCTTGGTGAGCAAGCTTCCTTCACCCAAAATCGATGTTTTTAATGGCTTTAAATGGAGGAAACACAGTGTTGCCAACTTGCTGGAATATAGCTGCTGGATTGATTTAGCCATGAGGTTAGATGAGCTCGAGGGTGAGTCGAGTTGAAGACTACTCACCCCGAAATATTAACACGGTCGTCGGTCGTTTACCTAACCTGCCGCAACCACCCTATTGATCGCGTCTCACCTTGACTGGAAGCTTGGTGGTTAATTTAAACCGCGGGTCGATCGGTGAATCGTATTCGTAATCGAATGACTCAGCTCGATAAATTCCTATCTTAGCTATGATATCGATCGATCAAAGGTCATCGATAAAATTTCAACAATCCTAGCGCTGACTGGAAGTCATCGCCTCGATTAAATCAGCGCGAGCGATGACTGGTCATGAGTCTTTTTTACAATATGTGACTCAGAGGATCCATTCCCTGATCATCTTTTTAGGGGCCAAGCATTCACTGAAAAAATGGTTTCATTTCGAGAAAAAAGGCATGCAGTTACAACTTTCGATAATGTTGGATTAATTTCTCGACCCTTTGTTTGAATGATCAACTTTCATCGTTCATTCGGTATGTGTTGATGAAAGAAAATTTTGACGATGTATACAGGGCTGTCGCAGTCGAGGAAAACTTGTTGGGTCACCTTCATTTGCTGTCTAAAATGGGTTTGACTTTTTTCATTTTGTCTGAAAA
The DNA here is from genome assembly GCF_001854935.1 of Bemisia tabaci. Classification (NCBI taxonomy): domain Eukaryota; kingdom Metazoa; phylum Arthropoda; class Insecta; order Hemiptera; family Aleyrodidae; genus Bemisia; species Bemisia tabaci. Next base: position 1,490,163 of record NW_017547308.1, read on the forward strand.
CTATTCCTAATAATGTCTTACTAACCATCTGGCATATCCTCAATTGTTAGGGAATTTCACCAAAATGTGGCAGGGAAACGTGAGGAAATTTCATTTTCTTAATTCTGTGGCAGCCTTCACTGGAAAAAAAACACATTGGATCTCGAGTCCAGACTCTTGAAAACATTGACAAGAAAAAGGACTCATGATTCAATCAGATTTAAGCTTAAATCGAAAGGAAATCCGCTCAAATTAAGAGGCTTGGTTCTTTATTTAAGCTTAAATCTGATTGAATCAAGAGTATTTTTTCCTGTTGATGTTTTTAAGAGTCTGGACTCTAGATCCAATGTGTTTTTTTTCCGGTGTTGTATTAGCTCAGTTGATAGCTTCTAACTTGTGTTTTTTTCTATAGCGTGGGTTGATTTTTTTTTGGCTTGGTTCGGTGAGGATTAGTTCGCAAGAGCAGTATCTCTGACGCCTGCTTTCGCAAGAGGGTATGAAGTAAAGATCTTCGAAAACTTGTCAGTCTTCACCTGGCGGCTCGACGCTACAAGTACGGAGGAGATAAGTCCGAGAAGGGCCATAGCCGCGTGGTGGCGTGGTGTGGCGTGGCATGGCGTGCCTGCAGCGGTGAAGCAGTTATGCAAAATTTTTATGCTTCATAACTAACTTGGACCCCGCTCCCGCTGCTGTCTTCTCGGCTCGCGAAACGAACGTGAAAGTCGGTAATGAAGATGTGCAAATGTTGAGGTCGGATGGCTCCAACGAACGCAAGGCTTAAAAATAGTGTCGGCAGGACTGGAACGAAACTAACGACTTCAGCCTTATCCAGCATTCCTTTCATGGCGTGTTAAAGTTTGGACCTCGCTTATCACTTCATCTCATTTTCCCCAGAGGGTTTGTTATTTGCTGAAACGGAACCGCCATAATTGATTTTGGCGTATACAATTGGTTCGAAAGTGCACCCTTTAATCCGTTTGAATACTCTAGCAAAAGTTAAAAGTTTTTTTATGACACCTCGAAGCGGTAATCTGTTGTTCTGAAATCGCCTAATCCGAGTTTTCCGTGACTCCCCAACGCGACCAAATTTCGATTGCCGGGTGACGGTCACGTTTGAATTCAGGTGGCCTACATTATTGTTGTGTTAAGGAAAAAATCCGCATGAGCATTTAGAAGTTGCCCCATCGCCTCGTTGGTTATGTTTATTTCGGAGAAAGGCTCCGTATTTTTTTTCCCCCTCGAAATTTTCACGAATACAGGATAAAGGAAGTCTTCCAGCACACTGGGAAAAAACCACATTGGATCTAGAGTCAAGTTCTTAAAAACATCGACAAGAGAAAGTACTCTTGTTTCAATCTGAATCTAGCTTAAATCAAGAACCAAGCGTCTTAATCTAAGCGGATTTCCTTTTGATTGAAGGAAAAATCCGATTGAATCAAAAGTATTTTTTCTTGTCAATGTTTTCAAGAGTCTGGATTCAAGATCCAATGTGTTTTTTTTTTTTTTTTTTTTTTTTTTTTTTTTCCAGTGCAGCACAGAAGAATGGTTTTGGCATACATGTATTGCACCTCTTTTGTATCCAAGTTGCAAAGTTAGCGTACAGAATTGAGGTGACTGAATTCCTCTCGTTTACTGTCGAGTGATGAAGCGCAACGGCAACCGCTAGACGTCTCTGTCGCATCAATGGGGACTTGGATGCGGAGTCGAGATCTCAAGTGGCAGCCACTCAAATGCGGAGGTCGCGCCGCGCCGTGGGTGTCAGCTCCTTCGAAAATACATTCGTAAATGACACGTTTGCGCCACAGTAGAAATGATCGGTAAACGTGCAGCTTTGCTCCATCCTCTTATATCGTCCAACACTGGAAAAAAAAATCTTAAATTTGCCGCCAAGAAGTATTTCTTCTTAAATCAAGAATTTTGCTGGTTAATATAAGCTACCTTTTTGCCTAACCCAAGCATTATTTTTCTTGAATCAAGAAAAAGTCAGCTTAAAGCAAGATAAAGAAAATTCTCGGCGGCAAATTCAAGAATTATCATGCTTGATCCAAGCTACTTTTTTTTCAGTGAAGCATCCGTGTTGTGTCCAAAGTTCTGGTGAATCTCAAGTGACACACTATAGTGAAAAATCGGAATTCGAATGTTTCCGACTGTGCGCATAGTGGAAAAAAGCGGTGCTAGAAGCAAGAAATGCATCGCTTTTTGACGCTAATGTTAGAAATTTTCCGTTTGAATTTTTTCATTGTTGTGAAAGTCATTGCAATACGTGCCCTTTAAGACGGTCCCTGAAGGACGTCTGCCACCCCCCCCTCCCCCGGATTTTTTAACCTCCTCCCATCTTACCCTGATCGCCAGGTGTATATCAGAGACAAGAGACTCTCCAGTGGAATCATGGCAATGGTGGCAACTTTTACTTTCGGGACTCAAGCTTCCAACCATTGACCTACCTACTAGGTGGATGGTAAACAACGTGTTGAGAATTTCGTTTCGCAAACAAACCGAAGTTTGGAGAACTTAGTTAGCTCATTGCGTCGACCGAAGATCATCATTCACATAGTAGGCAAGGTGACTGTTGCTCCCATGTATTATGTACGAGGAAATGTTGAATCCCTGAAATTTAAAGCTTCCACCTGTCGCCAAGAGGCCAGTGGAGGGTCTCTTGTCTCTAGTGTATACAGACACCCTTTGACCCTCCGCTCAATTCATTCATTAATTTCAATTTTTGGACGAAATTAGTAACCAGGGTGTCTACAAGTCTGGAATTGGGCGGTCCGGAAGCACTGAAAAAGTACGGAAATCCCGCTAGAAGGTCCGGAATATTTGTTCATTTTTTTCATTCTTGTCGCAATTTGAGCAAGAAATTCAAATTGTTGGTCTGTTGCGAATTTCGTCAATTGAAGGTACTTAAAAAGTACTGAATTTTTCCGCTGAGGAGGTACTGAATTTCATGGGAATGTACTGAAAAAGTACTGTAAAAGTACTGACTTTTGGCCAGCCTGTTTTAATAGACACCCTGGTAACTATAAACTTTCAGATGTTTACAATCTCTCGTAATAATAAATCTTAATAATTTATAATCTCAAGTTTTTAATTCGGATCCCACCCGTAGAATGACAGAATTCTAAGTAGAACTGGGAACTTTTCGCCTACGTTTAGATGAGGAGTATCCCTGTTACACGAAGATTTTGTTGAATCATAAGTTGTCCGTTTTTCGTTTTGGCTTATGCGACGCAGTTGTATCGGGCTTCCAGGAGTGCGGGTAGCACTTGCATGGTTATCTGGTTCTATGCAGATTGCGGCCTCTGGAACTCGGGCAGAGCTTTGCGATAAGGGGGTCCCGGAGGGGGGGGGGTTGGTTCTCTCTTGATTTCTGCACCCCAGTTCGCACCGCTTCCGTACGCAAAGGTCATTAATCATGGATGGGATGACTCAAATGAACGCTACGCCCGGCTCGCGTTTCTTAGGCGCGGTGCGTAGTTAGCTCGAGTTAGGAGCGAGGAAATTTATCATGAGATTTTACACTGTCGTTCATTTTTATCGTCCAAGTCAGTAACGCGGATCATGGCCTACGGAACGAAAAGTTTACAAGTCAGAAACTTGAAATCCACATCCTTCATCAGTCAAATATAAGTGAATGACTGACGTTTAAATCGCATTTAGCATAAGGGGATCAACGTGATTACGGTATTTTCAAAATCGTGCTACTTTTTCCAGGATGTCTACAAGTCCGGAAATAGTACTGATTTTTTAAGGGCGGTCCGATAGTACTTTACTAAAACAAACCAAATTCATCTGAAAACTGCGATTTTAATCATATTTATTTTTATAATAATTTTTATTTGTTTTAATAGCTTAAATTTATAAAGCGTGATACCGAAGCTATTTGTTGTGTAAAGTGCGGAAATTCCGCTCAAAGGTCCGTAATTTTTGTCGCAATTTGAGCGCGAAATTCAAATTTTTGAAATTTCTCGAATTTTGTCAAATGAAGGCACTGAAAAAGATCTGAATTTTCCTGTTGAGGAGGTACTGTATTTCTTGGGAATGTACTGTAAAAGTACTGATTTTTGACCAGCCTGCTTTAGTAGATATCCTGAGGTCAATCAGAGGCACTAGGACGGACTTGAGTGCAGTCGTGACTCTTCCTGACTATATTTATGTACCGGTTGGAGGACCGACAAAATTCGGGCCCCGTCTTTAAAACGAGGAGATGCGAATGCGATGAGCTTCCGGCGGTGACAGCCAGGGGCCGAATTTTGTTGGTCTTCCCACAGTATTTAAACATACCAGGGGCGAGTCTCGTCTTCACCCTAGTCCGGATCAGCGCTTCTGATCAGACGGTGATGCATTTTGGGGATGCCATCCCCTCCGACTGTTCGACTGTTGGAACATTCGAGGAAAATCCGGAGCCATGCACTCATCTCATTCCTCTCTCGCTCGGTATTATGATCCGGGACCTCTCACAATGAGCGAAGTTATTCCGTGAAACAGTTACCTTATCGCCAAGTGCTTTTCAAACTTTTACGACTCGCCAAGACAACGTCTTATCGGGCCCGCTCGTAATCCAATATTGCGCTGCGCTTCCATCAGCTATCTATTGAGATTGATCGCGACGTGATGTAGTTCGCCCTCAGCCCACACTAAAACAAAGTTCAAGCATCGGAGACTAAAATTTCATTGTTCTCCCCCACCTCCCTCCTCGGCAGTGAGCCCGATTCTCGGCCCAATCAACGGGGAGTAATTCAGAGGTGCGGGATGTTCAGGTTCCGATTTCAGCGGAGCTGTCTTATTCATTCCGGTGCCAGAGAAATGCAATGAACTGAAAAGGAGATCTCCAAGAGGAGGAGGGGAAGGCCGTGGAGGGTTAATCCCTCTGTCGTGGTGCAGTACCCCAGTTGAGCAGATTTCATTCGCTATCGGGGCGTTAATTAAACTAGAGTTGTGTTTAATATAGAAGTTGAGGAGGATCTTGCAATGATGGATCGCAGATTTCTCGCACAATAAGTGGAAACTGAGTGGGAAATGAAAGAATCGACGTGGAACTTTAAGGAATATCTCAGCGCTCAAGAAATTCCATACAACGCACTTTATTGTGGTAGATAGTAGATGTACACTTTAATTTAGCAGATAAAATTAATAAAACTGACGTATTTTCTCCAAACAATGTGTTTTGCAGAAGAAAAATTAGGGATCATTCTTACGGCAATTCACTGGAAATCGTGCAATGTTGTTGATAATTTTCAGACTGCCAACTGTGCCTATGCTGTCTCGCTGTTGTTACATTACAAATTGAAAGGCATAGATAGAGTTGTGTAACCTTGATTTGTTCACTGATGGGCGTGTTAACGATAACAGCTGTTTGATTTCCGGTAGAATGAAAAGTCTCAAGCAAAGAGTTTTTACCCTTTGGTATTGAGTTTTTCCGCACATTTGACCTCGAGGCAAAGCTTCGTATCCAATCTGATGATAGGAAATTGCGACCACCTATCTTCACTTGTTCTGTTTACCTTGTTTTTTAGTTTGCTTGTCAGTTTTGAATTTGTATCGGAAAATATCATTTATTTTAACAATTGTAACGACGGTCCAAAAGCGTCCTGTAGGGAAGAGAGCATGGTATATGTTTGATCAATTATACAACTCTGTTTTTCCTTTATTGAAACTCATTAGTAATCATCGGTTGTAGGCAAAAAAAGCTTACCTCAGTGAAAAAGTCCCTTAATGAAGCAAGAGTCCAGACTCTTAAAATATTTGACAAGAAGAAATACTTTTTATTCAATCGGACTTACGCTTGTATCAAGAGGAAATCCGCTTCCATGAAAAGGCTTGGCTCTCTATTGAAGCAAAATTCCGATTGAATGAAGAGTATTTTTCTTGTCAAATTTTTTGAGAGTTTGGTCTCCGGATTCAAGAGAGAGGTTTCCTTTCTAGCGAGGGATGCCAATTTGCGCGGACTGCCACCGGCAACACGGTGCACTTACTCTCATTCCATTCGTTGATGGTTGATGAAAGGAACTGCGTCGGCACGCAAGTCGGATCGTTTAACCGTCACCGATGATGTAAGCGTTGGGACGCATCAAAGGAACGGCCATCAGGGTCAATTAACTCGGAGTTGTGCTATCCCTGAGCGCCCATCCACTTCACTCGCGAGTCGAGTCGGCCTCTTAGGGTCACTCGTGACCTCTGAAAACGAAACCAAGAGTGAGAGTGGCCAAGTCGCCCGCCTCTCGGTGCACGCGCTGTTGTCGGCCACCGTTTAATCCAACTCGTATCGCCCGAGACGTCCGATGTAAAGACGGCCAGGCTCAGGTACACCTGCGAAAACAAGCGCTTGTTGAAAGTGAAACACCAATAGGTAACCAGGATTTCGATCGCTCGACGTAGAGCTATCGTAATCCTCCTTGCCTATTGGTGTTTCACTTCCAACAAGCGCTTTTAACTCGCAGGTGTCGCCTCACCTGGATTCGAATACAGGGTGGTCATTCGGTCCAAGGAAACCGGGAAAGTCAGGGATCAACTGTGGGTACGAAACGGCAGAGCCATGAGACCCTAAATCCCCCCTGATATCTTGGCAATGGTGGAAGCTTTTACTTACGGGACTCCAACATTCAACTGTTGACCTACCTACCTTTTAGGTGGATGTTAAACAGCGTGTCGAGTATTTTGTTTCGTAAACATACCAAAGTTTGACAAACTCGTTTGACTCATCACGCCATTCAAAGCTCAGCACCTATGAGACATGATGACTGATGCGCCCGAATTATTGTCCATAAGGATTGAATCCCCGAAAGTAAAAGTTTCCACCTGTCGCCAAGAGGCCATCATTGTAGGGCCGCTTGTCTCTGGGATCTGCTGAAACATATCCAACAAGTAACATAACTTGAGTATCTCTCCTAGCCAGAGTTGAAGACTGAGAAATCATTCATCATCGTCTTCCTCTGATGATAATTAAAATCATTGGTCGCGGATCCAAACCCTAACCCATCAACTTTTACCGCACAATTGGCATATCTCACCGTTAAAGTCCCTCCAGAGGCTGGTTTTGAATATTTTGGAAGCAGATGGTTAACAATTGCTCATTTCGTTAAGGATCGTCACCGATTTTGGAATCTGCGTTCTTCGCCTCTCGTTGTATCGTTGGCGCTACTGGGAGCTCCACAGCCGAACGCCGAGCGTCTTTCGACTTTCGTGGCACTTCCAGCGCGCCGAGCTCATTATTATTCTCCGTGTACTCGTCGTCAGGTGTAGCAACGTGCTCGCGCTTTCGCCAAGTCGCCGCGAAAATCCTCGACTTGTTGGAGTGCGGTTCGTCCAGTTCCTCGGGGACATGGTGCACGTTCACGATGAGCGCTCGTTGGGCGGGAGGAAGAAATGTCATCTTGACCTTGGCTCCTTCTTGGCTCGCAGGTGACTGATTTAAGTCTCCCATCACACGCCAACGATCGGCATCGATGTCGTTCCGTGGCCGCGTGCTCGTACTATAGTTGCCCACTCTTGAGAAAAAGTCGATGGGATTCTAGAGTCCAGACTCAGTGGAAAAAAACACATTGTATCTAGAGTCCAGACTCTTTAAAACATTGACAAGAAAAAATACTCTTGATTCAATCAGATTTAAGCTTAAATCAAGAACCAAGCCTCTTAATTTGAGCGGATTTCCTTTTGATTTAAGCTTAGATCTGATTGAATTAAGAGTCCTTTTTCTTGTCAATGTTTTCAAGAGTCTGGACTCTAGATCCAATGTGTTTTTTTCCAGTGCTCTTGAAAAATTTCTGAAGGAAAAATACTCTTGATTCACGAGGATTTTGCCTCGATCGAGGGCAAAGCCTCTGGTATCCTTTTGATTCAAGCGAAAACCCGCTTGAATCAATAGTATTTCTTCTCGTCAAATTTTTCAAGGCCTTAATTTTGGAAGCTTTCCAAGTTGCCGGGCATCTCGCATAACTCATGTGCTCTCTCATTTTTCGTGAGGTTCGACGCCGTCGCTCTTCACTCAGACGAGTTTAAGAGTTTACGTCACCCGTTGAGTAGCAATGGTATTCAGCTGCCTTACTTCCAGTCGTCCCGAATTTGCATTTCTCAGTGATGAATCCGAACTTTTCTTTTGCATTTCACTCCTGACGAGTGGTAGCTCTGGTCATATGGTTCCATTTTCCATTGCTACGTCTCTTTACCTCATTGACCTTCATACTTCGGTATTTTCCTAGATGAGAGTACGGCAAGAGGACTAATCTTATCCATCAAAATTGTTAATCCACTAGTCATATTTTCGTTTTTGTTCTCGCCGTAAACGCTGTTTTTTCTGTCGCTGTCTATCTCTCGCTCTTTTCTCTTTATGAGCTACACTACCAATGTTTCTAAACTCCAGATGCCGTAGTGGTTAAATGTGAGCTCCTTTGCTGGCCTTTCAGCAAAAGCCCCATTTCGGCGTTTAAAACGAAAAAAAAAACAAAAACTAAGGAAAGTAATTTTTTAACCTCCGCAATGAAACATCTCGTGAATGCTGCGAGTTCAGTATATATGTTGACCTTTTTTCAAGCTTTTGTTTCACTGTTTAGCTCTAAAAGCGAATGAAACCATTAAATTTTCCAAGATACCCTTTTTATTAAGCATTTGTAGCGAGAGTCTTGAAGAGATTTTGAAAACTTGTCACGCACCTAACTTCCAACGAGTCCAATTCTTTTTATTTATCTGATAATTAATCGAGGAAACTGTACTTGCATCGGCTCTCGCGTGCGTTAACCTTCTTGTGGCGACTCCATATGGCAACGCTTGGCCTCCTATCGATCACTTACTCCAATTTTAAATTCCCGGTGGACGCAATAAACTTGTTTCGGAGCACTTGCCAACGAAGAGAGGATCAGATTCCTCCTGAGACCCTCGTAACCGGAGGAACTTGCGGAAACAACGAGATGCTATTAAAGGATCGCCATAACCTCACTCAAAATAGCGATTCCATGAAAACGTAAGAGCCCCGTTTTCTCGGGACTTATCATGTGGAGTTTCTCGTGTTCTTCCGACTTTTCCGGTCGCGTGAAATGGTGGCCGGGGGGGGGGGGGGGGGGGGGGGTGAGATTAGGGGGAAAAAGAGGAACCTCGTCAGATTTATCTAACTTTACGTACTTACGGCCGCGGCGTACCAGCCGTCGGATAGTAAAATTTTCGGAGGGCAAAGGCTTTATTTAAGTCTTTGGACTCTCTGAAGTAGGTACTAGAAGTCACTAAACATTTTCGATTAATACAAGTGTAAGTCTCACCCGTTCGCACTTGAATTTATGGATTCTTGGACCGTTATGTAATTAGAATTTAATATTTTAGAGAAATTGGTTTGATACCTCAATGTCTATAGATGTAGACCCATTCTCGGGCTGAATTTCAAGGATTCACATGAAGCTGGAACTGAAACGATTTGTCGAATNAGAGTCCAGACTCTTGAAAACATTGACAAGAAAAAGGACTCTTGATTCAATCAGATTTAAGCTTAAATTAAAAGGAAATCCGCTCAAATTAAGAGGCTTGGTTCTTGATTTAAGCTTTAATCTGATTGAATCTAGAGTATTTTCCTTGTCGATGTTTTTAAGAGTCTGGACTCTAGATCCAATGTGTTTTTTTTCCCCAGTGTGCCAATCACGTGGCACCAACTAGGATCGGTCGTCCCGCTTCGAGCTCCATATGAATCCTTGAAATTCAGCTCGAGAATAAGTGACTTCCCTCTTGGATGTTGGAAATCCAGATAAACGGAAATATTTTTCATGACGCACGAACGAGGTGAGTCAACGAAAAGTCGAGTCCGAGTGAGTTGCGGTGCGTTTCGGCCTGCGTTCGACGCATGCGCAGTGACACACGGCAGCTCGGAAGAATGCCTTTTGTTTTTGTTTACGCACCATTATCTCGGCCGTTTGTATCGTGAGAAAAATGAATGAAATTGAATCCCTCCGTCCATCTTGTCAATTACTCCCACTTTTTATTCAGGCGCTCCTACGGCGCGATGTGCGATGTTGCGTTCGCGCCGAGGAGATGCCTGCGGCCGCTACGGCTACGCCGCGCGCCGGGACAATGATGCAATAACTCGCTTGTTTATCGCACCTACTATCCTCCCACCGTGCTGTCAGATTTCCCGTTAAATCTAATCGTTTCTTCATTTTCTTACACCGTTCGCGCGATCTTCATTGCAAGCTCTCTGCAGTTTTCGAATCTTACACGGAGAAAAAAACTTCGTGCGTTGGATCCGAAGTTTCGGTCATATGGATCTCTGAAGTTTTCGGATTGAGCATCTGAACACTTTAGGTCCAGCTGCTGAGGTTTGGATCACACATCTGAAACTTCAGTTATTACATCTGAAGTACATCGATTTTCACATCCTAAAAACTTCAGTTCTCACATCCGAAAAACTTCAGATAAAAGAACTAAAGTTTCAGATGTGTGGTCCGAACCTCGACAGCTAGACCTAAAGTGTTTAGATGCTCAATCCGAAAACTTCAGAGATCCATATGACCTAAACTTCGGGTCCCACGGGCGAGGTTTTTTTCTCCGTGTAGCAAGAAACTTTAAACGCTTATAACTGCGTTTATACAAAACTTTGAGGTTCCAATAGTGGTTTCATTGGTTTTCGCGGAAAAGTTTCTTCTAATCCAACCCCACGAAATTTAAAATGTGACAAAGTAAAACATCAAAATTTGTAGCTCTAGTCGAAAATTTCATGTGCGACCTCTCTTATAAACTCGATCCACTTTGCGCCATTTGGGGATTTTCAACGCCTAAATGTTTGCTCTGATGTAATGTACGATGAGTATTGTATGTTTTTTGACACCTAAGAATCGGGGTTTTTCTATCAGATTACGCTTTTCCCTCGATTTTTCTCACCCCACTAAATCCTCCCTATGTGTCCTTAGTAATCCACGCGAGGAAAGAGTACCTTTTAGACCCAACTCTATTTCAAAACAAGCGAATTTCTACAGTTTTACACCGCCGTCAAGATTATCGTTCAATTTTCCGATATTAAATGCGGAGACCAACTAAGCTGTTCAAAAATACGGCCTCAAAGCGATCAGACTGAAATTCAGAAAAGCAAAATGATTGCTGCAGTCACTTCTGCCCACAAAAAATGGAATTAACTGGAACGTTCGTTGCCAACGGTACGGCAAGTTGAGAAGAAAATTAAAACGAAATAAATAACTGAGGAAGTCAGGAAATTATGAGGAAGGGGAATGAAAGTGTAATTGACGCTCCCCGCACACAATAATAAAAGTATACGAAGATCATTGTAAGGAAACGCAGAGGAAGTTTTTTCTCCCCCATTTCAAGCTCCCAGATGACCTACTTATTCCGAGAATACCGTGGAAATGTGTCCAATTTTCCACCTCACGCTGGTAGCAAGTCCGATTTTTCTGAAGCGATGATATTGCTTCCTTCATTCGAAATATGTTTCACGTGCGCTTCGTGAATGTTTAATGATGCGGAATCATGTGTTGCGATGCTTCTGTTTTGGCCCTTCGATTCTTACCATGTTCAACGTGTTAAAAAGTTACCATGGTTAAAACGTTTCATCGTTTGTGTTTTTTTTTTCTTTCTTTCTTTTTTAATTCTATTTTCTTTCAATCAAGGATTTCAAAAATATGTGAAACAACCCATTTTCGTCTCGAGAATGGGGCGAATTCAATTTTCGTGAATCAGTTGGCTGGTCCAGGATCTTCTCTGACCATTCATAGACTTTTCATAACATGTAATCAATCAACAACTCGAGAAAATAATGTAGATCGGTTTCATAATGCAACTTTCCGAATCCATGGACGGTCATGTAGTTGTCAAATTATGCACGAATAACTGCCCGAAATCGTTCGGATACGGTAACAACAAAGTGTACGTGGCAGCGGAGTGGAGGGAGATCAAGGTCGGAGGAGGATAATTGGACGTATTTCTATCAAACGGACCCATGTGCATTATGACGTGAGCCCTGTTATGCATATATTCTTATGGGTCTCAAGGCTCATGTCTTAATGCACACACTTCCGTTTGATATAAATACATCCAATTATTATGGCTATCGCACGTTGTCAAGTCACTTTCGAATCGCGCCACCAAGAAGCACCAGTCGCTTGATATGGGATAAAATGTGCCGGATGCATTTTCCACGACTGCCAAGTTCTTGCGTTTCAGATCAGCGCTTGACAGGCGGTAAGAATGGTTGCATTTAAATGGTTGTAGCTAGGCACGGCTGCCATGAGCGTGAAGGAACCGCACGCTAAAGGCTTCCTATCATATGTGGTTCCGTGTCGCTTGATGGAAGTGAATCTTTGAATATTCAATCGCATAGAAAATCTTGCCGCTTAATCTCGAAAGGCTTTTTTCCTATTTCGAAATCAAAGAGACCTGCCAGCTGATTTTTAAAATGGATTGACAAAGCTATAGACAAATATGACTAAAGGGAAATAGAGCTATACATTGATAAAAGCTGGTGGTTGCAATGGCAGCATTTGTTTACTCCTCTTTTATTTTCCTTTTTTCCAGTCTTGATGAGCTTAAATTCATTTTGCAGTAGTTCGGCTATCAAACTGCTCAGTGCTCACTGCTCATCCTTATTCTGCATTCACCTCGCGGGAACGATCAAGTATTCTTCTGAGGGAATGTGTGCTTGAGCGCTTTCGATACGTATGCGCGCATTATTGAGTATTTACGTGTGCAAGTCGAGTAATTTTATCTGACTCGCCGCCGCGCCATGCCATTCCGCCATTTCGCTTGAATGACAAAACCCCAGATCAGCCTCGAGTTTTGCAATAATGCACTGTGCAGTGTTCTCGTTTACGCGGAGCTGCCGCAGCTCCTTCTTTGCTCCTTTCTTGTTACTGTCCCGTTAAATAATCGAAATGAATTCGATATAATCGAATCAGTAATCGATTAAAATATCGAATCCTCGCCGTGCCATCATTTGCAGCGAATGAAGCTCTCAGCGAAACGAATAGAACCGTCGGAGACAGAGTGACTAGAGGCTCTTGTTTGCAGTTGCGAGGCGTGCTTTGCGATATATCGATCGGTCTGCCATTCACACCTTTAAAAAAGGATCGATAAACAGGGTGTTCACAACGAACACCTTAATAATCGATTCTTTACTGTAGCTTTAAATTGGGCAATATCGAAAATCGATCATTCATGCCTCGCCACTGCTTGTCTGGTGTATCGTTCACGTTCTTTCCTGCTCATTAACATAAGGGAAGATGGAAAAAACAAAACACATTATGTCGGCAGAAAATGTTATTAGCCGTATGAGGTTTTATTTTCTGCAACTATTGGTTCGGAGGGAATAAAGTTACCACAAAAATTGGAGGTAGACACATGAGACCAATTCCGGCAGGATCGTTGTCCTCTCCCGTTTGTATGCAATAAAAAATGCATTCGAGACGGTTTGACTTCGATATTGACACTATTTCTCTCTGTGTAGGTCGCCATGGTGGAAAGAGAGTACCGCGGCATCCAATTTGCAATTTTTCTCTTCTTTGAAAACGATAAGTGGAAGTGCCGATGTGTTGTGCTATAGATTATGCATGCAGTAGTACAATCTGAATCGCACTGGGAAAATCTTACGTTGTTCCTGCCTAAGGTTTTCATCGAGCCATTGCAACTGTTGAGGAGAATCGAGCGTGAAATCGGATTCGTACTCCGTAAATGAACTCATTTGGTGGCTACATCACAGTTTTCTACTACTGTTTTGCTGATTTAAATGTGAAAATACTTAAAACCCTGTCGTATTCGCGCTATGGTGGTAAAATGTGTCTAGATGTTTCCTACAAGCGGAATTTCACGTTTCAAGAGTCAGTTTATTGATTTTTGATTCGTTAATAAGAAATTTGTGAAGGAGCATCCCAAATTACTCACGCTGAATTTATGTCCGTCTGAATTATGAGGTTATGTCCCATTGTTATGACTCGAGCCACCATGCAACACAACTAATCAATACCTACAGCTCAAGTGTCGCAAATTAGTTGGTCGAATATCGCAAGAATGACGTAGCCACTGAACCCGTCTACAGTGGCGATCTTGCGAGTCGGCAACATTGTTTTTCCTCCATTTAAATCCATTAAAAATATCGATGTAGGTGAGGATAGCTGCTCTACCAAGAATCGATTGTTTTGCATTCGTTTAAACGGAGGAAAACCAATGTTGCCAACTTTCAAGAATCGCCACTAACCTTCTATCGGGACTATTGGGAGGTGACTCGCTATTCGGCTCGCTGTGGCGTGTCGTCCGAGCGAACAAATCACCCGAATGTGCTTGACGTCATTAAAAGTTAAGTCGTAACGACTGCAACTCGGGAGCTTTGCTAGCCGAACTTTTCATGCACCGAGTCGTTCTTATCCCGGGGGCTCTCGAGTCGCGGTTTTGTTGCCCCCCTCCCTCCCCCTCATCCCCACCAACACCACCGAGTCGGGCTGTTTTCCCCCTCGCTGCGTGGCAACGATCCAGAATGGGTCAAGGTGTCAAGGACGCGGCGGACGGGCGGGCGCGCTGCGTGGGAAAAATCATCGCATCGGCTCCGCTTATCACCGCTCGCAACACTGTCGCACTGTCGATGGTGAAGTTTAAGGGCGGACGTTGCGTTCCAGTGTGACGTCATATCACCCGAGTCCGAAATGCGTTTCTCGGATCGATGACAGTTCCGAGTTGCCCACTACCCAACTTCTCAATGGTTCCTATGAATCTTCAAGCAGGGTGTCTACAAGTCCGGAAATAGTACTGATTTTTTAAGGGCAGTCCGGAAGTACGGAAAAAGTGCGGAAATTCTGCATAAAGGTCCGGATTTTTTTAAAAATTTTTGTCATTTTTGTCGCAATTTCAAACTTTTGAAATTTTTCAAATTTCGTCAAATGAAGGTACTGAAAAAGTACGGAATTTTTCTGTTGGAGGAGGTACTGAATTTCGTGAGAATGTACTGAAAAAGTACTGTAAAAGTACTTATTTTTGACCCGCTTGTTTCAGTAGACACCCTGGTTCAAGTTCTCGCATCTGTTCCAATTTTTCATTTTTTGTTCGAGTTATTCCTAAGTCCATCCCGTCGATTTCCGTGAATGTTTGGCGATCAGCAGGTAATAAATTCCTTGTGGGTCCGCTGCCTGTAGTTCACAGATTCGGGACGCAGTTCTCTGAACGTCGCGTAACGCCCAACGTAGAATGACGAGTTCTTGAAAACCTCAAAAAATGAAGGAATCATTTCCAATTCTAAAAATTCAGCAGAGAGTTTTGGAAACATGAATTTCTTCCTACGCGCTTTTCTTTACTACCGGTTTTGATTCACCTTAATTTATGCTGCCGATATAGTTCAAATCTGTCGCCAATAAGGCGTGGAACTGCCTCTAAAGACTCGAGTTAGGTTCGGGTTAGGTCACGCAACTAAATCAACTCCGCGGCAATGCGGGAGGTGTCGCACGGAAATGAAGGCGCGCTACGCGCCACTGCTAGATCGCGGAGATCTCTTCGGCAGCTGTTATCAACGGAGGGTTTCAAGTTTCTCTCCTTTTCTCCTTATAGATGGCTAGTGCGCTATTGCATTATCGACGTTGCAAATCTCCGCATATCGATGTAAATTAAAAGCCCTTGACCCCACCCAAGGTCTTGACTTTTGTATTTTTTTCTTTCTTTCAATTTCAAGAATTTTTAAGAGCACAGTTTAATGCTTAAAATTTCATATTCTCGTAGAGAGAGGAAAGTTTCGTCAATTTTTAGTCAGTTTAAGAGGGGGCTGTACGCATAAAAAGTAATGAGAGCTCATTTCAAATGAGCATGGTGATCCTTTCCTTCATGCACTGAAGCCGATTTTTTGACTTAGGTCCATAAGCCTGAAATAGTCATGAAATCATTGGTCAAATTGCAACTATTAGAATCATCACAAATCGGAATTTTGCGCCCGTGGTGCAAAAACGGCACTGCGGGCTGCTTATTGAAATTGATGATGATGATAAACTAAGCGTTGGACAAAAATAGCATAGGGACTTCTTTGTCCATTGCAACCTCTCGTTTCCACCGCTAGGCTCCCTGGTATTTTGATGATAGACATTAGACAACGAACCGGCGTAGGCTCGAAAATGTCATTCTTATCTGAAAGAGGCTTCAGCGGAAATTAAGAGACGACCCTCGGTTAGCGAATTTCGCTGCGTTGAATGTGTAAGCGAAGTTTTCGATCAATTACTCAGCATGCGTAGGCTGAGGGAAGTGAGGGTGCTAAGTTTTGAAGAGTCTGGGCTCTGGGTAGGCGAACTTCCTCCCCACTGATTGATTCATGACGTTCTTCCAAGTTGATCCCCGTGCGCGCTCCCGCATGGCGTGTGCGTGTCAGCGCTCCGTCACCCCGTCGAGAAAAGGGCGTATCGCGATTCACAAATCAACCCTTGCCAACGCGGAAATTAATGAGCAGTAGGGCTCATCTCAAAATTTCGTTTAAATCAAGCCAGGCGCATTCAGCTAGGTTTCCGGAAGTCTTCGTTTGTTTCGTTGATGTCACGCTTGCTTGTTATGTCGTTAGTGGAACGTCAATCTCTGTTTTGTCGTCATAAGGTCATCTTATAAGCTCTGAATCACAATTCAATTGGATTGTAGTGGAAAAATGAAGGCTCACTGGAAGAGGAAGTCTCTTGGATCCCGAGTCCAGATTCTTGAACTATTCGGCAAGAAAAACATAATCTTAATTCACGAAGACTTTTTGCTTGAATCGAGTAGAAACTCCGCTTACATTCAAAGGGTTGGCTCGCGACTCAAGAAAAAAATCCGACTGATGCAAGATAACTTTTTCCTCGTGAATTTTGTTAAGACCGCAGACTCTGGATCCAAGAGACTTTTTTCCGGTGCTTCAGAGAATCTGTCCTCTTTTCCTCCTAACACCAAATCAGTTTTTGACGGAAGTGGACTCTTTTGCGATCGGCTGATTATTTTTTCATCAGAAACTAGTCTACTCTTCTTGAAGTGATACATCTCGAAATTTTTTAACGCATCCAATGTGAGATTGCTGCAATGCTTCATCCTGCTTGCGCTGGCCACTAAATTATTCACAGTATATGCCTGTAAATGAATTTTACCGAGAGCCCTTGAGCAGTGGCGATTCTTGAAAGTTGGCGAAACTGTTTTTCCTCCATTTAAATTACGTGAAACAATCGATTCATGGTGAGGCAAATTACCTCACCTAGAATCGATATTTTCATTGGATCTAAGTGAAGGAAAAACAGCGTTGCCAAGTTTGAAGAATCTGCATTGCTCTTGAGGCTTAGCGGACCTGGATCACTCGTGCACGAGCGGCAAAAAAATGTTTCAAGACCCATGAGCATTGTTTCATGGAGAATGGCCGATGGAAATTTCCCGGAGGCAATCAGGTCGTGGAATCTTACTGAGCTACGGCTGTCATTCGTCATTGGCGCACGGAAATTGACCCCCGTTCGCGTCGTTCCACGGCCACTTAATGGCTCATCGCTTTTTAACGCCACTTTACACGCCGAGATACGACAAGAGACAGGGCAAAGCCCCCGAGACAGAGGAGCCCAATCTCGAACTCCGAATCCCACCCAAGGCAATTTGGCACAACCAGTGGCGAGGCGTGATAATCGACTATCCATAATTTCCTAAAGCCGTACTCAAGAATCGATTATTATGGTGCTCGTTTCGAACCCCCTGATGATCGATCCTTTTTCATAGGCTTGAATGGCAGATTGATCGATTCGATTCGATTCATCGCCAAGCACGCCACGCCACTGGGCGCAACTTGCGCTCATGCTCCAAGTGAGCCTCCTATTATGAGCAGGGTGTCTACAAGTCCGGAAATAGTGCTGATTTTTTAAGGGCGGTCCGGAAGTACTGAAAAAGTGCGGAAATTCCGCAAAAAGGTCCGGAATTTTTCGTTGCAATTTCAAATTTTTCGAATTTCGTCTAATGGAGGTACTGAAAAATTACGGAATTTTTTTGTTAGAGGAAGTACTGAATGTCTTGAGAATGCACTGACAAAGTAATGTAAAAGTACTTATTTTTGACCAGCCCTTTTATAGTAGACACCCTGATAATGCGCAACGCTTGAGGCGTTAAACGTCTCAGAGGGTTGGACCGCGAAGCGGTCAGGAGGCGTACCCCCTAGGGACGTAGTAATTAAATCGTGCAAAGTTAATATTCGGATGTTCTTGCTGAGAGAGTCAACCTACTCGGGAACGGAGCGAATCCACGCACTTGACCTTCATTTGTTTTGACAGCATTAATGTAAAGGGAACCGGGAAGACAAACATCGATGTGACCTCATTAATCAGTCATCATCTCTGGAGCCAGACGTTGTTACGCGGGCTTTGACAAATACTCGGATGATTCGAATTATATCTATGGAATCCATTTTTTGCCCCTGCATCAGTGAACTCAAAAGACTTTTATGCTTTTGTGATGGTTGCATCTCAAGGTCGCTCATTCGGCTCGTTGAGTAGTGAGGTTTTTTTTAGTATATCTTTGTATACCCAACAATGAGATGAAAAGTTTAATCTGAAATGTGTGTTCTTCCACCTCATATTAAACGTTATAACTGTACTTCATCCTAAGAATACTCCGCCTTCTGTAAATCAAGTGTGCTATAAATTAAGTGGAACTTTCTCAGTATTGTGTTGTGCGGAGATATCTCCGTAGTTTATGGATCATATCTTTCAAGTGACTTTGTGTACTGACGCGAACGATCATTGAACTGGGAAGCACTTTTTGGAGGTATTATTTGAAAAATGTAATAGCGCGTTTGCTGTCGGGAAAAAGTACTTAAAGCGTTGTTTTAAGAACCTCGCCGTTTATTTTACAATTTAATAGAAAAGAGTTTTTAAGTGACGCTGGTTGACGTTGGCGTCTATCGATAAACTATTTCCGATCCCATCGATAACTATTCTAGTCGCAATTTACGAAACCTCGTTCTCTTTCTCCCCAGTTTGCCTTCAATAAGCTGGTAGGCAATGTGAGTGGCTCAGGAGCAGTCATAGTTGCTTGTTTCAGTTTGAGCATTTTACGGAATTTTACGCCCATTCTCATAAGTTCGCCCTCACTAAGAGAGAAGATATACTTTGAATGTCGTATGGTTCTTGAACCTTAAGAAACGCTTTTGTGTTAAATCATCTGGTTTTTCATTCGTTGAGAAACTCAACATATAAAAAAACTGTGCTCAAGAACGTCGTTTTTACAATACTGTTGTATAATTGTTCTCATTATGATGGAATAACTGTTGTTTCAGCAAAGTTAGTTCATACAACGGCACAGTTAATTGCATTGGTAATGTGTCCGATAAGACAGACAGGTCAAATACGTCCACAATAATTGACATTATACGGCTGAGCATTCAAGAAACAAATAATTGCAGCGTGATCATTGCACTTGTCAGCTTTTTTCCACCCGTATTATTACTCGTTGTATATAACACGCTCGGCGAGTTGCAAGTTTCGGGAGCGCCAATTTCTCCTTTGCGATCGCTTGCGCTTGCGGAACGCTCACGGGACATCAATGATCGTCGCTCTTATAGCCGATAAGTCGACATTCAAAGAACACCTTCATTTCTCGATACGATAAGGCGATTTTTTCCGTCATCGCGTTCAAGTCCGATTGTCGTTCACGTGCTTGGTATCTGTTCGTCTCCCGTTTCCAGTTTGCATCCATCCCAAAGACTCGTTAAGCTTTGAATGGCTATCATTATCCTCGCAGACAAATTTATGACTCAAATTGTGGCACTGCCTTTCTTGTGGAGCACAGGGCTATTACTAATTTACATCCTACAGGAAAATTGGAATATGGAGTTCCCCCCCTTTTTTTTCTCTCTTTTTTAAATGTCATTTTCCGGACCTGGAGGATAGGTTTGAATGACGATTATGAGTCGCAGGGCTCTCTGTGCGCTGAGTTAGCGACGTTCGTCAAGACTTCTATACTCGGTTGAATCTTCTATCAAATTTTGAAACAACGTTACGGTCTTGCGCACCGAACATTTACTTGAACGGTGGCAAATTTATTCATTCGCATATTTTATTTACCGCGTTTCTTTTTGTTTTTCCTCCGTGGAGTTCTACCTAATTTATCAAGACTGTCACTCAAGGAAAAAGAAAGCATAAGTTCAGGAAATGCATGACCGCTAAGCATATTCCAAGTTCTAATTCTCGGGATTCATTTCGGTTACCTCCCGCTAACCATCCTGCTGAGTCCCTGAAAGAAAGCGTCTTCTTATTCGATTTCGATTTTTCCTCTTCTTAGGTTAATTAGGAATGCTAGACCGGTGGTGGGGAGGGGATCCCTTGATTTCCACGTGGCTAAACGTGGCTTGTGAATATAATAGTGCCCTAATTCTGTCAGAATCCTTTGCCTTCCCTTTGTAAGAATGGAAGAAAATTGTTGTTAATGTCGCCTCCCCTTTTTCCACCGAACCAGACCCAACGTACGAATAGCAGTTGAGTTTCTTCTCTCCTTCCTCCCTTTTTGCTGTCCTTCTTGAGCCAGCCTTGATTATTGAAATTGATAGACAAAGCTATTGACTAAGAAGACATAGGGAGTATGTAGCGATCCCATTGGTTGAAACTGGTGGTCTTTACAGACTAAGAGGGAAAATGACAGACTAAATGTCGGGTCTCTTGTCAATTGCCGTTAGTTAGTCTATTACCTACCTCCTTTGTCCATTGCAACCACCCGCCTCCACCAATAGGATCCCGCCGTATCCCTTTCGTCTTCTTCGTCCATAGCTTTGTCTATCAAGTTCAATAATCGGCCGGCAGGTCAGTAATCGTCGTTTTCCTTTCAAAAAATCGTAACGGCATTTCAATGTTGCTGAATTTTCCCTGGCAAATTGCACTTTTACCAGGAAAATATTGGCATTCCTAACTGAAAATGCCACTGATCTCACACAAAAATCAAAAACACAAGGTGCATCTTTGTATAAAATTGAATTGTTAGAAACAATTTTGGAAACTTGGAATAAAGTGACGTTCCCTCACTGGAAAAAAAAGTAGCTTGGATCTAGAGTCCAGACTCTTAAAAACATTGACCAGAAAAAATACTCTTGATTCAATCGGATTTTTGCTTAGATCAAGAACCAAGCCTCTTAATCTAAGCGGATTTCCTATTGATTCAAGCAAAAATCCGATTGAATCAAGATTATTTTTTCTTGTCATTGTTTTCAAGAGTCTGGACTCTAGATCCAAGCGAGTTTTTTTTCCAGTGTTTCGTCTAGGGAACGACGTAATGAGCCTTGGCCTTGGCATGTTTTATCCGGAAAAGTCTGTGCAGAGAATGTTTTATTTTGTTTTTGATCATCTCTCTCCACTCAGGATTTACTTTTGGTGTACTTCCTCCGAAGGAAACGATTCTCGTCTACCATACGAAGCAATCCTCGGTTGATAGTAGATGGATTGATACGCAGCGTGCAGTGCTTGCACAAGTTTTGCATCGCAACGATTCCGTAAATAAACAGCTCACAAATCGAACCGTTAAACGAATAAAGTCCGTTCGCTTTTACTTGTTTACTCGGAGAAGTAATCAAGATCCTTCGACTGTTGGTACAAGACTCAGGCGCAATTTCAAACGGTTCTTTCTTCATATCGAGGGCGAATTTCCGAATAGTCCCGGATTGTTTGACCCGAGTTTTGTTTTTCTTCGTCCGAGTCCGCACCTCATCCTCCGGGAAGAATTTCCTCTTCATCGCTGAGGTTGAGTCAATATTATCTTCTTTAAATCCTCTTAATATCTTGGTAGACATTTGTAGGCAAATTTTTTTCTCCGAGACGGAGCACAACACATCGATGACTATCTCCTAGTTTTGAGCGCAGAGGGAATCGAGCTCTTTTTTCAAGTTTGTTCCTTCTGATGAGCCGTGTTTGCGTCGCAACTTTTCTTGCTCGGCTGTGCGAGTTGAGAGGTGTTTTTTACGTCAAACGCACTCATTCTTATGTGAACAGTGCGTAATTAGTGTGATAACTTATTCATAATCTGAAGCTGTTCAGGCACGTGTAAACAAGATTCTTGAACTTCTCGCGCAACGGTGCCTAATTGTATGACACGTCCTCTTTTTCCATTAACGAATAGAAATAATTTTAGCAGCTGGTTAAAAACTTACTTAAGGTTTTTGTTTTAAAAAAATATTATTATTATTACTTCACCCGCATCTTAAGAGGGCGCATCTTTATTGTAGTGCTGTATATCCGTCAACTGCTATTTGACAATGCCGCTCACGATTGAAATATATTTTAGAGACAAATGGTAGCTTCGAAGCCGGGCAGAAAATTCGATTTGAATATTTCCGTTCGACTCATCGTCGTCTCCCGGACGCAGGAACGTAACTCCATTCCAAAGTTGCCAAATTGACTTAAACTATTAATTGATTTTACAAAAATGTATACCTGTGCAATTTTTATCAAAATTTTTTCTGATTTTTGCATGAAATCTGAGGACAAAATCAATACAATTTTTAGTCAGAAATGCCCAAGATTCTCCTACTTAATATGAAATTTGCGAAGGCAAATTTGGCAACAATGTAATGGAGTGAATTACGTCCTTTCGTGAGGGAAACGGCGTCATGAGCCCAACAACTCAATTTTATATCCGTATGACACCAAAGAACCCAACTGAACACTAAGAATTAAAATGTATTTAACTCATAGGTTCATTTCATCAGTTTAAGAAAGGCAACATTGACAATATTCTCTCAGGAAAACTCTTGGATCAAACCAAGTTAACTCGTTTCATGGTTTTGAAAAGATTGATGAGATCTCTCAAACGTGTTTCATTGTGTGCCACTTACCTATTTAAATATTCAACTGCTCATAATCTCGTTTCGCGAATTGTGAATTGCTACGAAGAGTCGTCGCTTATCTGTAGAAAATAAGAAATAACCTCTTGACTACAATTCACCCATGAGATAAGTCAGTGTCCAAAGGTTAAGTAAATTAAGTGGTCCAAATGAATGTCATTAATCGACTCTCAAGATTCTCGCTTCAAATTACCGTACGAGTTATGTCTTTCACAACGCCCAGCGATTTGCGAACTTGGGGAGAAAAACTACCAAATACCTCGTTTGTAGCCACAATATTAATCGATATGTTAGTCAATGTACCTATATTGGAGTTCCCATTGGCAGAGGTTATTGAAAAACTCTAGAACAGGTCGTAAATTTGATTTCGAATTTATCGTGAGAGGGGGGGGGTGTCGGCAAAAACGTCTAAAATTACTAGAATTTTCTACCGGAAGGGGAATAAAATAAATCAAGCGACAACCTCTTGCATACTCTTGGCACAAAAGTATTTCTCTCTCGTACGACCGTAAAGACGCAGTGCTTATTAATGCATTGAAATCCGCGAGAGTTAACTTTTTCGCCTGTCAGTCCGAATTTTGACGCGAGGTGTGAAGGAAAGGAAAGGACGGATCTTTCCGCTAGAACTTATCCTCAAGTTTTCGTTAGTCACCCCGACCTGTCCAGAGCGAACCGAGTGGAGGTATTTAAGCCGTTGACGAAAATATATCGAACCACCAGCTTAGCGCGGAAACTTTCGCCGGCTCAACTCGGAATGACGTTTAACTTTCGGATGTTGCGCGTTCCTAATCGAAAATTTAATAAACTTTTCCCCGCCGTCATCAAAAGTTAGGTTGATTCGGCGGTCTCCTGGCACTCGGAGTTCTTTTGTGCCTCGGCTTCCAACGCGGCTCGCAGGAAGCTCAAGCTCGAAAGTTGGAGGTCGCGTGGAGAGACGACGAGGATGTCATCCTCCGAGTCCGACTCTTGGAATATTTTCTCAAGTTCATAGAGCTCACTCTCCCGGGAGGAGGGAAGAAATTGTATTGTTTGCCACGTTTTGACCTTGGGGAAAAATCTATGGCACGGCGCAATTATAAATTCTTCTTCCTCTTTTATTTCTTTTTTCATCTCCCGATCAGTAAATCATCGACCAATGCAAATATCCGCTGGGATTGGAGCTTCGGTTGGAAATTCCTCTCTCTAGTCCACTGAGAACCTCGGTTCATCTTGACTGTTTTCATGTAAAATCATCCATAAACTGAAAAAAGTTTGTCGATTTTCTGTTCCTCTCCCATGCTGTTAAAACTCAAGTGTACGTCCATTATTATATGTTACAAAAAATCCTTACATCTAATGAAAATATCAATGAAATTTAAAAAACGAAAAATCCTCGGCTTCTGGTATCAGTAATCAGTTCATCGGTTTTCCGGTTTTTGTTTTGTTCTATTCTCTTGCCG
The DNA here is from genome assembly GCF_001854935.1 of Bemisia tabaci. Classification (NCBI taxonomy): domain Eukaryota; kingdom Metazoa; phylum Arthropoda; class Insecta; order Hemiptera; family Aleyrodidae; genus Bemisia; species Bemisia tabaci. The sequence continues at coordinate 1,514,337 of NW_017547308.1, forward strand.
TTGGAGTCCCTTAAGGGAGTTTCATTCCTTTGGCCGAATAGGTGGTTTACTTCTGATCCAACTGATGCACCATGAAATGTGGGTAAAGCTGTAAGTGGGTTGAATGAATGATTCATAAATGCCGCCATCTTAATATCAAACGCCACATTTCGTCGTTGAATTTTAGAATTTGATGTTTTCGTAAAGGAATGCTATGACGGATGAAATATGCGCTCAAATGTAGGCATTAATCAGCCACAAGTTCATTTCTGGAACTTAGTTTTAGGAAAGATAGGTAATAATCTATTCTCCCCCCCCCTCCCCCATCCACTCGTCTCCATACACTCTCGCACTTTCTACATTCCGATATCAGCGTACTCATTTCTTTGCGTACCTCTTTTCAGCATGAAAGTGTGAAATCCGTCCGATTCCTTGTGTAAGTTGTGCGGTAAAAACTAGTGAGATCTCAGTGGAATGAGCCGTCGGACGATGAGCGGACGGTAAAATGAAGGAGACGAAGGGTTCATGCAGCCGGTGTGAGTAAAATGGCGAGCATCGGAGAAACTGATCCGTCGACATCCGTCACGATGGGATTGAGGAAACACAAGGAGCGAGCCGAGTCCGAGCCGGAGCCGAACGTCAACGGCCTGGACCCCGGCGAGGACCCGGACGACCCCCCGGAACTACCCGAACTACCGGAACTACCAGACTGGAGCGCCAAGAAAGCGGCCCTCAAAACGAGCTGTGATGATATCGCCGTGCCTTCCCAGAGCCCCGCACCCGAGTCGGCGCCAACCCCCACCCAAGAGGACAGCGCCACAGAAGATGGGTCCTCGGACAAATGTGATAACGCCGATAAAACTGTACCTGAAGAAAGCCTAAGTGATAAAGCCGAGCCCGAGAAGACGGTGCCGGTCGTCGCCACCCCCGCCCCCGTTCCCCCTCTGCCCGAAATCAAGGAGGTGGACGAGAGCAGCTCCTCGTCGACGAGCAGCACCGTCGTCGAGATGGCTGCCAACGCCATCGAGGCCGCGAGGAAAGACGAGTCCACCCGGCGGAAGATGATCGCCCACATCGACCTGGAGATCGGCGACGAGAACGACGACGAAGACGCCCTGCCGGAAAGCGAGAGCGCCGCTCTGCTCCGGGACAGAGCCGAGACCAGCGACACAGAAGCCGACTCCAATCTGGGCTCGCCCAGTTTGGGCGTGGGTGACGAGGCCGTCAAACCGCGCGTCAAGAAGATCAGCACCGGCTCGCACATATTCTCAGTCGTCCCGGTCGAGAAGAACGAGGCGGCGGCGGCGGCCGGCGAGCAGGAGGACAGGTCCGGCAACCGGATCCTCGTTCCCGGGATCAGGGTCAAAGACGAGGACGGTGTCTCCCAGAACTCGGGCACCTACGATACCGAAGCCAAAGTCGTGGAGATCCCCGTCCCGGTCCTGACCCCGTCCTCGGGAGCCGGGACTTCCTCGGACAACTCCCCGTCGCACTCGGTCGACAAGAAAGTGCGCAAGAGCCGCCGCTTCAAGATCAACCTCAAGTCCTTGGACGGCGTCCTCAAGGTCCTCGGCAAAGGGGACAAGAAGAAGAAGGAGGACAAGAGCGACAGAGACTCCATCAGCAGCGGGAACGTGAAGCGGAGCACGGGGTTCTCGATTTCGCCGCGCGTGGCCAACCAGATGGCCTCGTCGGTCGGGAGCAGCTGCGGGCTCGGCGGGGAGTCGGATAACATGCTCCCCGAAATGGCCCTCATCGAGAACCACCTCAACGAGCTGACGATGGTCGAGTCGGAGCTGAAGAAGCTCCAGAAGCAGGAGATGGAGCGCAACAAGCTCAACGAGACGGTGGTGGCGAACCGTCGGACCATCGCCGGGACGGTGCCGACCAGGAGCGAGACCTACAAGAACGACACGGACGCCAACCACCACGTGCGGCGCCTCGGCTGGTTGGCCGCCCTCAAGAAGAACTTCGCCTCGAACCCGACTCCGGCGTCGTCGGTGGCCGCCGCGCCGGCCCGCAACGCCACGGTGCGCGCGACGATCGGCGGGAAAGCGCCGCCCGCGAGCCGATCCACCGGCGCCGCCGCCGCCGGGAGGACTGCGCAGCCGCAGAACCAGCGGAGACCCAGCTCGGGTCAGGCCAAGAGCGGCTACAACGCCGGCGAAGGACGGGCCAGTCACCGGCTCCTGCCGCCCAACAAGAAGGACGGCGGCAGGATGACCACGAGGCAGCAGCGCATGTTGCCGAGCCACAGGCGTCAGGCCGAGTTCGTCCCCGGCATCACAGTTCAGGTATGTTCATCTGCCTTTGAGAAGTTAAAACTGTTATTATGACTATAAATAAGGCAGCTTCTACTCGTTCTGGTTGGTAACCTCATGCTATAATAATTCTCAATACAATAATTATAGAAATCTCAAATATTAAGTAAAATATTGCAAACTTCAATCTCCTCCCGAGCCTAACGCCTCAGTATTTTCTCGTCCTAGCTCAGGAGAAAAGTATCCCAAGTTAATTTACAACTCATATCCTTAACTTTGTAACCTAGATGAAAGCGAACAGGACAGGATAGGCCGGCCAGGTCTTTTACTGTTCGTCTGCCCATCTGGGAACTTCCAGTATTGACCAAAATTTTCCATCGACCACTCCCGTTTCCACCAACGCTAGTTTTTATTGTGTACCCATTTGACTTATCGCTAATCGTATACTTTTAAACGGCAGGAAAAGATGAAATGACCTATTAGAATTTTACTCAACTTGCTACATGTATTCAATTCTCTATTTTTCATACCTCCCTTTTTTGCTAAACAAACGCTACAATACCTAGGTTGAATGTTTTGCTTCTCTTAGCCGTGTTTGAATTTCTTCTCGACGCTCGTTCAGTAAATAGATGCTAACCCCCAGACAGGCTTGCTCAATTGCTCATGAATAGTACAAAACAAAAAAGGATTGACACGAGCGTGATTTACGCATGAAAAAAAGACTTATGAGATGCCAAAGGCTGCATTCAGCGACAAGTTTATAATCAGCCGTCTTTTTTATGATAGATTCTGAAATCTCTTATTTGCATCAAGTTTAACTCCGAGTCGTCTCGTCGTCCCCCCTCTCTCCTTACCACTTTATGCTTATTCATTTTGTATTCAAATATTGTGAATCATCCACTTTTTCTTTTTCTCTTCTTGTCAACATATTTTAAGTCCTCTTTTTGTCAACATATTTTAAGTCCTCTTTTTGATTAGATCTAATTCGAAACGATTTTGCTTTCAAAATGTCTCCTTAGGCAATAGATTTTTTTTTCGACCTACACCCCCCCCCCCCCTCATTGAGAGAAAGCCAGACTGAAACTAGCAGCAAGAAAAAGAGCCCGTATCATGGGTCAAAAATTCTAAATAACCTAAACCTTTTTATGTGCAAATAATCCATTTCCGGCTAAGAACCGGACCCTCCTCCCTCTTTACAGAATGCACAAACTTAACTAAAATCTATCGCATGATAAGTGATTAAAATATAATGCTGAGCTTTTTTTATTTATTTTTTATTTTTCAGTACATTTACATAGAAACATTTATTTAAGGAATATTGAAATCAAACTTTAAGGAAAATGCCTGTGGCCAAAAAGTGCCACGAATTCAACATTCCTTAATTACTCCACTATCGACACCCCCTCTTTCACCCGCCAAACAGCCGCTAGGGCCTCGTCAGTGACGGTACATTGGAAACACATGCCCCTTTGATTCAGAGTCCAGACTCTCATAAAATTCGACAAGAAAACATACTCTTGCCTCACATTTGTTTGCATCGCATATTTTATTTTTGCTTGATCGAGGGCCCAGACCCTCTACTTTATTCGTAAATAAATTTGAGCGGATTTCCCCTTGATTCAAGCTAATCTCCGACTGAAGCAAGAGTATTTTTTCTAGTCACATTTTTTTAAGTCTATACTCCGGATCCAAGAGATTCTTTCTTCCAGTGTATTTTCATCTATCCGTGAAATCGCCCGCGAGGTTCTTTCCACGCGTCCAGCATTCCCATTTAGAAGTTTCATCTAAAGTAGGTGAAGTATGGTCGAAGAGATGAGAATAATTATTTATCTAATCAAAAACCATGAAAACATAATGACTTGATAACGGGAAAGGCCTCGAGTTAATACGCTCTTCATGCGAAGTCTCAAGCGTTGCCGTCAGTCAGAGATAAATTGTTTTGAATTCGCAAATAGTATTCAATGAGAAATAACATGAGATGCTGTCTCAATTTATAGAGACTCCCTCAGTTCTTCCTACCAATCATTCCGATTTACTTATTTTTATTTTTTACACCTTTGCTCCATTCTCATAATGTAATCAAATCCGCTTATAAATAGCTACATATCTCAGTTCATTTTCCGATTTCCAATTCCAATCCATTTACCTAAATGAAGAAATTAATCGATTTTCGCGAGTTGCACGCAGATTTTGTCCCCGAATTTGACTATTCCTGTTTTTCATCCTGCTTCATCCTAATGGCCGTGCTGTAACGAAGATTCATTAATGTAGCCAATCTATGACACTTATTTGGAAGTCATTTTTTTTTTCGTACCTTGAGGTGTTTCAAAATTATTGTGATATTGATTTAATGTAGATAAGGAATTTGACTAGATCTGATTTGATTTTCATCCCCGATCATTCGCAGAATTTATATAGTAATGAATTGTAAAGAAATGATCAATCTTTACGAAGTAGGCAATAATCGGTTTACACAAGCCTCAAAATGGGTAGCTTCTTTTCTTACTAGCTTGGATACTTAAATTAGCAGTGTCACATCAGTTGAAATTAAAAGCCCAGTAAGAAGTGGAAATTCAATAAACTCAGCAAAGTAATTAGGAGGTGAGACGCCATTATTCCATTGACGACGGCTACAAAGCAGAGTGTCCGATTGTATTCCGCGCCGGGCCAAAACTTGGATTTGAAGCGATTTTTATTTACGCCCGGGTTTTTGTGAGATTGTGTACGAACAAGAGGCGGCCTTGAAGGGAGCTTCGAGCGCCTTCTGTCTCGTGCACTGAGATTCCTATCCTCCGACCATATTAGTTCTACGCCATGGTGTCTAGGACCGGAAAAAACTGGAATTTATGGGGAAATGAAAAAAAAATTTCAAGGAAAATCAGGGAGTATGTTTCAGAAACGGGGAATCTAGTCTTCTACCGCCTCGGGACCATTTCGTTTTCAAAGTTTGTGGAAATTTTTAGTACGTGTGGGCTGATTGTTGAAATTTATAGACAAAGCAATGGTCAAAGGAGACCAAAGGAGTAAGGAGCAATCCTATTGTTTTTTAAAATTCATGGTTCTTATAGTCGAAGGGGGTAAATGATGGACTAATCATAGGGTCACTCGTGGATTGCCGTTAGTTAGTCTATTACCGGTTCAAACAGATAATTTTACAGGCGACCCGAATTTTTCTCAGAGATACTTCTCTTTTCCCCTCAGCGCACATCTTTACAACCTGGAGCTCAGTTTGCGCCCTCCGGTGAATCGAAGAGCCTGTTGGCGCACATCACGGGATGCACATGCACATGTTTGCATGAAATTGCAACGGTCAAACTCGGACGGATCGATCTTGTTCGTCGGTTGTCGTGTCTTAATCTTGAATATCATCTAGCGGCTCCCTCCCCCCTCAACCCCCTCCTGCTGCGATACCGCTCCGCGAACAAGCATATGATGGTCGCCGCAGAAATGCTTTCAATGCACGAATCCACAATCTAGAAGTGCAGAATGTTCTTTGCTCCTGGACAGCCGGACACGCGATCGGATCCTAGCGGAATTCCTCCTTGAGGGCCGGCTGGTCAAGCGCTACGCAAAGCATTTTGGCCGCACTGGAAAAAAAAACACATTGGATCTAGAGTCCAGACTCTTGAAAACATTAACAAGAAAAAGGACCCTCGATTCAATCAGATTTAAGCTTAAATCAAGAGGAAATCCGCTCAAATTAAGAGGCTTGGTTCTTGATTGAAGCTTAAATCTGATTGAATCCAGAGTATTTTTTCTTGTCGATGTTTTTAAGAGTCTGGACTCTATATCCAATGTTTTTTTTTTCAAGTGCGGCGTTTTGAACCGTTTCCCAGTGGGTTTTGGCAGTCATGCTATCCTTAAATTTTTATTTCGATTCTTCAAGCCTTCAAACATCCTCCGATTCTGAAAAATTGCCTGAAAGTCTCTGAATTTCATATCATCGTTTTATTCCGTTTGCGATCATCTGGAAAATACATCTATTCTTTCTTTTGCTACGGAGAGTTCTAAAATTTCGTCGCGCGCTATTCTTCTTTTATGAAGAGTTATCTCGATCGTTAGATACAAGATAATGGAAATTAAAAACTGGGAAAAGAAATTGGGCCAATTTATAGGTTAATTTTACGCAATAATCGTAGTATTTCTTCTCTTCGCTGCGTGTATGATCGGTTTCCGATCGAAACAGTCAGAACATTATATGATTTGGCTTGAAAACTTGAACAATTTACGGAATTTTTGTTCCGGAAGTCGATAGACATTCTACAACGGAGTTACAACCGCACGGACCCCTAGGCTATCGGCGTTTCGTGCTTTATTGATTGATCGGTGATTTAATCCTTTGTAAAAGGATCGATCGACAGGATATTCCTTCGTATTCGATTATTTACCATAGCTTCAAGTGGTAGAATATCGATAGCCTACGATTCATGTTTCGTCTCCGCTCAAGGCGTGGCGTCCGCTCGTGCTCCGAGACGATTACCCTGAGTGGAGTTGCAAGTGGGTGTAGCACTCGGAAAATGCGAATGGCAATTCCGCGGGGAATTGCAGACGGTGTATTGCGTTTTGCCGGGCACGGGAAATGAAGGCTGCCGTCGGTAAACAAGGGTGTTGTTCGGCAGTCATCGCGTGTAGCGTCGCGCGTTGTCAACATATGAACGTTGCCAAGTTTTCCTTGATGACATCAGGGTTGTCACAGTCAGGGAAAACCGGGAAATGTCAGGAAACATTTGTTAAATCACCCTAATTTGCTTTCTAGTATGAGTTTGAGATTTTGAACAAGAAATTTTGCCTGAAAACTATTTTCAATTACGCCCTCTTAACCATTCGTCACGTCATCTCCAATTGTCGGGGAATTTCACCAAAACGTGTCAGGGAAATCAGGGAAATGTCAGGGAATTTCATTTTCTAAATTCTGTGGCAACCCTGTAAAATACGAAAACCTGTGAACTTTTATCCGCGTATATTTCGTACGGTTACAACTCTCACTTTACTTCACAATTCTTCGTTACCCTCGCGAAAGAATGTAACTGAATTCGCAGTCTTGCCAAATTTCTTGTGGATTGCATTTTTATCAGGGGAATCTTGGGAATTTCTGACTGAAAATTTCACTGATTTTTCTTCAGATCTCATCTCTCATGCAAAGATCACATATTTTTTGACAAAAACTGCACAGATGCATTCTTGTAAAAAATTGGATTGTTTGGGTCAATCTTGCAACTTTGGAATGAAGCTACGTTCCTTCGTCCGGGAAACGATTAAAGAAGGCATATACTTAATCGCTGAATTTTTCTCTATAAGAAATATTTCCCTTTCGGAACAGCATGGCATCTATGGGCAACTCCCTAGACCCAAGTGGCCGATCGTAACGTAAGCTTATGCGACCCGTCGTTATCATGTCATCGCTGCCTCTGCCGGCCCGTCTTCGCCCACGCTGTTTTATTTTTCCGAGTTTCCATATTTTCATCGTTGTCAGAGCATTTTCGCGACCCGCCGCCGCCGACCGTCTCATTCAGTCCAAATACATTCCTAGTTTTGCGCGCTAATTCCTCCCAGGAAGTAAACGAACATCCATTTATCCAGCAAATGATGCTGAAATGCGAGGTTTGCTTTACATTGGGGGGTTGGAGGGGTGGGGGCCTCTGAGGCCCTTTGAGCCTGTATGGATCGTATTCGTCAGTGGTTCGATGTATCGTTTGTCCAAACAATTAGAGCATAACCTCAAAAAGAAATTCGGATCTAAGTTGAAAATGAGAAAATTCCCAACAATTTCACTTTTTATTGCCAGTTGGTAAGCAAAAAATGAAATCAACCATCACGAAAGACCCGTTCCCTTAGATTTCCAATTTGACTTTTGAGGCTTTGTTTACATGTTGAATCAATCGATATCGATAAAATCTCACCTGTTTGATGTATCGCATACGATCCGTCGAAGACACTGACCAGGTGACTACGGAAGGAACGACGGTTTGTTGCGATTCGGCGCGTAAATAGCCACCGTGAAGTCACCGACCAACAATGCCCATCGAGTCGCTTTTTTTATGACCAATATAGAGTGCTCAAGGTATTTATCGGAAAGGAAAGTACGGGCCGGGCCGGCGAGTGGGAGTTGTTTGTGTTCGGGCGGAGGGGGAGGGGGGGTTGTTTCTCGCCCGGTTTGGCACCCGCCTCCGAATAGCGCCGCGGCCACGTTGTCGGTTCAGCGGGCTGATTATTGAAATTGATAGACAAAGCTATGGAGAAAGAAGAAGTAGGGCAAATGGAGTGATCCTATCGGTTCTATCGGGTGGTTTTTATGGACTGCAAGGGAAAATGATGGACACACTATTGGGTCTCTCGTGGGTTCCCGTTAGTTGACCTATTATTTACCTCCTTTAACCACTACAATCACCCGCTTCCACCAGTAGGATTGCTCCGTTTTCTCTACGTTTCTTTTGTCTATTGCTTTGTCCATCAATTGCGACGATGAACCCGTAGAGCGGACCCCATCCCGCTCAGTATCGAATCGAAGGAAAAATAGGGGTACTACTCCAGTCGAATCTTACTGGGTGAGAAATATCGTCGTTCCTCTGAGGAACGATCAGCATTGGGACATCGAGTTTGGGAGTCGGAAAAGCCTGGAAAGTCAGAGTTTTTTCGGCGACCGGGAAGAGTCAGAGAATTGTGAATAGCGTGTCTGCACCACAACTTCCGCCGGTGCCATCCGAAAGATCGGAATAAAAGCTCTGAGTGCTCTCTTCCGTAATTCGAACTCCTAGCGGTTGACAGTGGGTTTACAGTGTAGCATAAGTCTGCGTGATATAAAAGGAGATAAAATCAGCTAGAAGCTTTTTCGTTTAAATGTGAACTCGGAAACTTTGGTCCGAGAATTTAGAAATACATAATGATAAAAATCCTGAGAGATCCCTCTGGGAACTTTGACGGAATAATATTCACACAAGCGCAAATACAAAGTTATCATGCTTTGAATACCGGGAACTTACTCCATCTTTCTCGTTCCCATTCCTGGCATCGAATTTTGCCATAAAACCCCCTCGCCAAACTTGAAAAATTTCCTGAATACGTCTTAATAATATCTAAAATTGACACGTAAAAGTCGAATTTGACATTGAGGGGGCTCGTTGAGACCAACCCCCCCCCCCCCCCCCNGCGCCTCTATAGGATTCGGGTCCGTGCCATTTTTTGACGAACTTGCGACCCGTAATTCTGTTTTTTGGAAGTTCGTGTTCACTCTTTCAGCTCCTCGTCCAGGCCCGTGATAGTGCTCACTATTAATGTTTTTACCACGTAGAATTATTTATCCATCAGTGATGTGCTAATTTCCACGGGTCGCATTGCTTGTTCGCTTAAGTCACCGATGAGACAAAGGTGAAGGAAACTTTGGTTTGGTTTGGTTTAACGCAGTGGATGAAGTCAATTGCTATGTTTCTATAATGAAGAAATCTAGGTACTACTATTCGATTCAGATCTTTGGCGCAAGGATCCGGTTCATAAATCGTTGTAAATCCTGATATGGACCGCGTTTAGCAGAAAGGAACCAAGCCATAGCTATTGCCAAATTTAACTGAGCACTTTAATATTTTACAAGAGAACGTTTGTGCGGATTTTTTGAAAATTTTAAGGAATTTCCTCCGTCCTGTGCAGAAAATTCACTGAAATTTGCAAGAAAACCACACAAGCGCTTTTACTAAAAAATTATATTGTCCAATTAAATCTGGCATTAGATGATGGGACTTTGTTCCTTTCTGTTCAACGCAGTCCGCATACGAACCCCTAAAACTGAATCTAGGCACAACTGACGTATATGAAGAATGTTGGAAATTGAAAGAGGCAAACGTATCGTCTCTACTTGAGCGAACGTTTCAGCATTGGAGTGGTGGACGATGACGTCATCCATGTTGTTGTACGGAGAGAGGGAATTTCTTCTCTTTCGAATGGGAAGTGGGCTTGGAATCTTAGCTCGTCCGACAACGCTGACTCAACATTGTAGGATCGTTGGCGCGCTGCGAGAAATGTCCGAGGCGAATTTTGGTCGAGGGCCAGAATTTGAGCCGGGAAAAGTTATCGGGCCCTGTGCGTCTCCCCGCGGAGGGGCTCTCTCCTAATGCCACAGTCAAGGCTCCCGTTCGTAGCCAGTTGAGGCGCCTTATATCTTAATCAATATGCAATTAGTTTTCTTTCACTACTCTTTCGTCCTATTTTCTCCGAGGTAAAGCTCCGAGAGAGCAGTTGATCCTCTTTCCATCATCACACCTTAATTCACTTTAAAGTCTCAAATGCAGCATAACCAAGGGTTCAGGAACAATGCCGCCCAACTGAGAATTTCGCCGAAAATGAGTTAGAGACTTTGCCGCATTTCTTCAGCCTGTGTCACACCATCAAAGCTAATCATCAAAATATCAAGGTCAGGTGTTGTGATTGGCATATTCGATGACCTGGACCAATCACAGCTCTTCACATTGACATTTTGATGGAGTATTTTGATAGTGTGACACAGGCTATTGCTCATATTTTTAGTATTTTCTCATTCTTCGGGGGAGCGCTGCGATGACGCTGTAGTGTATGAAAAAATTGCAGGTCTAAGGAAAATGGCCAACTTTTCTGTTGGTCCTTGAAAATTGTGCTTGTGTGAATAGGCGCTTTTGTTGAGCCTATGTGTTGCTTTTGAGTGTTTTTATGTTTTGCGTTCTGATAACTGATTTTGTTGTTTTTGTTTTGTTCGCAGGTGAGTAACACGGCTGCGGCACGCACCCCTGTCCCCCGTCCGGGGCTACAACTCACTCAATCACCTTCTCAACCTACACCTCAATCTCAAACTCAATCTCAACGCACATCCACCTCCAACTCCAACTCAAGGATCAGCTCGGAGTCCACCTCCACCTCCAGGCCCCCCGCAGGGCTCCAGCAGCCCCTCAAGGTGGCCTCCCGGCGCCCTTCTGTAAGATTACCACCCTCTTCACAATTCCTAGAACCTAGAACCTCTGGCCATTTAGCACTCTCTTTCCAACCACGAGGAAACTCCTTTTCCGGGAATTTTGATTTTAGTAACAGAAACGGGACCTCTCACCCGGGGAAAATATATCCCAGAGCATGAAGTTGCCCAGTTTTCGGACTGGCAAATTTCGCCGTCGAGGTGTAACATAGACACAGAGATTGTAAAACCTAACTAATAAACCCTGATTTATCATTCAAATCTCAGCGCCCGCACCGCACCCTCGTATCTGAATGCAGACAGTTATTAATTGAGGCCGAAATTCGTCTTTTGTCTACTCTTTGTTGACGGCCGAATCTGGAATTGCGGGAAGCATCCTAAGGGCCAATTAAAGGGTTTCCGATGGATTGTCGTCGGCGTCCGGCACAGGATCCGTCTCGAACGCCCCTCGTCGGCTAACTAGCAACTAGTTACCGCTCCATTAGGACAGCACTTTGCAATAAGGAACTACAAATTTCATCCATAGAACAGGGTGTCTACAAGTCCCAAATTTCCATTAATTTTTTAAGGGCGCTCCAGAAGTACTAAAAAAGTGCGGAAATTTCGCAAGAAGCCCCTTATTTTTTTTTTTTTTTTTTTTTTTTTTTTGGTCATAATTGTCGCAATTTGCGTGAGACATCCAAATTTTTGAATTTTTTCGAATTTCGACAAATGTATGCAATGTATTTTTCTGTGGAGGATATATCCAAGAAAAAGTACTGATTTTTGGTCAGCCTCTTTTAGTAGACACCCCGGTAGAAGCACGTATCTGTATAGGGAAACTAATGGCGCTTATATTGTTTCTAAAATAAGCCAGGCACTCTAGTTCCTAATTGCAAAATGTAGTCCATTTATTAATATTGCAGAATCTATTCGCGACCTAGGCGATCATTTCGGAGTTGCGCCGAATGGCCGAGGCCCGCAAACCGAATTAAAATGCGTTTGTTCGATTTCGACATCGCTAATCTTTGCTCATGTTTTATTTTATTCAAAGGAGTATCTTAGTCAGCTTCCCTATTTAAATAGAATATTTATTTTGAGGGTTTAAAGCAGCACTTTTGTTGAAATGTGCACTTATGTTTCGACCTAATCCTCGATAAACGACTATTCATAGGTAATGACTATTCATGGGCACGTAATCAATGAGTAATCATGATTGGCAATTGAAGAGAAAATTCTAAATGGTAGCGTTTACATCACTGCACTAGAGAGTATTTTACACCCACAATGACACCAATAAAGCCATTGAGCATTAAGCTAAAGAAGACGTGTAAAGTTTTAGTTTTAACATGATCGGGGCTCAAATTGTCTCACTAAAATGTAAATATTGAAGAAGGAAGGACGCGTTGATTTGACGCTGTAAAGTAACATGATGTGCACAGTGCCTTGTCATGAAACGTCCGATTCCCCCCAACGTTTATTTTTGCATCACTCCCAGACGCATTATTGTCTTCACCCCGTAATTGTCGCTAAATGAGTAGATTCCACTATTCCCACCAAAAGTATAGCATTTATTCGATCCAGAGACTGGCCAGGGAAAAATAAGGTCAACATTTTGTTGTACCCTCTTAGAGCAAGAAAGTTGTTGTCGATCTGCGTGTTCTTCGATGCTATCACTCGCAGGGATTGTATCTAGATCTCCCTCCCTACGCGTTATTATCCAATGGCCTTTTCCGTTATGAAAAACGTTTCCGTCATCAGTAAATACAGGTTCGGCGGTTTGAGGCGAAACTAGGCAGCATTCCAATAATTGTTGCGGTAGGAGTGAAGCCGCAAAATGACAAATTATACCCGCAGAAACGCAGAGCACAGACAACTCGTCGCCTACCTGACATAAGGGCGTAACCATACTCTGCAATGAACCGTGTCCTCCATAGAATTCAATGTTTTTTCGGGCTCATCTCAATGTGCAGTTACACCCTTATTTCAGGCAAGCGACGAACTATCCATGAGCCCTTAGTCACAAGTCACCTGCTAAAATCAATATGTTACGAGTCCAGTGTAGCTTAAGAACTAGCACACTCTTCCGACCTTTGTCGAGGGCTCTCTCCGTACAACTCGATACACGATCAAAGGGTCAACTCATTGAATATTTGATGGCGTCCTCCGAACTGACGCGATTTGAGGTTATTTATTGAATCCTGCGAATGAGTTTCGTTATTGAATCTATGACAGTGTTCCACTGTTCCGTTAGATTGGCCCGCGGCGCTTTTCTGGTGCGCCGCGATTCGTCGAGGCACTTATCGCAATGTCCCATGTCCTAAAGGGATTCCGTCCATCCTCATGTAAAATGAATCAGCTCGTTTCGGAAACATTCCATGTCCAGTACAGGGCACCATAAATAACTGGATTTTATTCTAACTTACCAACTAAAGTTGGTCCAAATCGTCAGACATTTAGACTTTTTTTCAAGTTTCATGATTGCAATTCAAAAATTACTATGACGTTGTTAATTTTGAAAACAGATACCTTGCTAGAGATTACAGCGATTTAACACAGTAAAAAACATACAATTATGGTTATGGCAAACTTTAAGGCTGACATGGGCCCACCTCGAAATTTTCAAAACTTGTAATACATATCGTCACCTTCCAGGCGAAGTATCACAAGCGCCATGCGACGTTTAAAAATGTCCGCCGCCATTTTATTTTTTTACAGATAAATTGTTCAACGAAGCTATCCGAAAATTTCACTGAATTTTCTTTGTGCTGCGATAAAATTTAGTGAAATTTCCAAACAGATTCAACCAACAATTTCTCAGTAAAGAAATAAAATGGCGGCGGAAATTTTTAAACGTCGCATGGCGCTTGTGATACTCTGCCTGGAAGGTGACGATATATTATATTTTTTGTTCGCATTTTGAATTTTTATAGTGGCAAATGTTTGCAATCCCTTTGAAGGATTTACTTCTAGTCCTAAAGTTGTTCTTTGGAGTTTTACTTCAGCTTTGCGATTTTATTTCTTGTATTTGAACGTATTTCTATCAAACGGAACCATGTGCATTATGACGTGAGCCTGGTTATGCACATATTTCTATGGGACTCAGGAATCATAATGCACATAGGTAGGTTCGGCAGAAATACGTCCATTTATGATGCTATGTTTTGCGGCCTCCTCAAATTACCTCCCTTCATCCTAATGTAAACCACACGAGACCTCTAAGCAGAAGTGCTGTTTGAAGAACGATTATAAATACAAAAGGTAGTATATCATTCGGTTACGTTGCATCTTGACTGTTGTGGCGCTATAAAGACGGACTTGTCGTCGCTTTTTAGTTGTAAGGATGTATCTTCATTTCCTCTTGAGCCGTGAGAAGCGTGGATTTTTATAGACAGCAGGGCTCACGTGGAATTCGAGATACGTCTTTTCGGTCAGACGGGTGACGTCGGACGACCGGCGACCGGCGCGAGCGACGATGATGTTTACCGTTGCAGTCGGCAAATACATTGCAGCAAGTAGCTCCGAGAGCAAACGCACAGTGTAAACTCATCGCGATAAGACGCCGGGAAATGCGTAGTAAACTCGGGTCCGCGCGCAAGCACTCCGGGAGCGTAAATCGCGCTATTGCAGGCGGAACATAATGCAAAAGCGCGGTTTTTACCGAGCGTTGCGAAGCTCTCGAGCACACTTTCCGAGGAAAATAAAATTGGTGCCGCGCGTGGTTTCCTCGAGTCAGCGGCGCACAGTGGATCGAGTCAATTAGAGACGGTGGACATGAGATTTTTGACAAAAACTGCAAATTTTTATGTTTATTTCGTCAAATTTTTAACTTTGAGGGGTGCTTCTCGAAGAAACCAATGAAACCACTTTTTCAGGGTGTCTACCAGTCCGGAATTTCCGGAAATAGTACTGATTTTTTTAGGGCGGTCCGGAAGTACTGAAAAAGTGCGGAAATTCCGCCAAAAGGTCCGGAGTTTTTTCAATTTTTTGTCATTTTTCTCGCGATTTCGAATTTTTGATATTTGTCTTATTTCGTCAAATGGAGGTACTGAAAAAGTACAGAATTTTTCTGTTGGAGGTACTGAATCTCTTGAGAAGGTACTGAGAAAGTACCGTGTAAATTACTTATTTTTGACCAGCATGTTTTAGTAGACACCCTGCTTTTAGAACCTCAAAGTTTCGTAAGAACGGAGTTACAAGCGTTTAAAGTTTCCGAACTTCGTCCGATCTGTCCTATCGACTCAATCCGATGTGCGGCGGTGATCGAGGCGCCTGCACGGCAGCCTCCGATTGTTTGTTATTGTCGGAGTTGAGGCTTCTGTTTCCGAGAAAACTCGGGCGCGCTTTTAATCGGGCCAAAGGCAAGCTTTTATTACTCGTCCAAACACGGGTTCTCATCAAAAAGTAAACGAATCGAGTTGATTATGCCGCTGGCCTTCTCGCCGCGCTCCGCTCGTCCAATGAGAGCTCCTCGGGAGGTGTCACCGCTGAGTGAATAACTCGTGTAAACTGGGAGACGCCAACTTCGCAGGAGTTTCTTAGCCTTGGATTCCACCCTCATAATTTCCGAGTGTTTGTTTCTTAGAAAACAGCTTAGCCTCACGAGGTTCGCTAGAGGATTGGTTTCCATAGCCCACCGCATCTTCTGCGGGCTGATTCTTGAAATTCTTCTTCTTCTTCTTCTTCTAACTTCTGACCAGGGACGTGACCCTGTTTGTCTAGCCTCTAAATTAGTATATAAATATGTTAAACTAAACATGATTGCGATGAGAGAGATCACTTAATACTCCGGGAGATGAAAGGCAGCTCTGTGCCCATCTCTTGGGCGGTCGCCTGGTAAATAAAAAGAGCCTTGGTATTCTTGAAGTTGATAGACAAAGCTATAGACGAAGAAGACTAAAGGTATATGGAGGGATCCTATTGGTGGAAGCGGGTGGTTGCAATCAACGAAGGAGGGGTAGATAATGGACTGACTAACGGTAACCCAAGAGACACTATAGTTAGTCCATCTTTTACACCCTTAGTCTATAGGAACCACCGATTTCGACCAATAGAGTTGCTCCATACTACCTATGTCTTCTTTGTCTATCAATTTTAACGATCAACTCGCTGAAGGGGCTCGAAATACACCGTCGATGAGCTTGAGCATATAGGGTCAGCCGTTGGTCGGCCGCTCCATGGTTTTTGCTTCAAATGATGAAAGAATCAAAAAAATATCAAAGCCTGCTGCCGAAAAGTAAGAGCTAAAGATGTTTACCGAAGCTTGGAATGTTTTCGCCTTGACAAATTCATTTGATCCTGGTATACAGCTTACTGGAAAAACACCCACTCGCATCTCTCCTCCTCAGTGAAATTGCGTGGAGCCCTAGTTGCCGAGAGGGCTAAATCGCGCTTTTTCAACCGAGTTGTCCATGAATTCAACTCGCTCTGTCTTGGTATCGTGATTGGAAATGCTAGCGGCGGCACCGCTAGAATGTCCTTCATCGCAATATGACGTAATTGCACGGCAGCAGACTAGACTGGGGCCAGATTTAATCTTTCTCCAGGCGAAAAAAACCATCTTATTTGAAGGTGGGGTGGGGAACGGAGCTTGACTCGCGTCGTCGCCACCTATCGGCAAATTCCGGGTTTTTCGAGGTTTTGCGCCGTGAGGCGCATCATCGGCAACCCGCTCTGTACACAAGGACAGCCCTGGAGTGACCGGGGACTCCGTGTCTCTCGCATTATTTTTCTTTCTGTCGCTTTTTATTACCCCAACGTTAACGTCACGCGTGCCCCCTAATCCCCCCTATTGCCCCCTATTTTTCACCCCCCTTTTTTTCCTCCTCTCATAGACGCGATGCAGTTGAGCGCACTGCCCCCCCTAGAAGAGTTTGAAGTTAAAGACATTCGGATTTGTTTTCTGGAATGGCACTCGTAAATATTTCCTGTACTCGCTCGTAAAAGGACTTATTTTAGCAGAACCGTTTCGCGCGGGAAAGTGCAGTTTCATGCATGGGATGACGGGTTTTTAGCCCTTAGCCCTTACTGTAATGTTTGACTTCACGAAAAAGATCACCAAGAAAAAACGGTTTCGCTGCAAACAAAGGAAACAGTTTTTTTCGCAGAATGGCTTAATGGAGAATTTGCAGTTGTCCAAAGTTTTGCAGCTTTTATGTTCAAAATAGAACTACTAAGAGCACTAAGTCCGAGAATATCTTCGGTTTCCAAATTAAACAATTATTATAGGAAATATGGCACAATAACCGTGTCTGCTAAAGTATGTACATGTGTTAAAATGGGAAACGCAGACAGATGACGTCACAAGTCGGCACATTTTCTTACTTTTAAATTTATTTTTTTACAATTACTAATTTTAGACAAACATTATGTAAAAACTGCGAACTCAGCTTACTTAGCACTCTCAAATGAAGCTATAAAATTTTTGTGTGTAAATGCTCCATTATAATGCAAAGATCCTCTGCCAGCGTCACAATCGCACCGCGTAAGCTCGCATGGATATTTCAAACATTACTAAGAGAAACAGAACCAACACAACACATTATGGGAATAGAGCACGAGGAAGGACGCGCGTTGAAGACGGCGCAGAGGTACAACTATTCGTGCTTAATGGATGTCCTTGTCGTATCTGCAGAATTGAAGGCGCGGTGGCGCGACGCGAGGCGTGAACTTGCTCTATTCTGCCCGTGAAGTGGCGCTCAGATTCCGGAGAAAAGTTTAGAAAACGAGGCATGATTATTTCTCTCCTATCTGCGGCTGTGTTGCTCACGCAGCCGTTCAAGCACCCCCACAAATGGGACAAACGGAACCAACGAAACATGGAATAGATAAAAAGATAGGACGCGCGTCGATGACGGCGCAGAGATACAACTATTCGTGCTCGATGGATGTCCGTGATGCGTCTGCAAAATTGAAGGCGCCATCGAATGAGGCGGGACCCGGCAATGCTCCGCTCCATGCTGCCAGCGAGGCGTTGCTCGGATTCGGCAGAAAACTTTAAAAAACAGGCCTGATTACATCTTTTCAATCTTGGGCTCTGTTGCTCACGTAGCCCTTGAAGCACCACTACAAAATAAGCTAGTGAAAAGTTGTGAGAAACTAAAGTGATCCGCAGCGGAACAAGTTGCAGGGAACCAGACGAATAGTCATATGTTGACCGCGTTAAACAGAAAGTAGCCATATCAGTTATTGCCGAATTTAATCAGGGAATTTAATTTTCTCTATGAAAACGGCTGTGCGGATTTTAGTGCAAATTTCAGTGAATTTTCTCCATAGTAAGAGGCGAATTCCTTAAAATTTTCAAAGGAATCCGCACAAACGCTCTCTCGTGAAAAATTAAATTGCCCTGTTAAATTTGGCAATCGCTGATGTGGCTTGGTTCCTTTCTGTTAAACGCGATCCGTGTGACCGCTCACACGCCAGCTTTCTTCTGAGATCAGAATTTTTTTTAAAAAAAAAGTTCCTCATTCCTTCTTTTGTCGAAGTGTCCGTATTGAACGACGGAGAAGAAACTTGTAATGATAGAGGAAGGAGCTTTACTACCTGCTTGAATCCGAACTGTTCTCGTTGATCAAACAAATGGCCTTTCGAATAGATGTACGTAGCGGGGGTGCATTGCACTCCTCCCGTAACACGCGAACTCGGCTCTCAACTTGGGCTCAACCCTGCCAGCCCCTTCCCGTTCGCGTCCCGCAATGCGCCCCGGATCAATGACGTCATTGTTAAGCACTATGTAATCAGAGTGGGAGTTGTGCCGACTCGGTAATTCCATCGAAAGGGCACAACGATTATTGACGCAAGGGAAGGAGGCATTCCTCCTCGTAGTTTTCCCGTGCAGGGCAGCCACGTTGCCACGTTTTATCGTAAACCGTCCACTTTCGCTCTCCGAAATGACCCAATTACAAGCCTTCCTCTAGAGTTTCCTTTTCCATGAGCTTAGACGCTTCTTGTTTATCGGAATGTATTCGATCCGAGCGGAGGCCTTCGCGATGAATTTCTCGTCATTGTCATTGGCAGGCCCAGAAAATTGGCAACACTGTTTGTTCTCCATTTAAACCTATGAAAATGTATCGATTCTTGGAGGTGCCAGGTGCTCCGACAATACTCGATTATTTAACACATGTTTGAATGTAGGAAATCCTGTGTTGCCAAGTTGCTGAATCCGCCCCTGGTCATCAAAAAATCATCACCAAAATCATAATTAGAGTCAAAATTAAATTTTTGAACTCCACGCCTTGTTACATACAGTTCGGGCCACTTCTTAGTGTTTTTTTCTCTTTGTACGCATAGTTTGTGTGTTTCTCACATTGTTCTTTCTTAGGCTCTTTTAATTTAACCTCTTAAGGCCCTCAGTCAACATTTCGTCGTTCCTTCCACAAAAGAACGTAACTACATTTCAATATTGCCACATTTCTCCTCGAAAATTGCGTTTTTAGTAAGAGAATACCAGACGTTTTCAAATGAAAATTCCACCGATTTTCCTTCTGATCTCGTGAAAAAATTAAGGAAAATTTTGGACGCAACTTGCAAAGATACATTCTAGTAAGTAATTGAATTGTTGGTGTCAATTTTGCATTAGATGGTTAACATACTCCCCTTCCTTTACGTCTGTTTTCTTATTTCTTTTTAACCACGGCATCGGTGTTGATCTCTCTTTTTATAATAATGAAACTCGGAAATAGTGATTTTTTGCTGAGAGCCCCGAGGAAAGGTAAATAGCATCTCCGCCAAATTTCAAATAATTAAATCTGCCGGTGTTTTTCTTCCATTCAAGCTTATACTAGAATTTTAACGTTGACATCTGCAATCTAGCAACATCGCCCGTGTATCCCTCTTTTTGTGGACATTCTAGGTGGGTTTTTGCTCAACAGTCCAGAGGTAAAAAACTGGAAAGGAATTATGTCGTTTATCTTCGTATTCGCAACGAGAGGGGCCACGGGCGAAAATTTTGCACGGGGTTTTTTTTTCTTCCTCCCCTCGGAAAGTGAGGTTTCCTCTTTCCACATACATGACTCGTATACGGGGATATTCTCTGCGATTAATTCACGTGGGAGTTTTTCTCCCTTTCCCTTCTTGTTTTTTCCACTGATAGTGCGATGGTTGACAGTGGGATCCCGTAATAAAGGGGTTTAGGGTTTTTATAGCGAAGCGAGAGGAAGGTTTGGTTCTTGGAAAATGAAAGAAGAATATAATCATGCACAGGCAGATCCCGGATCTGCAACGCGCACCAAAGTTGCCGTCACACAAAACATTGGCCTAAGGAGGACGTCCCTTCGATTTGTTTTTAGCAATTATGGATCTCCAGATAGAGCTAGAAACCAAGTTTCTTGATACACGTTCTCTCATCAAAAATTACTTCGAGCCCGGCAAATACACATACACACCGCAAACTTCTGAATTCCACTTTTCAGTGAAAAACTCGAGTTGAATTGTTTGAAACTTAACTCAAGTTATTTGCGGGGGTTGGTTTTTCCCAGTAGCCATTGACAAAGGCACGTTAATTTTGGTTTTCTCTATAGCGGAGAGTTTGAATTGACTGTAGATGGCAGGGTTTTGGCAGATTAGCTTTTCAAGTTGTTTATTGTGCGCAATTCATTTCAAGCATTTTGCACATCTTCCTATCCTATCAATCTCTCATTCACGGATTCTCAAAATGATCAACATGTTAAATTTGTCGAGGATGAGTTCTTGACGACTGTGCTTGTAATGCTATAATTTCTATGCTGTCTGAAGTTCCCTCCCGCTACGGGCAAAGGAGACTAGCGGTACACTGAGGGATAAAAGTTGTCACTCATGAAAAAAGCTCAATTCGATCCATGAATGGGCGAATCCGCCTTCCACGAATCGCTGGGAATTTCCAGAACGAGATGAAAGTAAATAAATCACAAGTCCAAGAAGTGGTGTGATTACGGTGGAGGTCTAAGGTTAGTGATTCTCTAAATCCAATTTATTTCGATTTCCTGTCGAGTCTTAATTTCATTAGTGCTCCTTTCGACTGCAAAAGAGGGCCTCCACTCTGCGCCGCCTACTCAACTCTGACCACGTGGAAGAGGAGCAAATCCCTCTAATTTTATTGATTAGTAATCGCTCATAGGTTCTGTCCGGTAGCTGTACTCATTGTCCAACATTCATTATTTTTAACAACTCGGTTCCATGAGAACAATTATCCAACTAATTCCTCCCTAAGTTTATGATTATTTTAAAAGCAGTCCCCACCTTCCTCTCATTTTGATGTGTTGCTATTTAAGTTCACAACTTATATTTTTGAGCTTTTCTTGGAGGTTTTCCTATGAGGAGGCCTCCATTTTTCTTCTCCTTTTTTCTGAAATTCTGAAAGGAAGTGATCAGTTTCTGTAAAATAGACACTGAAAAAACTTGCCCTCCCCCTTGCTTTCGTCAGTCTGTGAGACACATTTTCACTGGTTATTCAACGTGAAACATCGATGGAAGTAAGGTGTAAGAAACCAAGGGTGTCAGCACCGCGGTGGACGACGTCATAGAACGAATTTTTCAAAGGGCGATATCTCAGTTAATATTGAACGTAGAAAGTTGCTGTTTGAACGGATCTTATTAAATTCAGGTAATTTTGAAGAATCTTGCATGAAAATACTAATTCATGACCTGCGTAACTGACCTATTTCCCGAGCGGAACCAAGACGATGTAAGAGGTACGAGGAGATGAGTGGAAAGCCGCAGGCTCTGGGTCTCTCAGAGCGGAAGTTAAAATGTAGGTGAAGATATGTTGGGCTCTTAGAGATGGGTGAAGCCTTTCTTGAGGGAGATGTTCATTCATGAGTAGGATAAGGAGGTCACAAGGGGCAAGGGGGGGGGGGAGCGAAAGGGGGTGCCGGGTGCCCCTCCCCGTGGGCACTGCACAGGAGTAGCCTCCGACTCAGCATTTGAGCGTACCCCCGGAACTTTATTTTATTGATTGGGAGTCTGGGCTCCGCTGCCGCCCCGTGCAAGTCCGCTCGCGGGTCGCAACCTCGGTCGGGGCCCTATCCGTCAGCGTCGGAGTCTGGGTCGTGTGCTCCGGAGTCGAGCTGTTGTGCCCGCCCCCACCCCCCCCCCCTCCCACCCTCTCCTTTGGCGACCGCACCGAAACGAGCCCCCCCTCGGCCCCCCGCGGATTCCGCCTAACGCTCGGCTCCTTTTTCTGACCTGCTCCAACAGTTGTGAATTTGGTGTCTTGCACCCTCATCCTCCCGAGTTGTTGGTCCTTGTCTCGGAGCGTCGGACCGGTTCCAACTTTGGCCCACCCCTCCCCCCTTGTGTTCAACCCTGTTTTGTTTCACCTTTGACATTTGGCCGAGCCAGTTTAGTATTTGTGTCCGTCGTCCATGCGCTTTTTCAGGTCTGAGCCGTTTTGAATTTACCCCTTTCTTTCTCTCGCTCTCTCGCTCCTCCCTCTCCTCGTTTTATCTCTCTCTTTCTTTGCTAATGACGTACTACTTTCTCCTTTTCTCC
This sequence comes from Bemisia tabaci, assembly GCF_001854935.1. Lineage (NCBI taxonomy): Eukaryota > Metazoa > Arthropoda > Insecta > Hemiptera > Aleyrodidae > Bemisia > Bemisia tabaci. Next base: position 1,536,951 of record NW_017547308.1, read on the forward strand.
GTCTATCTTTCTCTGACAACCTGAGGTTTCATTGCGAGATTGCGTTTGCACGGAGGAATGCACCTTTTGTGGACTATCTTCGGCCTTCGATTCGACGGACTTGTACTTTTGCACCTTTTGTGAACTATCTTCGGCCTTCGATTCGACGGACTTGTACTTTGGCCCTGCTCCGCTTCAATTCCCATCGGCGCCGTTGATTCTACCTCAAATTCGCGAATAAACGGGGAGAAATAATTAATCGCTCATGAGCTGATTTTGCGAGGGTTTTGCCTCAAAGTGTCAGTAACGGCAATGGCGATTGATTTTGAAAGCTACCAGTATTTCAGACGGATATTGCGTTTATAAGTCAAACCTTATACTCGTCCTCAAACAATGAATTGGTGAACATTTTGCAACAATTGGACCACATTTTGCAATTAGGAACTACAATTTTTGGCTCAGTTTACAAACAACGTATGTCTCATTAATTTCACTAGGCAGGTAACTGTGTTTTTCACGGATGAACTAGAAATTGTAGTTCGTCATTGCAAATTGTAGTTCAATTCATCGAAGGTCTCTTTGGTCTCGCATGTTTATTTCATGTTTGTCACAGACAAGAATGTTTTTGGATCTCTTGTTTTCACTGGTCTGTTTCAAGTCTCCACAAGTTTGTTCACTCTTTTATTCTTCCTCCCCTTCATACTACCTTCTGAATCCGATCCAATTTAAATTCGTGTGTTTCTATTGAGGCAATTGCTTTTCTCTCTCTTCCTGTTTGTCGTTAAAAATTAATTTCCTGGAAATGCATTTCTTTTTGCAATGCTCAAAACAGAAGCATCGCGATGTTTGGTACAAAAATATTATATTTCAGTTCCTCTCCTGAATTTCACGACAAAAGTGATTCACCTCGATGTGGAAAGAAAGGTTAATATATCATCTATCGAACATTCAAAATATGCGTAAACGCTGTTTTAAGTTTTGATATCTATCTAACTGAACTTATATCTCTCTCAAATGGTCAAATTACAGATTCAGATTAAACTTTTACCTTGTTTCTCTTGAACACATCTCCATGCGTGTCCATGTATGTCCAAGCGCCGAGTTTGGTCGGTTTCGTTTCGCCTCAAAAATGACATATCCCCCTTCAGTTGTGGCGGTGAGGTCACTGGAGAAAGCTCTCTATTTTTTATCGACCGTCCTGCAATTTTCATATCGTCAGGAGTACACGTAGAGCGATCGTCGAAAGTGCACCTGCAGCTCCTCAGAAGAGTAGAATATGCTGTATTAGATTTGTGACAAGACAGCAGTGGCGAGGCGTGAAAGATCGATTATCGATATTTCCCCATTTGAAGCTACGGTAAAGAATCGATTATTAAGGTGTTCGCTGCGAACACCCTGTCTATCGATCCTTTCCCATAGGTTTAAATGGCAAATCAATCGATGTATCGCAAAGCACGCCACGCCACTGCAAGACAGGCAAGGGCGGGGCCGGGGTCGACAATCAGTGGATACCGGGTCGAACGTGAATAAATGATGCTGGTCTCGCCTCTCGTGGCCAGTGGCGTGGCGTGCTTTGCGATATATCGATTGATCTGCCATTTAAATCTATGGACAAGGATCGATTATCAAGGTGTTCGCAGAGAACACCTTGATCATCGATACTTTACCAAAGCCTCAAATGGAGAAATATCGATAATCGATCATTCACGCCACGCCACTGCTCGCGGCATAGTCAGCTCACTCGGAAAACCACTAATACCCAACTCCTCTTCATACTCTTTGTTTGGGTCCTCCAGCTTAACATTGAAAGCCATTTATTTAAATGGAGTCAAATACCAGCCACAAATGCAGACTTTTTGAACCCAAAGCGAAGAATAGGATCTTAATCAGGCATTTTTCGTCCAAAAGAAAAAAAAAATATCCTAAAAAGGACATATTGGGGAAAAATTTGAGTAACAACTGGGGTAGGAGGTTTCCAGATTCTTTGGACCCAAGAAAACTAAGATAAACCCCGGGATAAAATGCGCCACACCGATGACATACCGCGGCAGGAAAAATCGTCATGATTTATGTCATCGAAGTGTTTCCCATACTGAAATGTTACTCGTAAAAGTCATATTTTTACTCTTATCGCCGGACTTAGTCTCAGATTCGTTAGCCTTGATAAAAAAAATTCGCGCTTTGATCCTGAGTCCAGACTCCTAACAAATTTGACAAGAAAAAATCCTCTCGATTCAATCGGATTTTTTCTTGGATCAAAAGCTAAGCTTCTTAATTTAAGCGGATTTCCTTTCGATTCAAGGAAAAATTCGATTTAATTCGGAGTATCTTTTCTCGTGAAATTTTTGGAGAGTCTAGACTCTGTATCCAAGAGACTTGTTTCCAGTGTACACCCTCTGGGCGGAAGGCCCCCAAATCGTCGACTTGGGCAGATGGCGCCCGGCTAAGTGATAAGACGGTGCTCCAACTTGACAACGACGATGGTCGCGCGCTCTTTCGTGTTAGGATTGAAACGTGTCTTTCTTAATCCGATTTATTCTCGTCGCTTCGTCCCGGTTAAGACTCGCCGAGAGTTTCATCCCTTCCGCAACGGACCGTAGTCGCTGGAGATTGGAACGAGAGGGTTTATGGGCTTATCTCGGCGACCCGCGCCCCCGCCCCCGCGGAGGTTTTTGTCTCAGCACCGCTTTTCTCCTCGTTGTAGCCTCCTCTTTTTACGAGGGCTCTTCACAGGTATCCCTGAACTTTTTCAAGGAATCGCCAGCTTTTTCATCCGCTACCACTCGAAATCGCCTCCACGTCGTCGTAGCGTTTCGAGTCCCTACTAAGGGGTTTAGAAATCCCATTTCAACCCGGTTTTGATTCATTTAAACGTTCCCCTCGCTCAGTAATCGCATTACGGGAGACACAATTAGTAGGATTTCAAATTTTATGGAGACCCCTAAAATAACTCGAAAATACTATGAATGGAGAATTTGCGCAAAAAATTATATTCCTTCGCATGAGAGGCTTATTGAACTGAGTTCGCAGTATTTTTCATGATATTTTTTATTTTTCGGAAAATTGTAGAAAAATAAACGTAAAAGTGAGGAAATGTGCCGCCGTTTGACGTCATCTGACTGTTTTTCTCATTCTAACACACATATTTCAGCAGATCAGGTTATTCTGTCTCAAATAATTGTTCAGTCTAGAAACGAAGGATATCCTGATCAGTTATCTTAGTTCTCTTATTTTGAAGATGGAATTTACAATATTTCAGTCACATGCAAATTCTCCATTTTCGTAATTTAGCACGAAATCAGGACAATTAGCCATGTGCGTGAGAATTCTGTAACCACCAATCTCAGTGATGAAAACCCTCGTACAGCCAATGTAAATTGCAGTAGGAATCAGCAAAGAATCAAAATTCTCCGGAATAAATTAAAAGCACCCACATATTCTGTAGTGTTACCATCAGAGTGAGCTACTAAGATGCGAAGGACCAGTGGTAGCAGGTGAATTTGAAAATCAGCTCTGCTTGTGACGTTCTCTTTCACCCATTAGCCAAACAACGGTTCGAGTGTATAAATTGTCAGATCACTATCTTTTTCCCGAGGAAACATTCCTTCCTCGGATTCTCTCCGAAATCGGCTAATTCCTGTCCGCGCTCACGTGTAATAGAGTTGAGATATCGTAACTGCGAAGCCGCCTGCAATATCAAGTGTCGACTATGCTTATAACTGGAGCGCAAGTAAAATTGTATCCAGTCCATTTGAAGGCGGAGTAGTATGTTTTCAATGGATTCACGCGAGTCGGCGCCTGCCAAGTGCTTGACTGCTTGGTGAGGAGCGGGCTGATGATTCTTTCAAGCTTGACTACTCAATTGAAAACGTGTGTGACTATGTCCTATAGGCAAATACACCTGCAGTTTTTAAAGCTCGTTTCTACGTAATTTTTGTTACTCTATTATTTTACAAGGGTCCAGCGCATGAATTTGGATCTCTGATATTTTCAATGCCTTCTTCGAATTCGGATGTATTTATGCTGAAAGGACAATGTTAAAATCAGTGATTTCAGAAGTAAGTATGTGGATAGAGAGTTCGTGCTACTTAGTTCTTTTATATTTAATTAATTAGAACTGTGTTTCTTTTAGCATAAATACGTCCAATACATCAAAGAGTCATATTTGAAAGACGCACGTCAGCATAGCGCTCCGCTTGTTGTTTTATGTCAATTAACTAATTCATTCAATATCTTAGTTTATTTGATATTTCATGAGCATAGCCTAGTTGCCACCCCTTTTTCTCTCAGAATCCTAGCAGAAAATGTTGTGCTCAATTCGTTTTCATTAATTTATTTTATTTTGCAATTGCCGTCGCATAATGCCGAAATAGTCCCCCCAAAATTGTCTCCTGTTTTCTCCATTTTTTTGGTCGACAGTAAGCCGAATAATAAAGAATGAGGAGAAAACGTTTTAACTGATAAAGCCGCTTCTCTCCAGCGATAAAGCGATTAATCAGTTTGTTCAAAACAGAGGCGTCTCGGTAAATATTTGGGTCAGTTATCAAATTAGTGAGTCGCCTTGCGGCATTCACCTATAAGTTAGTCGGTGATAAGTGTTCGCGCAAGTCCTCAAAACCATTTCATGCTCCTATTTAAATTTTAGTGCACCTATATTTGTTTCCAATTTGTCTTTTGATGTTCTTGAACTGCAGTGAGGTTATTTTTCGTTGGAGCCTATCATCGATTAAACGAAATTATGTTCGAACTTTAACCATCGTTGTCTTTGAGTGTTGTACCCTCAGTTTTTAAGAGATCCTACCATGAGAAAAACAGTTTATTGATGTTGACAGGTGTTCCTCGCACAATTTAAAATATTTTACAAATATCTCGTACTTTTTCAGCATTGAAATATTTTCTTTCTCATTTCAAATGATGCAAAGTAATTTTTCTAAACCATTAAAATAAGAAGTGACAATTGTTTCAAGCCCCCGAGGGCCTCAGTCGTTGACTTATATTTTAATTCTTTCCACTAGTTTTTTCAAAGGTTATTAAAATCATATTTTTTAGCATCAGACGACAGGTTTTTACGTCCTTCTCTGGAAGTATGAATTTACATGGACGGTCTAAATCAGTGGGAAGTGTTAGTATCATGCATTACTCTTGTAAATACACCCTTTTGTAAAAGTGTAAATCTGCAGCCGAAAATGGTCATAGTATATCTTGAACTAGTGAACATGCTGTATCGGTGTTCTCATATCTTGAATTCACGAACTTTTGATACTTCACCAAGAATTGCATATTTTTCTAAGATGTTATGTCGTTAGTTGAAAGAAAATCTGAAACTTTGAATACGAGACACTTTGTCTGTGGCCGATCTTAAGCTAGCCCCTCAATTTGAACCGGGACTACGACAAAATGAACCGATAGGCCGGTCCTTGACGTCACGGTATACTCTCAGTTTTTTGGACTTTGGACTCTATTCACCTCCGTCTTACTCATGGTGCAATCGTTTCCAATTGCGACCCCGATACTCCTGCACCCAGTCCTGCGGTATTTTTCCGAATATCCACCTCAAGGAAACGGCTCCTCCGTGATCAGTCTCAACTCTGCGCCCGTCCATAGTCTTTTGAGCTTATCTTGTCGCGAATTTTATCCTGTTTAATCGGTTCTGTGATTGTGTTTCGTTGTGAAATGATTGGCCGGCAAAATTTCCTTTTTTCACCCACTAGTTTTATGGTTTTCTCAAACGCTCTCCAGGTATTCCTATTTTTATTTACCTCTGCAGTGCCCTTAGTCCTCGCTTGATGTTGAATGCGGGGATCTTGATTTTGAATAATTTATATTCGCCAACAACGTCTTCATATAGTCTGACCTCATAAAGAAACCTTAGCAACTGGTTTATTTAACTTCCTAGCTACCTAGTCCACCTCAAATGGAACGAGATGATTCCTTGTTTTATTTATGCATTTATATTTTATCAAAAACCAAAGAAACCAGAAATATTTTGTATTTTATACGCATGTAGAAGTGAAAATTAACTTAATCTCCAGGATCGAACCGTTTGATTGATGTGCACGTGTTGGCACTGTTTCGTTAATTTATAATCACACAAACATTTTTTAAGGCCACTATATCCTAGTTTCCAACAATTTCCAATCTATTTCAAGCTTTTTACATTCCATACGTTTTTGTAAGGACAGGACCCAAGATTTTCCCCCAAAAAGAGTAATTTTTTAGGATTTTTCTTTTACCTTTTGTACTCATTGCTCTCAATGTGAAATCTTCAATCGTGCCTTCCTTGCTGAGGAAAAGAGCCTCCTCGAGGTAATTAGCATTTGTTGCCCCTTTTTTAAGAATAAGATTCAGTCCATTGAATAGTGGCTAAAATAAAACTCGTGGGGTTGAAAAATAAAGTAAAAACATAAGGGTTGTCGCGACAGGAAATTGTCACCTGCGTAAACGGACGTGTAACTAAAAGAAACTGAGGAAAAAGGGGTAGTAGAAGAAGAGAAGGAAGAGGAGGAGAAAGATCTGAAATGAGTCCAAGACGAAAAATAAAAGTACAAATGAAAATGTTTTTTGAGGCACATTATTAAAGAAATGTGAACCAAGTCGCTATTTTAACACAAGTTTTCGTGTCTACAAGACATTGGCCAATAGAGACATTGCGACTTTTATATGTTAGATGATACCACTATTCGACCACGTGGGAGCTCGGGTTGCCTACACTAAAAATAGAAGGCGATTTGGTCTGGCGTTAAAGCCATCTACTCTCGTCTCATATTATAAAGCTCTTATTTGTGGTTAAAAATTGAATAAATTTAAAAAGCGAGAGAAATTTTGACGGCTCACGCAAATGTGGACTTTGACTGCCCCTGGCGACGAAGTTGGAGCCGTGTGAAGGCGGGTTGTCCCGACTCTGCGTTTCCCTGTTTCCGTTTTTCCGATGTGGATTTCCCGGTTTTCCGGTGTGTGATGGTCCCAACTCGGATGGCTCGCACCGGGATGATCCGGATCCTAGATCACGAACGCATTCGCAGCGGTGACCGGTGACCTCGACCCTGGATTCGAACCCGAACCCTCCTCGCGCACGTGTCCACCCAAGGCGCACCTCAGAGACCAACGAACGCTCCAAACAAAGTCAAATCCATCGAAGCTCCCGCCAGTTAGTATCATGTCTCCATCGGTCCACGTTAATATCCAACCAAGGGTGAAAAGTTTTTCAAGAGTAGAGACAACCCTGGATAACTGGGTTCCATTTTGGACTAAGGAACCACTATACCCATTTAGAAACAACATACATGCCATCGGTTTCTTTATGCAGATATGTGATTTTACGGGAGAGCCAGAGATAGTGGTTCCTTACTGCAAAATGTAATCCAACTCAGAGACGGAACCTTGATTTTTTTTCCCCCAGCCAAAACAGTGCAATTTTTCAATTTCACCAAATTTTGCGTTTAGAATGTGTTGAGAGCATAATCGAAATGAGAAATTATGTAAATAATAGATCTAGAGAATTACACGTTTAAAATCCCTGACAACTCAGGGATTTATATGTTCAAAATCCCCGAAAAGTTAGGGAATTTTGAAATCCAAGATAAATTGTCACATCGGAACGTCTCTATCACGTAAACCTTGCCGAAAAGGATGTCATGTAGTAGTTTCTTCCCTTCTCCTTTCTTTTTTATTTTTTTATTTTATTAGCATCACTGGAGCAGATCTTCTCCCCCCCTCTCTCTCTTTTTAATTTCTAATTTATTTTTGCCGCATGACCCGCGAATACACGCGTGATCCCAAACATCAATCGATGTAAAAAAAATTGAACGTATGATGGATCACACCTAGACCTGTATGACATATCGTCTATCGGGTATAGTCACACTATCCCCTTCAATCTTTACCCAGGCAGAATAGCTAAACGGACACGGGACACCCCAGCAATTTTGCATAAAGGGCTCTAGGTTCTCTTTACGCGGCGTAAAGTGCCGAGAACTTTCGAAGACAACCTTTCTCCATTAGTTATTCATCATCCGCTTTCATGGAGGACATTCATCATCCGAAATGTCTCATCAGGGTGAGAGAAATGGTTCTCGGGAAGGTGAATCATGAGCACCTGGCACCGAATGGGGTGGTTGCATTGTCAAACTGTGCCGTAGGATCGTCCCGAGTGATGCTGGCTCAATCGAAGGATCCAGAAATCTTGCAAAATCTCCCCTCCTGTGCTCTTCGTTCATAGTCGCAATTTAAACGACTCTCGTTGAAAGCTCTGGAAGGTACCCTTCATTGATTATGCAGTGATTATGTACGGGAAATGACCGTGTTCTGCGCTGTGAAGCTGCCTTCAAATACTGTTCTGAGGGGGTATATCGATTACCTGTATAGCGAGAGTGTGGACAGCTTCATGGAGGGCTTAGGGCCCGAAAGGGTAGCCAACCCTTTAACAGACGAAATTTCACCGCCAATCTTTAGATTCCAATATCAAACCAAAATGGTCATGGATGTTCATAAATGAGTGTTCCTCCGCGAAAATGAGTAAATTTATGCAAAAAATAAGTAAAATATGTGTTTTTTAAACGATATGTCGTGACAATTGTAATAGTGATAAATCTCTCTGGATAATTTGAATTCATAGGTTGGCTGCCCTTATGAGCCCTAACTTCATCCGCGGAGGCATCGGTGAAGGACTTACGGATTTTCGGAGTTTCACATGGACCCTTTTATCATTGTAGTTATTGCCTGTTCTCTAATCATCAAGATTTTCTCATGATTAAATGATCAAACTTGTTCTTTTTAGTAGCATAAGATTCGTTCTTTTCTTTCTGATGCATAATAATTAGCGCTGAAATGGAGAGAAGGAGAAAGGAGCTTTCATGTACCCCCGAAATCGTCAGATTTTACCATTTTGTGCTTAACGCCATGATTAGTTGCCGCTTACGGCAAGTGCGGAACCACGAAAGTCGGTACCGATTGACTTGGCAGTTGCATAATTACCGAAAGTGGCTCCCAGTTAGAATCGCCTCGCAGCGTTGGAGCACGCAAAGGTCAAAGATCTCGGGGACCTTTTGTTTGGTGTGTCTGTGGAGTAAATGTGACTGCGCCCACGGGGCTACCTGTGTGCTAGCAAACACGGTGACAAGGAACTTTGCTCAAAAGTCTATTTGCGTAGAGAAAGGCCCACAACCGTATTTGACCGATGGTTGCCTGATCACTCGTCAAAAATCGGAGGACTCAGTTTTTATTATTATTACTTTTTTTTTTTTTTTTTTTACCTGTGTTGAAGATGCAGTTAATCGCAGTTTTACGGATGTAGTCGAGAGTCAAAGAATCGTATTTAACCTTTATTATCTTGAACTTGAAATATCATAGCAAATTTCCTGGCAATCTCATTACTCCTATCGTATTCCCTAATTTTTGAAGTTCTGCATTTCGTGCCTGACGTTCGATGGTGCATTCGAGTTTTTACAAATATCAAACCCCCTCTTGGCATATTAAGAATGCAAATAAATGATTTTTCCCTATTTATCTCTTGCGTTACTTTTGGCTGATAACCACCAAGATATCTCGAATTCCTGCAAAGAAAAATATTGAATCGCGTCATGCAAAATCATGTCTGCGTCGCAGATATTTTCACTTAACTCTCTTACTCACTTAAATTTTACATTTCCTCCCCTTTTTTTAAAACATTTATTAAGAACTTAACTTTTCTAAAATTGTCTGCTTTAATAACCAAAAGAAATAGACATTTAACTATATGATTCCCAGGATGACAAAAAATCCGGTTTCTTTTTTTCTTACTGTGTACGAGGATTTCGATCAAGTATGAGATTCTGCTCCGCTTAATGCAGTTGTGAGAACCTCTATCGTTTACCCGACATTTTCATGAAGCTTTGAAAATCCTCAACGAATCCTGGTTGATCCAAATGAATGTGGGAGTTTCAGGGGGGGTTCAGGGTTTTCATGGACCGAAGCGAACCGAGCACGTTCGTCGAGTCGAAAATTACCTCACATTTTTCTCGTGTATTCTCGTGTAATTTGGCGCGTATGTGTCAGGGAGGAGCGAGCAAATAAATTATGATGAATAGCTCTCTCGTTCGCAGAGCGCCGAGCGGTTCGGTCCACGCGGGCTGGCCACGAATTGGACGTATTTCTGTCAAACGGAACTAAGTGCATTATGACGTGAACCCTGTTATGCATGCATTTTAATGGGTCTCAGGGCTCATGTCTTAATGCACATAGTTCCGTTTGGCAGAAATACGTCCAATTCGAGTTGAGCGCCCTGCGTTTGTGCCCGAGCCCGTCGCTACTCCTTTGAGCAAGCGCCCGCAACGCCACGTCGCACTATGGTCCGAATAGCCGGTTTAAGCGGCAATAAATCGAAAAAGTGAAGTTTGGAAAAAATTAGATTTTAAGAGGTAGATCGATAGTACATACTGTAGAGAAGACTCCTGTAAAATTTCACTTCGATTAAAGCACTAATAAAGATGTGACAAGCCTGGGAAGTGCGGCGCGCGGAGCACTTTATGAGTGCGATTCCAGTTACCGAGCGGCAGTGCTGTGTTTAAGGGCTTGTTTTCGTCGTTTCACCGTACCTGAAAGTGTTTGGGCACTTGATTCACAAAATACAAGATAAGTTTAAAATGTTTTATGCTGAAACTATTCTTTTTTATCATATCTAATGCTCTAGATTAACCCTTAGACATAGTCAGTTTTATCAATAAAATCGCAGAAGTAGGACCCAAAAAATATACTTAGCACCTCTGAGCACCTTGTAATTTTACTCGGAAGTTATTGTCATGACTCTAGACTATCTTTTAGTCTAGTGGCAGAACCATAGTCCACCATAGCCTCAAGTTATTTCTCATGAAAAATGACGTTTTCGCGTTTCTTATCACTTACTACAATTAGCTATCATATGCCATTGACGATGACTTTTATCATGTTCCATTGTCATATTCTAGCAAATCGAATGCATACATACATAAAGTCGCGATTATAGCGCCGCCTCGCGCTCTGCGACGCCCAATCGCCATTGCCCCCTATCCTCCCAGAGATCATCAGGCAATTGGCACCTTCTGATCTCCTCCTCCACCCCTTGTCGCCAACCTTTCACAGGACGTCCACGCCGTCGCCTTCCGGGAGGAACCCAATCGAAGACCTGCTTGGGCAACCGATCATCTGCCATCCTTCGCACATGTCCATACCAGACCAACTGCTTGGACCTGATATCGTGCACGATGTCCTTTTCCACACCCATTATCTCGCAAATAATGCATTATAATGCATTATCGATTAAATAATGCATTATCGAATGCATTAGAGCCTAAATCTGCCCAGGCAGAATAATACGAGTTGATGGGGTTGATCGGGACCAATTGAAACTTTGTGCTCAAGAACAGCAAAGAATCGCCTCGAGAGGCTACTTTGAGGCCCCGTAAAAGTTTTTTTTTTTTGACGTTTTAAGTGTTTCAAACATATAATCTATCAGTGTAGATATATGTTAGCATAAGTTTAGCTTGGCAGACGAAAACAAGTCTAAACGGTTGATCGGTGGGACTTGAAAGTAAGGCTCCCGAGCAATGAAATTGTCTTAGGAAGCCACTTTGAGGTCCCGTAAACGTTTATTTTTGACGTTTACCCATGTTTCAAACAAATAGTCTATCAAAGTGGATATATTTAAGCTTAAGTTTCGCTTGGCAGACGAAAACAAGTTCAAACGGCTGATCGGTGGGACTTGAAAGTAGGCCTCTGGAGCCATGAAACGTAGAAGTATTATCCTGAGCTGTCTTTTTCAAGTTCCCTTGACAGTAGTGTTTGACGAGGCTCTACTTTTAGCTTCTTATAGTCCATCCAATGTAAAATTAATTTTTAAACTTATAAAAAAAAAAAAAAAAAATTTCCGAGAATCGAACCCGGGACATCAAGAAGATTAGTGAGACGCGATGCCAATTGCTCCACCGCTTCAACTCGGATCAGTAATCTCAATTTAAGGTTTGTGAACAAATTATTACCACAGTTATATAAAGTATAAAAATGTTAAAAATGGATTTTTCCTGAAGAATGTTAGCATTTTTGCACTCAGCGACCCTAAAAACCCCTGAAAACTCATGTTGCGAGGTTTAAACATACGTATCTGATTTAATGCCGCTTAAACCGGCTATTCGGACCATAGTGCGTCGCGTCGCGTCGAGCAGCGCCGGACAACTCTCAAGTTTGACCAACACCATGACACGATGCCCTGAATGGATTGATAGCGAGCAGTCGACATGTTGAGTCTACCATGCACATCTAGGTTGAAGCAGTAACGCCCTAATTTTCGAAATCGGGTTTTCTGCAAAATTCGACTACGTAAAATGGCAGGAAAAGTATTTTGTATCTAGAGTCCAGACTCCTAAATAAATTGACAATATAAAAATACTCTTGATTCAATCAGATTTTTGTCCGAATCGGGAGCCGAGTTTTTCAATCTAAACGGATTTCCTGTTGATTTAATCATAAATCCGCAAAATAATTTGACAAAAAAAATTCTTATGAGTCAATCAGATTTTTGCTCAAATCGTGAGCCAAGCCTCTTGATCTGACCGGATTTTCTGTCGATCCGAGCAAAAATCCGATTGAATCAAGGGTATTGTTTCTTGTCAAATTTTTTAAGAAGCTAGAATCTGGATCCATGAGACTTTTTCCAATTTTCAATCTAATTTGAACGAATGTACTGACTCAGTTCAAACATTCGGCGCAATATTCCGGCTTTCCTCTAAAATTTTAAGAGCCGCCTTTGCGGAAAGTCCAATTTTTAGAAATTCTATACAATTTTTTTTAAGAATCGAACCAACATTTTGTGTACGGAACTCCGACTTCCAAAAATTGACGGGGCGCGTCAATGTTTTTAAGTGCAAAGATGTCCCAGCCCCAGCTAAGGCAGCTACTGTCTGAAGTGAAAACGCCTTCCCTTTTGTGTGTATGCAATACGGACATCCATGGAGCTTGAATAGTTGTATCCATGCGTTTTAAGTTCAGTATTCGTCGCATGCAACACCAATGAAAGCTTAAATTGTTTTTCTCACACCTTAACTTAATTCCAGTGTTGCCTATTGTGCCATGGAAGTGATTAAGCACTGATTTTTATCGCGACATTGTCAATTTTCTGAGAAATTCATTATTTTAATTCAATACAACGTTGCCGACCCTCGAACTCGCATATAATTAGGTATCTGAGCATGGCATGTAGAGTTTCCTTTAATCTACTGTATTGAGTCCTTGGTTTGGATTTTTTTAGGGTTTTTTCTTCGTTGAGAAAACTAACTTTGACGTTTAAGTGAGAAATTTCCAAAGAACAGTCCTGATTAATTTCCCGGAATTCGGAAAAAAATCTTTGTCCATGGATTTCTTGACTAAATGAGATGCGACAGGCAATCTGTCACTCTCACTCCAACAGTCTGAAAATTGTCGTTTTAATTTTGAGTTTTGGATCGTAGAAATATTTTATGGATTGTGATGTACTTACGGTGAACCTAACTTGGACATTTATTGCATTGGTCTCTAACTTGGCCTGGGTATTGAAGTTTGCCACGATAACGTTCGTCAGGAAGGAGCGTTTGGCTATTCAAAACGAGCATTGCACCAGGCTAGATGACGTAGCTCTGCATTGCGAGCATTATTTCTCTTCCGTGTAATATGATCAGTTATCGCGGAGGTTGCCACGTCTTTTTCAGCATTCAATCATTGTCGAATCATTTTCAGCCCTGGAAAAAAATGATAGTATCAAACCTTGCCGTACGTTGTACGTGCTTTCAGTCCATCCGGAAAATGAAGCCAATTCGCGATTGAAAGTATAGTTACCAAGCTGAATTTGAAGCGTGGAATGAGCTTAAATTAGGCTGTCCACAACATTTTCGTCAAATGGCACGATCACGGAAAAAAATTGTGGCATTATCATCCCAATGTGTCGGATGATATGGAAATTTCCAATTAATCGTGGTAGTACTGCACCTCAAGTTGGGGTAGCACCGCAACATTCGGGTTAGTAACCTAATTTATCGGGGTGCCACCGCAATTAATTGGAATTGTCCATATCATCCAACAACCTCATGCTCTTTTTCTACGTGAATCAAACTCACTCTCTTCGTCGACCGATTTCTCATTACTTTTGGAACTGCTTTAGACTGCTATTGGAACTGCTACAAATAACATTCCCAACATTTTCTTTGCTGGGAAGTTGATAGTTGTTTTACTATTTTGTCTGAAAGTCCAGGTATTGAGTTCATTTCATCAGAACTTTTTGCCACCGGTGATGACTTTTTCTGAACTTGCTAAAATTCACATCTGTTGTGTTGCCGTTACCATATAGAAATGCAGCTTTTGAGCCGCGTCTTTTTTTTTTTCAATCCTGTCTCCTTGTGGATGGCTTGTGTATCGCACTTGCTGAGCGCTTCTCTATTACCTACGTATTAGAGCTTCCCCGCTTGTTTTCCCTTCCTCCTTTTTCTCGTCTTTTTGGTATGGTTTGTATATTTATCATCGACTCGCTCTCTTGTGCGACATGACTTGTGAGTGTCACCAGAAGTTCTCGAGCGGTTTCCGAAGACGTTTTCACTTTGGATCTCTCCGGCTCGGCGCGCGCCCGAGGACCCGTGGCCGCGCGCATCCTCGGATGAGCCTGTTATTTTTGCCGCGCCGCGCGACGCCCGCCCCGGGCGCCCCGTCCGACGACGTCGACGTCGAAAGAGAAATGTTGAGCCGGTGGACGGGTCCTGGTCCTCAAAATCGTCGCCCCCGGCCCCACGCCGCGCTGCCTTGCGTTTTTTCGCCGCGTTTTGAATCCGTCGCCGCGAACGCCTCCGTAATTACTGGTCCTCCTCGGCGTGCGCCTGCGCTCTCCGTCCGTGCACACTCATGCGACGAGAGCTCGTGTGAACTTACGTCAATTTTACCGGCGCCATGGCGTTGCCGCACTGAGCCGTTTTAGCGCATCGATTCGGTATCAGAGCTGGAACCTCTCCCAGGGTGTCAACAAGTCCGGAGTTCCTAGAAAGTCCGGAAATAGTACTGTTTTTTTAAGGGCGGTCCGGGAGTACTGAAAAAGTGCGGAAATTCCGCAAAAAGGTCCGGAATTTTTCTAATTTTTTTGTCATTTTTGTCTCAATTTGAGCGAAATTAAAATTTTTTAAATTTCGTCAATAATTGGAAGTATTGAAAAAGTACTGAATTTTTATGTTGCGGAGACAGACAGGTTTTACCGTCCATTTTTACTCAAATTACATGCTCAGTCAGGCGTTCTTACCGAGTGTTTCAACCGTCTTCTTTTGTGTGTCAAGTCAAATTTCGGAAATTACCGCCCGTCTTACTTGCTCACTTCTTTGCCGTCAATTACCCATCAACTGCATTGATCTGGAAACAGATGGAAGCATCTAGAATTTGCATAAGTCTTAAGTGTCATTAAAAGTCGTTGCGTCGAAAAGCCCGGCGCCGCAACGCCCAACCCCCTCCCCGGACCAACCCCTGCGCCAGTAAGTCCGCGATGTATATTTCGGGAACCGCTCTCATTTGCATTCTAAGATCCTTTTTTCATTCCTCCGAGTTGGAGTTTTTCCGAGCCTCCTCAAGTTTACAAAAAAAAAAACATAACTTGCCCATTTCAATCGGAACCTATCATATTACGGGATGCTCTGTTTATTTCTGAACGTACCAGTGTCCATCGGTTATCATCCCGATTTTGGATTTGTGATGATACTCACCTGTTTTTTATATCGTGTCATCTGCATGTCGAGCGGTTGAACTTGAGATGACGCAAAAAATTTCGCACGGTGAGTCTTTCGGAGGTCCGCATGCGATTACTCAGCCGTATTCCAACGAAGAGAAATTAAGAGAGGTAAAGTGTTGATGTTTCAATCGAAGAGAATCCGCAAGTGTATGAGACGGTAAAAAAAAACAGCTCATGAAGACCATGCTGCCAATTCAATGTTAAGTGCGCTACGTTATTTTCGGGGAACGCCCGGAACTTAGCGTGACTTGATAACATCGCATGGAGGGGCGGCTTAGCTTGTTGCGGGAGAGAGATAGCGATCAGTCATAGTGGCTGGAGAGAGATGTAGGGGGAAATATTCATCGTTGTCAACTTGGTCTTTGTCCAACCACCCGAGACTCGGAGTCGGATCTATATTTCACCGTTCACTGGTAGAAAAAAGTCGCTTGGATCTGGAGTCCACACTCTTAATAACATTGACAAGAAAAAATAATCTTGATGCAATCGGATTTTTCCTTGAATTGAAGAGCCAAGCCTCTTGATTTAAGCGGATCTCTTTTTGATTCAAGCAAAAATCTGATTGAATCAAGAGTATTTTTTCTTGTCAATATTTTTAAGAGTCTGGACTCTAGATCCAATCGACTTTTTTTTCCAGTGTTGGATTTTGCTATCGCTTTAAACTTTAATCAGGGATGCACGGGTGATAAAAATGAAATATTGATTTCCGTGATATATTTCATGAAAAACGATGTCAGGAAAAATATGAAATATATTTTCAGGCGCTGGGTATGCTACACGCACTAAAAAATACCCAAAAGCAAAAACCAGTCGCTTTTCATTCAATTTTGAAAATTATTTTTCAATAATTTTCATATTTTTCTGAAATTTCATGAAATGTTCCACATGAAATTTCAAGATTTTCTTTTTCATGAAAAATTGTAACTCCGGCTAAAATCCGATCGCGGAAATTCGCCTATTGACGACTATATCCAAAATTCTGGACCCACCTCCCGAGATGGGTCGAAAAGTGGATGAATGCAAGCGTTGGCTTAAATTCATCAAGCAACTGATTCTATTTCTTGCTTTAGCAGAGCGTTTGGGTAGCAACCCTTCCGATCCGGTCGAAAAATTTGACTCAGTCCACCCGCGGGAATTCGCCTAATATCTGTCTTTCTCCGGCTCAACTTAGTTGGATTCAAGCGCACTTTTATGGCCTGAATCGGCACACAAACGAACTAAACTCACCGCAACTCATTTCTTTGAGAGAGAGAGAGTGCTTTCTGTTGAAAACTCAACGACTATATTTCGTTTCGATCTAACTCAACGAATTTGGCTCGGGCAAAAAAATGGCCTCGTGCACTGCCGTGCGAAGGAAAAGGGCCGTATGAACCTTCGAGAGTTGCCAAATTTCCTTCGATAAAATTTTTATTTTTGAGGAAAGTTATGAAAATTTCATGTTTAAAATTTCAGAATCCCCAGGGAAGATTGAGAACAAAATTATCTGAAAAATTGGGAGGAAAATATTCTTAAGTTTACCAGGAAATTCGCGTTTTATGATTGGACATTTGAACGTATTTCTATCAAACAGAACCATGTGCATTGAGACATGAGCCCTGAGACCCATTAGAATATATGCATAACAGAGCTCACGTCATAATGTACATGGTTACGTTTGATAGAAATACGTCCATTTGGCAACGCCTGACGGTTCTTACGGCGTTTTTCCTTAGCACGGCAGTGCACACCCGGGCCCCCTTGGCCTTCCCCCGTGGACAATGACATATTTATTAAATGTGGCAATAGAGGGAGGGCAATTCTGGATCGGAGAGATGCGATGACTGCTGCGAGTACGGGCAGTAGGCAGTCAGTTGTCTGTTACGCTCGGCGCTACGTCCGGCATAGCATCGGCGGCTGCTCCGCGGTCTCGTATTTTGAGCCTCGCGTTTTTTGTTGCCGCGTTAAACAAGGGTAAAAACCCAGCAATACATAATTGTGGGTGCGTGTGTACGAGTCAGTGTTTTTTCGCTGTGATCGAGTGCTGTTTTGATTCGAATTTCTTTCGCTGTTCCAGTCGTGTAGTGGCATGGATCGGTCAAAACTTCAGGCGATCGTGGTTATCAGTATGCCTCCATCCGAATTATTTTAGATGCCTTAAAAGTTGTTTTTATTTTCTATTTCCCGCAGTTTCTCTGGACCCTTCAACTCGCGAATCATTTTTGTTCAGGTTTTTCAAAACTTTTTTGCCGTCTTCCTCCGTGAAACGTAGTGAAATGCTATTTTTGCTTTTTTCGATTTCATCGCTTTCATTACTCGAGGGAATCGTATCGTTTAGTTGGCCCTCATTTTAATTACATTGACACCTTGTTGCGCCTATATTACGGAGGTGTTGGTCTCTATTTCATGTGTCGTTTTGATTGCAAATCGAGTAGATTGACTTCATAATGCTTGGAAGTTGATTTTAAGGTGATCCGAGTTGGAGCAATTTTGACATGTGGTCGTTGTTTTTAAAGTTTATGTATAGTCAGTGGCATTGATGAACTTCGATTGTTAATTGAAAGTTTAAACTCAAATAATAAATTGAAAGAACGACAACTTGATAGCGATTTTTTTGTACGGGTTAATGGGTTATATTATCAGTGGATGCTCATACGTGCTTTTAGTCGCACAGGTGTCAAGTGAAGATAGAATATCGACGGCGTATGTCCGCAATCACATATCTCGTTTGCGGTATCTCAAAATCTCCGCCTCTATGTTATTTTTTTGAAGGAGAACGAATTGACATCATTCCTTCGAGTTTTTGCCGAATTTTCTTCGCACAGAGAAGAAAAATCAAGGCAGTTTTAAAGAATTGCCGTCGAGAGAAGTTTTCCGTTTAAAAAATAAAGTGTGGCAGGAAGTCTGCGTCGTCGCAAACCGAGTTATGTGATTGCCGACTTACATCATCGAAATTCAGAAAACCCTAAGCGCCCTTAAGTATTATTAAGATTTTACTTGTTGTTTTTGACCGTAAGTCAACCCTATTATTCTTGCCACCTAGACTTTCGATCCGAAAATATTTCCTAAATTTTGGTTTCAACTTCAGGACAAGAATTTTTAATTTTTCCCAACTAGACTGTCCGTGGATCAGGAAAGCTTGCTCAATCTTCGTAGTATCTGATGGTACTGAGGAATTTTACTATCTAAGTGCGTTGGTCTATTTGAGAGCCGATTTTTAGGAATCGTTTTCTATCGATTCGAAGTGAAGAATGACACGTCTATTCATGCTTTAATTGGTGATTAGTGGATATCTCGAAGCGACAGAAGAGAGTTGCTCATGGCGTGAAGTATCTTGTACCGTCTCGACTTCTGGGCTCCGACTGATGGCGTAATCCGTCACGAAAAAAAGAAAAGCAACGAAAACAAGTGTATTTTATTAGTCACGGATTATTCATGTTCTGGACTCAAAGAGGTGCTTTAGTCGCAGTAAAAGTGAGACAGAGGAAATCAATTAAACTCATTTTATTAACCGTTTTCTTCTTCCTTCTCCCGCCTAAAAGTTGGCTGCCTTCGGTTTAATTACACAGTACCTCCTCGCTCCCTCCGCCGATGACGATGACATTTTGAAAATACGACCTTGTGAGTTAGCGATGACGGATTGGCGAGCGAAAGCCAACGAAGTCGGTCGACAAGTTCTCAGAGGTACCCGAAATCTAGTGGTCCTTCGAACAACCTGTAGGATCCACCCTTTCACTCTTCATTAAATTTACTCGTCATTCCACTTATCGAAAAGAAACAAACAAATAAAATAGTTGAGTCCGGTGAGCCATTGTCGCATACAAGCGACCGTTTTAAATAAATCAGTTCCAAAAACGGATTTCTTGCGTTCTTGTCTCAAGACTATTTAATGATGCCATCGTTCTTCACGGGAAATTTTCTATCGGAATTGTTTAGTAACTTACAAATCTCTGAACCCTGCAACAGAGGTACATTGCTCAACACGTGACTCGTCGATATTAACCGTGCGAAAATAGTGCTGAAGCTCTAGAAAAAAATTGACAACACTGGAATCCATTTTGTCATGCTAAGGAAAAACGCTGTATGAACATTGAGCCCTTAGACGTTGCCATATTCCCTTCAATGGAAAACAATTAACTACGAAAGTTGTCACTTTTTTCAAATCATCAGGCATTTTCGTTTGAAATATAATCTAAAATATCGAAAAATCCAAAAGAAAATATGCATAACTTCCCTGAAGGTCATGTTTTAAAATCCGGGAAAATTAGGCAACCCTTGTTTGAGCGTTCTCCCTTAGCACGGCAGGGCGAGGTCTGGAAGGTGATCGGAGAGGCGCTAAAATTCTTTGTCTTTGGTTTGGTACCCTCGGTTGATTTTGATGGACTCGCTGTGAAGTGGGCAAGGATCTGGCATGGAAGGGCCGATGCGATGGTCCGCGTGGGAAAGCCTCGGAACGGCAGCGGATTAGCGACGGGCGATGGGCCCTGAAAGGACTTCGAGTCGGTTTCAGTAATTTCAATATTGTGAGCGGAAACGGGTTGGGGCCGGCCGGGGAACAAGGAAACCGGAAAAGGCCATTAAGACCGCCCGCCCGGGCCGGTCACCGCTCAGGTCTGGAGCGACGACCGTTGCGCCTCGTTGGAGTGGCAGTGGCGGCGGCGGCGGCGACAGGTGTAATCCAATCAGCTGATTGGAAACGTAACGAGGTTTATGGCCGTGTGTCGTAAACCCCCTGTAATTAGCCGCCCGAGCCAGCGTTTCATTTGCATTGTGCGGGAGGCGTTCCTAACCTCCATCGCTCCCGGCCTCTCCGGGTTTTGTTGTCGTTCGGATAAATCCCTCGTTTTTCTCGTCCCCGCGCCTCCCGATAATCAAACGACACAACGCTGGCGTCCTAAAGAAAAACGTCGTTTGAACCATCAGGTCTTGTCGAATTTCCTTTGGAAAACAATGAATTTTCGAGAAATTTCGTGAATCTTTCGATTTTTCGCAAGATTCCGTTCGAAATTTGATCTGAAAAGTCTGAAAATCTCATGAAAAAATATACAAGACTTTCCTCAAAGACAAATATTTCCCAAGCGGAAATTTGGCAACATTTGAATACTCATACGGAATTCTTCCTTAGTACGGCAGAATGCGTTCCAGATCAATTTTACCATACTTTGGCTTTAGCCGTAAAATTCAAATTTTTGCCATTAAGTCGTAAACTTTGCTAGCTATCTTCCCTTTTTTAAAATTCGGAGCAGGATATACGACATTTCTGTCCGAAGAAATACCAAAAAATTAAAAAAAACACCATAAGAAGTATAATTTTTCTCGTTCTTGAGTTAAAATATAAAGTCAGAGTCCTCGCTAAGTAATTTTACACAATTTCAGATCGCGATTAAAAATCCGTCATCTTGCTTCTTGCATTTACTTCACTTGTAAAAGTAACGTCAGACGATCTTCAATCGCATTCTAGAAATGCGTCAACTTATTTGGCGTGGACTCTATCTGCTTATTTCGAAAGCAAGTTGATAAGGACCAACTGAAACCGTCTCTTGGACTCCTAAGTATGAGTTGAAAGATGAACGAAACCGTGTCGAATTCTGAAATTTTGAGAAACAAGGAATTTCTTGACCTCAAACGCTCCTCCGTGAGCTGTGACTTTTAACCGTGGCACCGGGCACTTTGACCTAACCCGAATTGATGAATTGATTCGTTGAGAATGGGACTGCACTCTCGGGGCACACCTTGGTGACTGCTGCAATCACCGATTGCCACCGCGGGCTCGGAAATTATGTCGGGGCAACGCAAAATTGCAGCACTTTTCGTTTGGCTCGTTGGTCTTCCGATTTGGTCGCTGAGCCGAAGCACAGGGATGCCAAATTCCCGCGGCTAGATCGTCAACTTCATCTCGGCACTCTCAATCGGGTTCTCGCTCTGGTTCTTGGCCATATCATCGACGCACGATGCATCGAGTCAACCGGAGAAGTTGAACTAATTTTGAAAACTTTAGAAGCTCATAACACCACTATTACAAAACGTGGAGCTCTTAAAAATGGTCCAAGTGGTTTTCTCGTAACATTTACTTTGGAATGCACCCCTTCAAACTTTACAATTTCACGAAATAAACTTGTTGAGTCGCATTTATTATTAAAAATTTTATGTCAAACCTCTCCTGAACTCGATCCACTGTGCGATGGTGGAAATCAAAAATCCGCATTTGAATGCCCGAATTCCTTTAGAAGTAAGGACATCGTGGAAAATCTTAAATATCAGGAAGTTTTTCATATGTGTAGAAAACTCGTCATCCTATTCGCCGTTGGACCGAGTCGTGCCTCCCTTGAGCCAGAGGACATGAATGATTCTGGAAAGCACTATTTGTGTCTGTAGGAGCTTACTTTTGACAAAAACTGCAATTTGACATGTTTATTTCGTGAAAGTGTAAAGTTTGAGGGGTGCAGTCCAAAGTAAATTGCCTACCCCTGGAATGAAGGCGAAAAGAATCCAAGGTTAACCCGACCATCTTCCATGAGGGAGGAGACTTTGATGGAGGGTCTCCCGTCGAGTCTGGCAACGGGGGCTGCGGTCCCGGGTCCGTGCTTAATGAACGCAATGAAAAGCGGAGCGAGAAAAATACAAGGAACAAGAGAGAGAGAGGAGGAGGAGAAAGAGAGAGAGAAACGGAACCCGAAACCCGCGCTTCTGTTGCCGAGTCGGGCCTGAAAGATGCGAACCAAGGAATAATTGATCGTCTGAGGAGGGCATGCGAACAGAGCGAATGAGCTGGCGAACGTGCGCGCGAGAGACACCGGGAATGACACGCGAAATTCTGGTGTGCACCCGCATGGCACCGTTCCGTCCGTGTCCGTAGTCAACCAACCCACAACGCCCGCCATCACTCCTCTCTCGACTCCGTCGCCGATAGTAGTCTTTTCGACCGCCCCAAAAATGCCAACATTTCAACCCCATCTACATTATATCACAGCTCATTTTGTGTCCGCTCATCGCTGAGTTTAAGTTTGTTTTAGAGTAACAAAGGAAGTTACCAGAATGAAACACCTCTTCTTCATGGATGGAACTAGAAGGGTCAGGGGCCCTGCCCCAGTGCCCCCCCCCCTCCCCTCTCCTCCTCCCAGAAATCTACTCGGCCCCTGAGTAAACTGTGAGAGATTTTGCTGAGAAATGTGCGTGACTTATCTTTCATCTTTGATATCGTAATGAGACCTGTTTTTTGATGAGAACAGTTCAAAATTGGACGTATTTCTGTCAAACGGAACTATGTGCATTAAGACATGAGCCCTGAGACCCATAAGCATATGTGCATAACAGGGCTCACGTCATAATGCACATAGTTCCGTTTGATAGAAATACGTCCAATTGCTCCTAAGACGACTCGATTTTTCAAAATTTTCCTGGGGAGCCCTCCCCCCCTAAATCCCCCTCTAATACTGGAATATTTTTTTTATTGTCTTCACAGTTTCTTACCCAGCACTCAGAACACGCGGTAAAATGAACGAGTCACATCTGCGAGTAAGCAAAGACTTTTCGTAATTGTAAATCATTTCCATTGTTACTTTTTTCACACCATTGACCACTGTCATCGGCGTGGTGATTCTTGGTAGTTTTTTTCCTTGGTTCCGAGTCGCGATTCGCGTCNGGGGGGGGGGGGGGGGGGTTGTTGGCCGTGGAAGTTGTCGCTTCGTCGACGCAAGGGCGCAACTGAACCTCAAGACGAGCCGTGTCCTCCGTAAGACTCGACGGTTTCCAGGGCTCACGTGAAACCGGAGTCGCGCCCTTCAAGTCGGCGCAGCTACCGAGTGTCGTAACGCCGACGTCGACCGCGCAGTCGCGGAACCGTAGAGATCCGTTAGCTGTGATTGCAAATAACCGGCGACTAAGTTACGCCTTTATAATTATCCGCGGCTTTGTCTATCCTCCTCTCGCTTTTTTTCTCGCTTTTTTTCTCGCTCTTTTTTCCAGGCCTCCGATTTTCCGTCTCTCTCGTTTTCCAGGCCTCCGATTTTCTGTCTTGCTCTCGTGAGTCTTTCATCGCTGCCTTCGTTGGCGTTACACTTAGAATTCTGGAGTTCTTCTACGATTCCTTTGTCCATGCGGTTGCCAACCCGACGATCGGAAACGCAAAGTTAAACATCTTCAGGGTTCCCGCAATCAGGGAATACCCGGAAAACCGGGAAATTGTCAGGGGATTTTAAAAAACCACGGAAAACCTGGAAATGCCAGGGAACAATTGTTAAGCCACCTTTATATTTGCTATCTATAGAATGAGTTTGTGAAACAACAAATTTTGCGTGAATACTATTTCGAATTGTGTCTTTTTGACCATCTTGCATATCTTCAATTGTCAGGGAATTTCACCAAAATTTGTTAGGGAAAATAGGAAAATGTCAGGGAATTTCATTTTCTAGATTCGGTGGCAACCCTGTAACTTGCAGTCCTCCTCTTACCTGTGGAAAAGGAATAAAAATTAGACTGCTTGTATCACTCGAGTTTTTCCTAATTTTGGAAAATAGGTAGGCAGGCCCCGGCCCCACGAGCTCACTAATGTGGACCCTGTCTTTATTAGAGGTTCGAGAATCAGATGTGCTGGTTGTATTGCAAAGTTTTTAGTTGCGTGTATTTATCGGGATTTATGCGGTATGGGATAGGACTCATATTTTTGCAGAAAAACAGCAGTGTCGAATTTGCTTCTGCAGATCTCTGGCAATTCATTCTCTGCGTTTGAAATCATCGTATGAAACTGCAATGACGTTATGGTCTGTTGTTTCTCGAGTCAGCAAGTTGCGCGCACGCAGTTGGAACCATTACCTACTTGTGTTGACGAGATTTCCTGTTTGCTCACTTACTGGTGGCGGCAGCGAGGTTTGCAGTGCTCCAGCGGATAAGAGTCAGGTTTAATTCCTGGTCGAATTAAGAACAATTAGTCTTGCACGGAATTCGACCGACTTCGTGACGAAATGCTCTGACTATCATAGCGCTTATACCTATCAACATATTTCCGTATTGTTCACTCCTCTCTGGGTCAGTAGCCCGCGTAACAGTTTTGACACTCGCGACTGCTCCTTAAAATTGAATTTCCCGCCCACGAGAGAAATGGCGAGAGTCTACTGGAAGCAAATCGCGTGCCCGAATAACAACACTGCACTCTGAAATGGGATAATTTCTTTATTTCCTGTACCCAGGGAAATCAGCATCGTGTCCTCTAAATTTATAATCATTCATATCTGTTCTCAAGACTCTCACAACACCTATCAGAATACTGCGAGCTTCTGGAAACAACCATTACTGCTCCCAACAGCTCACATTGCCTCTTAAGATATTGAAGGCGATTATTCTGAATGAGAGTGCAGAACTGTGAGCGGAGATGTATTATTCTACAATTCAACCGAACGGAAGTGGCCAAACTGCTGCGAGCAACTATTACTGATCCTGAGCTGCTCCCATTGCCTATCAGGATATTGAAGGCGAAGTGATGAGAATGAGAGTGAAGCGCAACGTCTACAACAGTTTTTTGCAGACTTGTTAATCGAGCAGTGTGTAAGTTGGGAATGTTTATCAGCCGATCCTCTAAAAGTTGCACTTTGAGGTGGCATGATTCTAAGACGCTTGAGTATCTAAATTTCATCCTCGGCCTCGGGTTTAAAGTTTCGTAGGTTTGACTGTGTAAAGAAGTGAAAAGTCAATGGTTTCGGGGGTACGAGCAAGGAGCATTGCGGTATCTCTGTATCGGGTGCAGCCTTTGAAATAACTGTCATCGAACTTTTATTCCGAACCCACCTGCCCGACCGCTGTGAAAAAATTGACGAGCCATTCATTCATGAGCGATGGCAAAAAATCTGTCAGTTTGGTAACCACGCCTCAGTCATGCCGGACCAACACCACTTTCACTTCGAGCTTCCGCAATTATTCAATCTTGTAAACCAATCTCGTCGCATTAATTAATTGTCTTGTTTATCATCGACAATTCGAGCGCTCTCCCAATGCTCCGTAGCGCCAAGTCCATTTTCCGCTCGCCGCGGAAAAACCAACTCATCGCAAATCTCCTGTAATACTTTTCCGCTCCGGCTTTCGCTATTTTGTTATTTATTCATCTGTATTCCAATCACCTTCTAGATAGTGGAAAACAGGGAGACAGGCGTTAAAGGCAGGAAAGACTCCTCAACCGTGATTATTCACGAAAATTTCCCTTAAAAATTGTTTGTGTTTCAAGTCATTCGCGAAAATAAAGAGTGTCAGTAGATACTAGATTCCTGACAGTTCCCTCAACCGCGATCATTTAGGAAAATTCCTTTAAAAACTGTTTGTGTTTGAAGTGATTGGCGGACAAAAAAGAATGTCATTAGTTACTAGATTTCTGATTATGTGAGAGATTATGTTTTCCGTCATCCTGTTAACATGACCAACTGATTCCTTCCACCCTTTGTCATATATCGTCAGTACCCAGTAAACTGTCAGCATCGTCAGTAATTTTGAAACTGCCGGAGCAGTTGTCCACGTTTATAAAGCCAGGCATGTCGGTCCTGATTGAAAATTCAAGCGTTCACCTCACAATCAGTCGAGCGGTCGTTTTGCACGCCCTATTTGAGCCGGATTTTCCAGCCGCAAGCCCGGCTTGAGTCATTCGATCGATCCTCGTCGAGTCCGACGCCGCGCCGCGCCGCGGGGACCAGCGGGCCGATTATCGAATCGATATCGATATCGAATGACCTCGATCGATGGAAAGCATTGCCAAGATAGGGATTCGTCGATCTGATCGGATAACGATTCAACAATCGAGCCGCAGTAGACCGGAGTGCGGTTTCGGCATAATTAATCGGTAGGCGCACCTCCCTCGCAGATAGATGGTTCGCCTGAGAATCGAAAAGACGAGATGATTTTCCCGACTCGGATCGGGAGCAGGTTTTGCGGGAAAGCCGCTTTCCCGGCGGACCGAGGCGTCGCGTCGCGTCGCGTCGCCGGCGCGTCCTGCGGTATCGCTGAGAATTAATTGTGTTGTTTATAAGTACGTGACGAGTCAATTCATGCTGATGAGGTCAAACCAATCGGGCATCCCGCCCCGTCCTCCGGGCGCTCCGCTGTTTGCACAGGCAGCCGCCACGCTGCGCTGCACGCATTCCCGTTTCCCCCCGAGAGTTGCCTCCGGCAGNGGGGGGGGGGGGGGGGGGGGGGCGCTTTTTAATTGCTATTCGGTTCAGTGTCAATACTGTCAATTGTCCGTCATTTAACCCGGCATCGCACTGTGATCAGACCGAGTGCAACATTGTTTACGCGCTCAGGATGCCGCACCGGGGTTTCAAGGTCACGAATCCCTCCGAATTTTCCATCGCTCCACGCGTCTCCCTGCGTTTTTCCACCATGGAGATGTTGTATGTGTGAGGAATTCGCGATTTGACTGTTGAATTTTCTGTGAAAGTCCGCGAGAAACACGATGGTGCCACTGGCCAACTCCCAAGCTCAAAAAAAAGCTCTCAAGTTGAGGTCAAAATGGAGGGGATGCCCCACGCTATCCCGAGAGTCCACCTCTACATCAAGACAAACTCTCCATGCAAAGATAGGGAGCGAATACATTGACAGGGTTGCCGTGATTTCAGTTTAAGAGTCCCCAAATAAGGTGGCAGCTTGGTGGTAAATTGTGTGGATACTTACCTGTCTATACAGCCACCGAACCACAAAAAAACATGACTATGCCGGTCTTATTTTTTTATGGGATCAAAGGCCAACTTCCTGTTATGTCTCTGTGCTCCCATCAGCCAAATTTAATCAAATCTTGCATAACTATTTTTCCAGTCTCCTCCATGTCGTTCAGTACACCTACTAAAAAAAAAACCTCTTTTTTAGTTTTTAGTAATATTTGCGTCCCGTTTTTTCCTCCGTGCCAAAATCTGAACGGTATTCCTCTGAAGTTGTATGAATATGACAGCTGAACAACACAGTCTTTAATAGTCTCTTAATCTCCGCAGTGCACACCAGAGTCACAAGGCAGCAACTGAGATGAAATATAATTGAAAATACACGAAACGTCTCAAGAATAAAAGCCCGCTGTTATTCTATTCTCCGAATGGAAAAGTTGAGAGAGAAGTTTTCTCAGTGTTGATTAAACGATTGCAAACGCTTTCAAACTTCAATTTCAATTTTTTCCCTCCGCTTAAAATAGACCAAGTCGAAAACTTCGCTGCTCAGCTCATTAAATATTTCCAACTTTCCTTTTGATGGCACGCCACGCTGCCTGGACTCTTTAGTTCTTGGCTGCGCCACTCAGTGTTGCAGATTGTCATGAACAGGATCTAATTGTCGCAACTAATCAAGTGCGGTGAACAATTTTTCCAAGTAGAGGACCGACGACGTCACGACGTTCGCGAGACGCGCGGGTTGACGTCACAGATGCACATAGTTTCTGTCGATTAGGTTCACGATTGATCCTCCAAGTTTTCAAGGAGATCAAGTTTGATCATACTCCGGTGCTGCACTCACAAGAACACCGTAATCCTTTTAAGTGCGGTTCAATGATGGTGCTTGATTGAGGTGCTTTACTCATTCGAATAGAATTCATTTGCAACTATGAACCTCAAAAATTTCTCCGGCACTAAGTAATGGAAAGAGAGCCGAGTTTCACACTAGTCGACAATTTAATTGTGACGATTGGACGTATTTCTGTCAAACGGAACTATA
The DNA here is from genome assembly GCF_001854935.1 of Bemisia tabaci. Classification (NCBI taxonomy): domain Eukaryota; kingdom Metazoa; phylum Arthropoda; class Insecta; order Hemiptera; family Aleyrodidae; genus Bemisia; species Bemisia tabaci. The sequence continues at coordinate 1,565,317 of NW_017547308.1, forward strand.
TGCGTTATGACGTGAGCCCTGTTATGCATATACCCTTATGGGTCTCAGGACTCATGTCTTAATGTACATAGTTCCGTTTGAGAGAAATAGGTACGTCCAATTATCAACGGCGACCCGGAAGTGGAAGTTGTGTCTTAAGGTGGTGGAATTCGGGAAATGCAATAAAAGTCTGGGGATAGACTGATTTCGTGACTACGTCATTCGATATAATATCGAACTCTTGGTTCAAACAAAAACAAACTAACATCGCCTCATGTGCGAATTCTTCATGAGTTAATTGTGTTAATTTATTAAAATTTAGTCATTGGTCGGTCATAAATCAATTAAAGACTCATTAAATACGAGAACTTTCGATTGTAAGAAACACTTGGACGCATTTTACCACCATGGTGTAAAGGGCGCGAAATGGCGCGAACAGGGAGAAGGTTCTGTGTTTGTTTACATTTGAAGCAAGGGTTCGATATCATGTCGAATGACGTAGCCACTAAATGAGTCTATCGAGAAACTATGACATTGTGAAAACCCTGAAGGTCAGTTTTCCTGTGCACATATGTGCTCGGGCGAAAAGAACTTTCCAGTTTGGGTCGTTTGAAGTTTATCCTATGAAAATTTCAAGACGCACACTTCTGGTGTACTGTCAAGGATCGGTCCTAGTTATTGTGGTGAAATATCCTACTTGGGAAAATCCTCGTGGAACGCAGATTCTATTTTCCCTCGAGAAAAAACAAATTTTGGAACAAAGGTTCAACTTCTTGCGTGTCTGGCGGTCAATATTTGCATAAACTCAACAGTTGGAACCAAAAACCGTGGCTCGGAAGGAATAGAGCCGCGGTGCAAGCATCTGTCCAACCGTTTACGTGCACAGTGTTACCATTTCCAGTAATTTTCCTTTTTTCCGCGGTATCTTTTTGCCGACCTCATTTTTGGGCAACTCCATGACTAAGTTTCTGTTTGCTTCTTGACACCTCCCGCTCCGGCGCGGCAGCCGATTGGACGCGAAAATTGCCTCGCTCCACTTGGAATCGCCTTCTTTATCACCGATTTCATGCTCGATTTGGCAAACGTCCTGCTCTCCGGTCCGTGCCTGTCACCCGTTCTGCTTGGCTCGCTCCGGGCAACTGTTCGCTCATCGTCGCTCCCGTTGTTCCAGCGCGCTTTCCCGCAGCATTCAAACTTGGTAGTACCTAATAGAGCTCACTAGTAGAAAAAAAAAAAAATAAAAAAAAATAAAAATAAAAATAAATAAAAAAAAATAAATAAAAAAAAATAAATAAAACAAAAAAAATAAATAAAAAAAAATAAAACACTTTGGATCTAGAGTCCAGACTCTTAAAAACATCAACAAGAAAAAGTACTCTTGATTCAATCAGAATCTAGCTTAAATCAAGAACCAAGCCTCTTAATTTAAGCGAATTTCGTTTTGATTCAAGCAAAAATCCGATTGAACCAAGAGTATTTTTTTTTTTGTCAATGTTTTCAAGAGTCTGGACTCTAGATCCAATGTGTTTTTTTTTCCAGTGCTCCTCCCATTCTCCATGAGGGCTCCAGGACATGGAAAAGTGGAAAACAATCAGGGCATTGCAACTACAACATCAATAAAATAAAAGAAATATTTAAAAAAAATTATAATTATAACATGTAATTTTTTTTTTAAATAAATTGAGGAGCATCTGGACATTTTTTGAGTCTGGTTGTCGCAGCGGCAACTGCACAATGTTACCTGATTATATGTGTCGTAGATGCTTCCTTCTCTGAAATTTTTTAAATATCAGGAATTTTTTGCGTTCGTCGTCTCTTGTTACGGGAGAGGAAAGGCATGATGAATTCTAAGATTTTCATGGGAGAAGCCTAAGAAAAGGCAGGACATTTTAAATTTCCATTGAAACTTGTACCCTTGTGGGCTAAGCCATGTTTTTAGGTTCAAACCGGATCCAAAATTTTACCTTAATTTTATTACCTCCAAATACATCGCTCTAAATAGCCATAATCTAGCAGATTTTCCATACCGTCGCTTGATGTTCGAAAGCCATCGCCACTGTTTGTTCTGCCAGCAAGTAATTTCAATTTCAAATTCGGTAATCATCGGAATATCCAATCTGTGGAAAATCTAATTAGAGGTCCCTTCATCCTGTGATATTATTTGTTCGCTCCGATCACCGTTCATTAAAATTGTTCGACAGCCTTACTTTTTGGTTATGGTCCATCTAAGGAAGAGTGTTCATCGGCGCCAAAACTTTTCAAACTAACCCAAAAGTTTTGAAAGTTACGCAATCAAGAGCCAAACTGAACACCGAACACCTGCCTCCATCAACAAATTCTCTTCATCGGTTACAGCGTTTGCCGATGTACTGAGTATCCCCGGAATTTATTCGCAGAAATCAATGTCGCAGTCACACGGCTTTCCTTGCCAACAGGAGAAACTATTCCCGCGCGACAATGCTGCTGTGCTATGGAAAAACGCCCTATGAATCTTTAGGCGTTGCCAAATTTTCTTTGATAAAACACAAATTTCCTTGTAAACTTGCGAATATTTTTCTTCGATTTTTCCAGATAATTTTGTTCGCAATTTCACCCTAAGTTCCTGGAAATTTCAAGGAAAAATTTTCATAACTTATCTCACAAATTAACATTTTATGGAAGGGAATTTGGCAACTCTCGAATGTTCATACGGTGTACATCCTTAGGACGGGCGAATGGTCGTTTGCAACACTAGGTTAGCATATTATCGTGTAAAAATTGGTTCATTTTTGTGAGGATGTTTCTTGAGGAATGGCAGCCTTGTCACCTCTGCCAGGCTTGTGTACAATCCCTCGTACGTCTTTCCTCCTGTAACATTTAGGAGTCGAAGTGTAATGATGTGACAACGCTAAAGCCAGGTGTCCTCTCTCGAAGCTTAGTGCAGATTAATATTAACGTCAAGTTGAATTCGTGACTCCGTGTTCTCCGGCTTGATGAGAGGCGCAAAAAACGCGAAATCGCGCGCGAAACGCTCGCAACTTCACGATGAAATGATTTCAGAGACGATGCTCGTGTTGGGACTTTTCCAACAGTCCATGACGATTTTCCAAAATTCTAGGCCTCATCTCCGCGGTATCGATTCGCACAGTTGGTTGCAACTTTACGCAGAATCCTGAGGAATTCATCACCCAAGATGGCGGTTGTTGACATGGCTGGATGTTTTCGTGTTTTTGGCCTCGAGCCTTTCTCGTGGCGCTAAATTTTTCGAGCACATTTTTGGGTCGTAGGTTGTGAAAGTACAATATTCTTGTGTTTGTAGATTTTAAACCGAAAAGATTCGCCAGTTGGTTAATTTATTCCCCTCTCTTGTTATTTTGTCCCGTTTTTGTGACCCCCTCTTCGAAGGAATACCCATACCTGACATTCAAATCAGTGTAACCATTTTATTTAGCATAATGCGCCTCTTCTTTCGAGTTGGGTGTTACCACATTTTATTTGGTTCCCCACATTACTCATTACAGTGGGTCATCAAGTTGGGATAGTACACAAGATGTTGGCAGCTTCAATGTCTTCTTCGTTATAGCCTCATGGCAAGAGGTTAGACTTATACCTCGGCTCATCTGCTCCAAGTTGGCTCAGGGTTTTTCTCGCAGTGTAGAGCACTTAGAAGCTAGCATAGCATAGCATTCTTCATTAAACTCCGTCAGTGCGTCCGGTACTTTTTTCCACGTTCACATAGCATATTATCCTCTTACCATAATGTGCTCAGAGAAGGCTTAGGCGCTCTTTATCAAGGAAGGAAAGAAAGAAAGAAAGAAACGCTTCGTTTGGAAAAGATCATTACATTTTCAACTGTCGCCTTCAAACCAGTTGGTCCGCAAGGAACCAAATATTGAATATCGGCCCAGATTTTATTTTAAGGCGAAGCGCTTTCTGCGACTAGAATCGGAGGGATTCTCGAGGAATTTAATTTTAAATTTCGCGGGTCTGGAATCTCTCATAGTTGTGCCACTAAACGACGAATCCGAATCTGAATAGTTTTCGCTGAAGGGTGCGTTACATATTTTCTCCTATTCTCTCGTAGCTGTGCTCACCGGAGCTTTCATCACTAATCGCGCTAAATACGATCAAGTGAAAAATGTTCCCCAAGTGAAATTGATGGACACACCGTTAAGCCCATAACTCAAAGTGCGGTTGCGGGTTATTTTATTCTGGATTTGAACTTTGGGCCGAAGGAAAAGGGAAATCGAGGCGTGCGTCGTGGAAGACATGGTGAATCGGAATTGGAAGCGGTAGTGTCCGAGGGCTCGTTTTCACGAAAAGCCGGGCGTGGCTTTTCCGCGGTGGACGACCGGTGGCGGTTTTTCGCGGGTCGCGGGTGAAGCGGGCAGGCTCGAAAATGATGGGAACGGTGAGCTACGTGGTGTGGGCGGAGTCCTCGGCCCCCGCCTCCATGCCCTACCACCCGGTGACGGCCCCCGCCCCCCCGGTCCCCATGATGCCCCCTCCGAACCCCATCGGGCCCCTCTGGTTCCACTCGGTGAGTCCTCGCTCAGCATTAATAACCCACTTTCCATTCTCGTCTTATCATCTCCTTTCCACGCGGGAAAATTGGTGCAACAGAAAATCACAAGATCCATGTACCGAATGCCCTTACTCTCGTCCGCTTCAACCTACATGAATCTTCCTCTGGAAACTAAACTCGAAAAAATTCAGATCACCATTTAATGTAGATCATCCTTTTCAAGGTCATTCGCACCTTAAATATTTGAAAAGATGTGAATTCTTCTTCGTTTCGAATTGAGCCCAACCGTAAGGTGTTCAAAAACGTTCTTATTTTACAATTGCAGAGCCGTAAAGTTTCATATTTGTAGCTTTCAAGACTTAAGGAACTGAATAATATGCATTATAAAAGACAAAACCAAAACCCAGTCATCAAAAATTTTCGGCTGAATCCAATTTTTCCATTTTTTGGAATTTTCTTTCTGAATTGAGCACTTATTAGCGAGCTTTTGAACTTCAAGAGGGGGGGGGGGTATTTGAAGACGCTACCACTACTCACTTTTAGACGTATTTCTGTCAAAACGGAACTATGTGCATTAAGACATGATCCCTGAGACCTGTAATGATATATGCATAACAGGGCTCACGTCATAATGCACATAGTTTCGTTAGACAGAAATACGTCCACTTATACCGCCACTTGTACAGGGAGCCAAAAACTTATGTATCTTACTCCCTTGTTAAGCGCGACGACCCTCCCCTCTCCCACCCACACCTACGGAAGATAACGTGAATTGTAGGTACCTATGTCTGTTCTTCGAAAGCCTCCCTTTCTTTTCCTTTCCCTCAAGAACATACTCCTAAACTTAACTATCCGTGTTCTCTCAGGTTCCTGTTATTATTTTCATATTGCCTTCATCCATGATGACAAGTATGCAATAGTTCATTTCCTCACTCACTCTCATTTTTTAATAACTCGGGTTGAATCGTCCAATCAAATATTCACAAGGACATGGACCCATGAGAGAAGTGAACAGTGAAGACGTAATTGATGAAGGCAGGTCATTTGACTTTTTTTGGATCTTGGTGAGTTTCCTTCTAATTTGGTGGTCATTATTTGTGTGTTACAGGGTAGTAATGCGGTTCCAATTAACTCAGGAGGGCGATCGTTGATGAGGGATGGATTCCTTGGAGGGGATGAGTCCCCCACTCCATACCGCAGTACCACTAACAACCGAGCCCCTCACATCGGCAAGTACAAACTGCTCAAAACTATTGGCAAGGGTAACTTCGCAAAAGTCAAACTTGCAAAACACATACCCACTGGTAAAGAGGTAAGCTAGTCTCGTTTTCTTATTTCATCATTTTTAGGCATGCACAGTAACCTGTGTGAATCGAAGATTTTATTTGCCTGTCAATTATAATAATATAGCAGTATTTTTTTTTAAGAATCAGCCCGAAACTCTTTTCTAAAGAGTTTTTCGCTCGTATGGTCAGGGTGTCTACAAGTCCGGAATTTCCGGAAAGAACTGAAAAAGTACTGATTTTTTAAGGACGGTCTGGAAGTAATGAAAAAGTTCGGAAATTCCGCAAGAAGGTCCGGAATTTTTTCATTTTTTTGACATTTTTGTCGCAAGGTGAGCGAGAAATTCAAATTTTTGAAATTTTTCGAATTTCGTCAATTGAAGCTACTGAAAAAGTACTGAATATTTAATGTGAAGGAAGTACTGAATTTCTTGGGAACATACTGAAAAAGTAGTGTGAAAGTACTGATTGTTGGCCAGCCTATTTTAGTAAACACCCTGCCGGTAAAAAATTCATGCTGAAAAAACCACTACTGCAGATAATATGGACCGGCTATAAGAGAAACGCACCAAAAACGCGTTTTTGGAAAAAATAAGGCCAGAGTAGGTTTGAATTTACCTAGTCTTAAATTTTAATACAATGCTCATCAATTATCACTCGTAATTTAAATATCATTCGCATGTTTCACAGCTTCAGCTGTGTGAAATTTCAACTTTTTTTCAAAATAAAAAGTGGCAAACAAGGCACATCAAACATTTTCTCTTTCAATTGAAAGTTTACCCAGGTTACCTGTAGCTTCGAATTGAAGAAAAGTAATTTTACTAAAAAATGTTAAGGAATTGCTCAAGAATCGCTCGGTTTTTCTCTGTTCCATAAATTCCAATGACATTTTATTTCAGATAATCACTTCTCAGAAAAGGAAAAACTTTTAGATCCATTTTAAAATTAATTATGGAAATTACCTTTTTCTTTTAAAGTATGTCAAGAAATGGTCAATCAAAGAAGGAGAAGAACTCGCTTATCATTTTTAATGGCCTTGATCAGGGTAAAACTGGGAAAAAAACCAATGCATTTTTTTTGGAAGTCTATAGACGCTCGGCCTGTTACAGTCTTCAAAACTGTACAACGTTTTTATTTTATTTTTCCGGTACTTAATTACTTGATTTTTGATTACAGGTAGCAATCAAAATAATCGATAAAACGCAACTAAATCCAGGGAGTTTGCAAAAAGTGAGTACTCGGTTTTCTCAACTTTTTATGTGTTGTATGGTGGTATTTGTTAAGAAACTTTTGGCAACGATGGGCCTAATAGTTTTGGGTGCCATTCATGAGTTATGTAACGCTACTTACTTGTTGAACAGCCCCTTGAGAACCCATCCCATGCTAATGAAGCATCATTGATTAGACTTTATTCTCCTCTCAAAATCTGTCAAGCTGGGAGGATGCGTACTATGGTGTCCCCAGGAATTCTTGATGGCTCCCTCATAAGGCTGTCGGTATGAGTGAATTTCTTAAGACATAGTTCCAGGCATTTCCTTCAGAGTAACATGATAAAAACTTGTCTCTGTTAATCCAAAAGATTATTTTAAGAACCTTCAGGTTTCGTATGTTCAGAAGCTGCCAAAACTTAGAAGGTCGCAAACTTAAATTTCTATGGAAACTATTGAATTTGATTGGTTTGGCTCCTGAGCAGATCCTGTTTGTAAAGTTCAGCCTTAACATTGAACTTGAGAGAGTGAAATAGTCATCCTATACATTTCAAAGTTGCTTGAGGGAAAACCAAAATTTTGTTGAAATTAAATTGAGAAACCCATTGAATGTAAGTTTTACCTGTAGGCTCGATGTTGTTTATGCTGTGTTTTAAGTTTAAATTTCTAATGACCACTCTCTTTCTCTGTTGCAGTTATTTAGAGAAGTTAGAATAATGAAAATGTTAGATCATCCTAATATAGGTGAGTTTTAGTTTTAAGATTTTAAAATTTGTCACTAGTGAAATTGAACCTACTTGAAACCCGTAAGAGCAATCTCAATTTTTTCAGAGAATTATTAGTTCAATCAGCTAATCACAATATAATTGATTATTGACTGGTTACAATGAGACCTAAAGAAATTCTGTTGTGCAATGATTTGACAAGAAGCTATTTGGTCCAATGCGAAGCTTCTACGTTGTTAATTACACTGGTCTCCAAAAGTGTTTATTTTTTAAATGCTGAGGATCCAGTGGTTTATGACTCAGTAATTGTTAATTATGAGTCTGAAAATGGATCAACTTTTTTCTCCCCCACTAATTTTCCAGAAAATCAAGGTTTTCTTCAAGTGAAGGGCTTTTCCGAAAGAAATTCAATTTTCTAGAAAATTTGTGCATGTTAGAATAAAACAAGGTCATTTCCAGGTTTAAAAGCTGGAATAACACAGGTAAATATGCATAGCATGATTGAACTATATTTAATGGTGGCATAAGAAAATGTTGAGGAATCCTTGAATGATTATCCTTGTTAGATGTCTTTATGCAAAGGAAAAAGAAAACTGAAGCACAAGAGAGTTGACGGTATTTGGAGCAAGCTGTGCACATTACTCAACGCCTTTTCTTAAAATATTTTTACCCACGTTATATTTGGTTTAAAAGCAAGTTAATCTTTGCGCGTTTGATCTTGCCTTCGGCCTCATTTCTCATTTATAATTTTTTTCTTCCTCTTTCCTCTCCTTTTTTTTCCTGTGTGAAGGCGTAAAATGTGGAAAAAAGTGGCATCTCCATTGAGTCCGAATTGTGAGCTTTTCTAATCTATTCAGTTTCAATACTGATGATGATTTTTAAATTCTCTTGTCATTTAATCACTTTTAAAATGAATCTTACTCTTAATTTGTTCTATTTTATTTTCAGTAAAACTATTCCAAGTGATAGAAACGGAAAAAACACTATATTTAGTAATGGAATATGCTAGCGGTGGAGAAGTATTTGATTATTTAGTGCTACATGGGCGAATGAAAGAAAAAGAAGCTAGGGCAAAATTTCGGCAGGTGAGTATCACTAATTCTCATATATTAATTTAGCGCAAACCATTACATTTAATTCAGTGGCAGTAAAAAACCTCCTATAATCTTGCTACAATAAAAAAGAATGAAAACTTAGATGATTTCATTTTGAAGGCACCTAGACTTTTTTATTAACTTTTTTCATTTTTTTCTGCACTCAATACTCATTATTTGCCTTAAAATCGAATAAAATGCTAGTATATTTTTTGTCTTCGGACCTGCTTTTCAAATTCATTTTGTGTACATCATTCTTCACACAAAACTTCATAATATTATTAGAATAAGATATGCCTTTTATACATGGCAAAATTAACTGTTTTTCTCTGAGCTATCTCACTTTATACCTTTGAAAGCACAAGTAATATGGTCTTTGTTACAGATTGTTTCGGCTGTACAGTATTGTCATCAAAAGAAAATCATACATAGAGACCTGAAGGTAAAATTGTCTTATCCTACCTCATTTGTTTTTCTTTTTACTTAGATTTACTGTCAGTAAATCCTTGTTAATCAATGTTAGGATGATCCTTGAACTGTGCATTTATGTATATAAAGCAATAATTAGGCTCATTTGGACATGCTGTCACGTTTCTTTCATAGAATAACGTTAACCCATTCTGCAAGAGCAAGCTAACTTAACTGATCACGGTTGCATGACACCAGGACTCTAGTAGTGGCCTAAGACATGAGACCTAGCAATTGTTTGTGCTGTGATTGGGATCAAGCACCTGTAAACATGGTAGAAACGCCTCCCCCTCCTAAGGTCTGTCAGATTCAGGGCCTTTTATGTTCTTCATCTCATTCTAGACCATGTAGATTTCACTTTCCTTTAAACAAAAAACCAAATAGAAAAAGAAAAGTGGTACACCATGACTGAAAATATATTTTTAAATATTAGACCATGTCAACTTACAAGACTTTATAACCAATATTTTGATTAAATATCAGACTTTAGTTTTAGTTCGGTCAGTGAGGATTACATTATCACTCCCTACAAAACTTGCGACTGTAGCAGTTATGTCTCAACTTTTATTTTTTTCAAAAAAAAAAAAACAATAATATTTTTTTCATCTAATTTTAATCCCTGTTTTTCAGGCTGAAAACTTGCTGCTGGACAGTGAGATGAATATTAAAATAGCAGATTTTGGGTTTAGTAATGAATTTACGCCGGGTAATAAATTGGATACTTTTTGTGGTAGCCCACCTTATGCTGCACCGGAACTTTTTCAAGGTAAGTAGTTATTTTTCAGTTTTTTCGATGATGGATGTTCTTGAACATGGTTGTGAAAATAGCAATCCCGATTAATATTTTATTGAGATAGCACGGCCAAAGCATCGCAATAGTTAATGTTTTTTATTTAGTACTACACTCATTTCCCACCAAACTGTGCGCATGCAAGTATGCACGCACATTCCTGATTTATGATGTCTACTGGTCAACGATGTATGATCATCGGTGTTAATCGGAATCACTAATGCTGATTCACTTGTTTGTTGTCATCAATAATTTGTAACACTTGTATTTAATTTAAAGATTATTCTAAGAAGTGCAACTGTATCTGCTTGTATTTTTGCACGTGTTATTGATTTATCTAGTTAAAGTAATCCATATTTGTTAATAAGTGCTGAAGATGGGGCACGATGCCTCAAAAAGCTTCCATAAATTGTAAGTAATTAAATAAAAAGCACTCACTGTCGCAATGCTTCGGCTGTACTATCTCAATAAAATAAAAATCTCAATAAAAAGATGTGTGTTCTCCAGAAATCTCTCATTCTCATCTATCTTTTAGAACTTTCATCTTAGAATGTACTATTTCCATTATCATTGTTGATACTACAGCAGAAAAAATATAAAATGAGAAAAATTACATCATTGGCTGTTTTTAAAATTTATTTACAAGGTATCTCAATATAGAAAGTTTTTAGCCTTCTTATTTTTTTCTAATTGGCCACTCAATTTTTCCAAAGGCTTCCAAACAGGGAATTTCTCATCATCCTATAAAAATTTGCAACTTGACATTCATTGTGTAGTTTGTAACTTTTAACAGGTAGCTTTCCGATTGATTTAAACTGTCTCGCATAGAATTTTCACTTTTTTTGCCTGACCTATGAATCGTATGACCAAGAAGTCTCAGGACCTCTGGAAGAAATTATTGTAATGTGCAATTGGAAGGCTCATACAATGCGCCTAATAAAAATGTATTGACCTTGACTGTGTTCGAAAAATAGAGCATGTATCAAGTCATACTTGTATCCGTCTTAAAGTTATCATTTTTAATACATCTTTTATTTTCCAGGTAAAAAATATGATGGGCCAGAAGTAGATGTATGGTCATTAGGTGTGATACTTTACACGTTGGTCAGTGGTTCGTTGCCATTTGATGGCTCAACTTTACGAGAACTTAGAGAAAGAGTTCTTCGTGGAAAGTACCGAATCCCTTTTTATATGTCTACCGACTGTGAAAATCTTCTTAAGAAATTTCTTGTATTAAATCCTGTCAAAAGAGCATCTTTAGAAGTAAGTATCGTTTTTGCTGATCATTTTCTTTCACTAAAACTTCATTAAAAAATTGGTATTTTTTATAATTTCTTTGAGAGTTGTCTAAGTGCTCAAAATTTCCACTTGATCGGAGCAGTTTTCATCAACTTGGTTTTTTAAGCTTGAAATGTCTTTAGAACGTTTTATTTCTTATCATGCCAATATAATTGATGAGTGTTGAGTGATGATTTAGATAATGAGGATCTGTCTTCACTACAGAGATTGTCATAAATACATACTTAATTTGTTGTTCTGTTTTTTTTTTTTTGCACCTTAAGCCTTCCACGTTTTGAAAAATTGATCTCGCCAGAAGAAACATCTGATCAAAGTCTCTAAAGGACATTATTTAAATATATTGCTTATTGTCTATAAAGTAGCCAAGAATAGGTAGAGTAGCACTATTGGATGTTTCGTCATGTATGTTGTCTTCAATCTTGTGATAATTATGTGCAGACAGAAGAAGTATAAATTTTTTTCAGCCATGACTGGAGGTCTGAACTGAACTTAAATGCTCTGAAATATTCTATTTTTTCTTTTGAATGAAAAATATTTAAATTAACAGCGTGGCTTCTGTTATTTTTCTTTTAAATAGAAAATATTAGAGTGACTGATTTTTTTTATTATATTAAAATAGTCTCTTACTGGTTTACCCGGACAGAATATAATGAAAGACAAATGGATGAATATGGGCTATGAAGAGGACGAACTAAAACCCTATCAAGAGCCTGAACCAGATTACAAAGACCTGAAACGAATAGAAGCTCTAGTCGGCATGGGTTACAGTAGATGTGAAATAGAAGACAGTTTAGCTCAAGCAAAGTACGATGATGCATTTGCAACTTATCTACTACTTGGAAGGAAGTCAACAGATGTAAGTTATTTTAATTACGTTTACCTCTTAAGTCTTTTTTATTAGTTTCATTTTACATCAGTTGTGTTATGTATGAGGCTGATTTTTCTGTATTTATAAGTCACTGAATTGGTCGTTTCCCCAAGCTTCTGTATAAATCTCCATGAACATGGAGAACCTCTATTTTACCGAGGAGACATTACTTAAGAGAAACAGTACACCTGAATGCCATACTTCAAAAATTTCACATGAAGTATGATTCTGACAATTTCATAATTAGAGGCAAAAGAATTAATTCCATACTTAATTTGGCACAGTAATTTATCAAGTCCTCCTCTCTCATTATAGCAGGCTTTTAAAAATTGTAAGTTAAAAAAATTCATTTCGTCAAATTTCTTATTTCAATTTTTATTTTCATGCACCAATGCAGCCGGAAAGTGATGGTTCAAGATCAGGTAGTTCATTATCATTACGAGATATCCAACCAGGTGGAACGGGAAGCGGAGGCGGAGTCACCGCAACGACAAACAATGCTCAGTCTCCTCCACATAGAGGTGTGCACCGATCTATTTCAGCGACAAATTCCAAGCCAAGTCGGCGGGCATCCTCGGGTGGAGAAACTAATGGTGGTGAGACAAATAACTCTTGCTTAGCGCTCTATTCTGTTGCACGCACAGCTATTTTCTCCATTAACAACACTCACACTTCCTTTTGGGTTTGCTCGCTTGCATTTTAAAGTTATGGAAAGCAATTGGATCAAAATTGTGAGATAAATGATCTTGCGTCTGAACTTTTTCTCATTTGACTGTCAGTTGAACCAAGTCTGAAGTTCTGACCTGCATTCATTGTGTATATGTGTTTTTTTTTTTAACTGAGAAGTTGACAAAAACTTTTCAAGATGAAGTTTTCTCATGAAAAATATTGGAGGCCAATTTAAAGCAGAAAATTGGCAAATACGCAAGCCCTCTTAATTTTAGTCACGCCAAGTGGCTTATGAATTAGTCATGAGTGTTCATCCTCAAAATTTGTTTTCAGACTTGCATCTAACAGAAACTTAGTCGATCTTCAAACTTTCTCTCAATCTTTGTATCTATTCACATCTATTGAACAAAGAATATAAATACACCAGATAAATTAAAATTTTCCATAATCCTTGAAAAATTGGGTTCAAGTTAATAGTTTCAGAAAATTGTCACTAATCATCCATCATGGCAGAGATTTCCGTGCAATTCACAAGAATTATTTTTCTTGGTTTTTCCTTTGATGATTCATGTGAAGGTCACTATTGGAAAAGCCATCCTTTTTAGTTCTTGTCAAAGAATTTGATCGATTCCCCCCTTTCTTCAAAGAAACGTTGATTCACTTGCTTTGCATCTCTTCATTTTTAGCGGTGATTGTACATGTTCTCTTGAAGTTTAATGCTTTAAGAAAAAGCTTTTTTTCCCTGAAGTAGCTTTGCTTTGAATCAGTTCTCCAGGTAGCAGATCTCCCAAGATCCCTATTATCAATAAGTCCCTATTTCCTCACTTGGTGCCGGTTCTATGCAGGAGGTCTAAAATGCTCCGTCAGTATTAACTGATTGAGAGGTCTAAAATACTCCGTCAGTATTAACTGATTGTTCTCTAAAATTTGTTTTCGACATCCGTCTAAGTTTATAAATATTTTCTCTTGATTTAGTGTGGTGGATCAAATACATTAATAATTCATTAATAACTGACCGGTAAAGCAAACAAATTTTGATCTCATGCTGATTTTTCTTCTCTTTTTGGGGGGGGGGGGGGGGTGGCGTTTATTATTGTAATAACTCTTTTTTTCAATTCTCCTTTAGGTCAATTCAATCCTTTTTAATACAGTAATAAATCATGGGTCACTAATGATGTTGATCAAAACATTTAGACTTACTTTATTTGGGGGTTTACTTTTGAGCATTTTGGCTTTTACTGTAGTAAATACTTACAGTAATGGTTGGACATGGCATATTTAGTGCTAGGAGTATGAAAGTATTCAAAGAGAGAAGAAAAATTTACCAGATACTTAGAGACCTGCTACAGATATCGGTGTGGAGTTTGGACCAGAGGACTCTACTCATAAAACAATAGAGTGAGAGAACTGAGATTAAAATAGTAGAAAGACCTTTAGATATCAGCCGTTATTGATCCCTGAGCGCAACCATAAAATTTTAAAGTTAGCCATCACTGATTCCCAAGTGCAACCACAAAATTTTGAAGTACAAGTTGTTTTTAGACACATCTCAGTAAAGCTTGTATTCTATTCCTTTAAATTTGATAAGTCGGATAATTTAGTTTTCAACTCTGCCTCTCTTTTACCTACTTGCCTTTTTTCGTTTTTCCTCTTTTGTTATGCAGTAAACTCATCAATAGTGGTAAACTGATTCTCGGTTGGAATTTTTTTGATTATTGTTCATTTTGAATTCGCTCTCTTGAGATTTAGTGTTTGCTCTCGAGATATAGTGTTTGCATAACATTTTTAATCTGTGCCATTTTCAAAACAGTAACTAAGAATTTCAGTAAAATCTGGCGGTGTTCTGCGCTGGAAAGATTCTCTCTCAAATCTTAAAATGCTTTTGAGTTAAAATATAATAAGCGTTTTTCCAAGTAAATCAAGACTGTGAGATTTTTAAAGTGTTGTTAGCCAGTCAATTATTATCTTATCGTTCTTTCCAATTTTAATTTTAAATTATTTTGTGTGGAATCCCTTTTAATTCTGAAGTAGTTCATTTTCAACCAAATCTTCCTCCAGAAATGCATAATTTTACTTGTGATCAATTTTCATAATGTAAACTTTAAAAAATGTATTAGCAGTAGTTACTTGAGGGCAATGTTAGCTGTCTATAGTTCTACAATTCTATTACCCAAATAAAAAAATTCAGAGAAGATAACTTGGCTGATTTTGACTCACATGGTGACCAGTTTTTGTTGGCTAGTTTTAAAGCAACAAGAGAGGCCATGAAAATTTTAGAATCAAATCCAGTCTAACAGCCAAAATTCTGACAGAAAACCCCTTAAGACTTCTCTAATTTTTTAAACTTAATTTTACAAATCACCTAATGGAGCTTGTTGGTTTTTGTTAATGGTTGAAATAAGTAAAAAGAGAAGATCATCAATTCTTTTTTGCATGATTTTGTTGATGCTTTGATGTACACTAGTTTGCAAGAATGAAAACCTTTCTTGGTGTGAAAGGTGAGCTCTCCTTTTTGAATGCATAATTTATTCCTGTTTTGGGCCCCCATAGAACTTCCTTTATCTCTTTCTCTTTATTTTTATTTTTATTTTCATTTTTTTATTAATCATCTCACAAGTCTATGACACATTTATTTTCACTGTTCTTGTATTTTTTTGAATTGATTTAATGAGAAATTTGAGGGAACTATCCAAACTTTTAGTTTTGGAGTCTAAAGCATTCTTTTAATATTTTGAGGTACGATTATCATGATCAAAGTCAAGTGACTCAGCAAAAGAAAATATTCTGACAGTTAAGTTAATTTATTTGTCATTTAAGCCTTGTTTTGAACGTATTAATTGTTCGCTCTGTCATTTTCATTCAGAAAAATATGAATAAGTGAAGTTTCATTCTTTCTTCCTTTTTCATAACTACATAATAATAAGGTCAAAATTTTAACCAGTCAAGCAGACTCATTTACAGTATAATCAATGAAATGATTTTCCTCTTTATCAATTTTTGTTTATTGATTTTTTCCCACTTTCTTTTTTACACTCATCATTTTAATTTTTCTGTTTTTTTTTTGTAGGCAACATCCATTTTGCCACTTTGAACAGCTATTGTAGAATTTAAACCTATATACTTTTTTTTTCCTATTCATTTTTCATGGTGTAGTTTCATTTCTTTTAAAATAACCTGTTTCATGTATGGCATCAGAGTTTTTAATTTCAACCAAACATCAGTTAAATTAAGTGATCAGCTCAGAATTTCAAGACTTTTGACAATCCATAACCTAAAGTAATCCTCAGTCCACCTTACTTTCTTCAGCCCCTGTAAAATCTAACCAATATTATTTTCAACATCTCATTCAACCATTGTTTTAAAAAGACAAAAACATTCAGTCTATCGCATTGTTCTCATATCCTCCTATCCATTACTTTCTCGATAATCCATATGAAACCTCTTTCTTCTTTATTTCAACCATCGATTTTGTTACACCCAGAAACTGAAGGTTGAAAATTCTCCCAGCACTAGCCACCCTCACATTCATCATCAGCACTTATTAAATTCTTTAACTGCATCAGAAAGTTATTAGTGTCGCTAGTTATTATTTTTAATTCTCTTACTGCATAAAATTACCTCTCGTCTTTTTAAATTGTGTTCTTATTTTATTCTAGTCTGCACACCTTTAATATGCGCACTTGGTGTCACAGTCGTCTGTACATAGCTTTTGCTGTTTAGCCAATTATGTTATTTGTTAGTATTGTCAAGTTACGTATTTACTACGTAGGTTTTTTTTTTTTTTTTTTTTTTTTTTTTTTTTTTTTTTTATTCATTTATCAATCTATATTTTCTAATTTTGGTTAAAATTAACAATCTCAAAAATTGATTAATGGAATCACTATAAATTAATGATGTGAGGTTCTTTATAAACTCACTTATACAACTTGAAGTCTATCAAGGGCAGTTAAACAACTTTACCCTTTGGGATCCTCATATACAAATACGGAACTCTCAGCTCTACCGTCTACAATTTGAGACTCTCTATTGGAGAATCTACAATTGTACCAAGGAATCAGATTAAAATAAATAGTATATTTTAGTTAGCTTAGCTTTAGCAACGATTCTGTCTTGTCAGGCTGACTACGAGGCTGGAAAATGAAAATTTCCAAAAAAGAGGGCAGAAATTTAATGTAGGGTAGAAAATACCAAACATTTACAACACATCTACTAATGGTCCAAGATTTTTCATGTTTCAAAGTATGAACATTTTGTTTGAAGGGGTTATTTGTAGAACTATGCAACAAACCTGTATGAACATTAAGAAAATGCAAAAGGAATGTCCATCAGGTCAGCAATTATGCGAGTGTTATGTTGCCCAGTTTAAATCAAACAAATTCCTTTCAAAATACTTAATTTTCGCAGACGATTCAGAGCAATTTTTAAAAGGTTCTTACAATTTTATGGAAGGCTTTAATAGACAGCCTATTTTATTGCTCAATCAAGTTTTAGTGTTCACACAACTCATGCTTATGTTTGGACCAGAATTCTCTGGAACAAAATAGTAAGGAAGGACACAAGGTTATATCTGAATTATTATACTGTCCTGTAGATAGGCCCAGTCTATTCGTCTTTGTTCTTGGTGGCTGTATTTTGCTTAAGGTTTTGGCGACTGATCCATAACTGTTCTCTCATTTTTATGCAAATGCTATTTGAACAGGTGGTTTTAGGTGGTTCTTATTTGTATCGAATAAAGATCATTGGTCTCAGGAGTAGGTTTGTCTGGACAGTTATTGGAAGGCATTTGTACTGAATCTACAAATTTTCAAAATGGACAGGAGAAATGACGATTTTTTGACGACAAGTTCCGTTGACATCTTACACCTCTGTGGATGTCTTGTGCAAAATTTTTTTTTGCTCTGGAGAACTATGAGCTTGATTCACTCTTAGAATTTATCACCATTTTGTGCCTTAAGATCATTCACTCTCTTTGGTTGCTGCACTCGCTAGATATGAAGCACAGGAGCAGCTTAACTTTTTATTCGGGTGTTGGTTCACTTGCTGCTTAGTTTAACCTCTGATAAAAGTTTCTTTGGGTTTGATTTGTAACATGAATCTTGTTAGTTTATGAAGTAATGTAGGCAGAGGTAAAGTCAAAAAATGATGTTGTCCTAAGATAAGCCAAGCCTGAATTTATTATATTTACAAATCATTGAAACTAGAAGTTCGTTGTATGTTTGTGTGAAGACTAATTGTAAGACAAATGAAAGAAGTAATATTTAATTTTGCAAGCAATTTAAATATTTTAAAAAACTCTAAAAAGTGTTTGTTAGTGCTAGGTTTTGCTATTACATTTTAAATATTGTTAGTAACTTTAACGAAAGGCACAGATTATGAAGGAATGAGAAGAAGAAAAAAATTCCAAAAGCACAATATTTTTCAGGCTTCCAAAAATTTCAAAAACTTATCACTGCAGTGGTTTCATGCCTTTCCCCCATGCATCCAGCACATTTACATTGATGCCCCAAATTATGTTCTTAGCTACTTAAAAATTCTCTCATCCTGAATCCTACTTCTTGTAATTATACTTCTTGCCACAACCTTCACCTTGTCTGCTATATATATGGGAGAACAACCTCTATCCCCTTGTCATGTAAGATACTTACCTATAAATTCTGATGCTCAAACTGATATCACCGACCAAATGAACTCCAAACCAAAAAAAATTCTTTCTACAGTAGCTTTTTCAAAGTTCAGCCATTATCACACCATCTCTAGAACTGAATACAGTTTTAAGCTGAGGCAAGTTTTTCACCTATCAATCAAAAGTAAAATTTTCAGATAATTTGTTTACTCGAATTGAAGTGCGGAGGAAAATCTTGCACAGTTCTGATAGTGAAAGAGTTAGCTTGAGCTTGATTCAGTGGAATTAGAGATGTTTTGATGCTAGGGCAATCTGGGATGCTGCCTACATATGACCAATGGTCAGCTTAGTTGACAATGACAACTTGGCATTGTGTTGGTTGTGTTCTGATTCCCGTGTAGGTAGAGGAGGTGTTCAACTGAGCTTGATCCCAAATGCACTCATGATTTACAGTAGATCTCTTCTTCCAGGAGGAGTACCCATCAACACAACTAATCATAATCACAACCACAATAGCACTACTACCGGCAGCAACTTCAAACGACAGAATACAGTCGATGCAGCAACTATTAAACAACAATACAATGCACGACCCAATAATATCAAAGCAAATCAAATTTCAAGGTCTATTAAAAATACTGCCAACGCACGAACTAATGATACGGACACAACGCGTAAGTACTCTTTTTCTAGTAATTTTCCAGTCTCAAGCTAGCTGAGGGTATCCTTGATAACATCAGCTATTTTTTTAACAATTCTGTTCATGTTTCATCTCAGCTAACAATAATATCTTTTCCAGAGCAGACTAGATAATTGTAATGCCACATCACTAGAAAAGCTTCTCAACTCAAAATGCATGGTTCACAAAATGTTAAGGAACCAAGAATCATATTCTCATTTTTTTAATGCATTAAGAAATTAAAAATTTCAAAAATTGAGAAAAATTTTTTGATCAGGGCAATTTTTATCTTTAGGTCAACTGTCAGGAAACAAATGCTCTGATCATCAACGAATTAACTAATCCAAAAATTTATACTATTCAATAATTTAGCTACTGACCCAAAAAATATTCTAGTCATGGAGAAAAGAGGGAAAACAAATGCTAGAAGTGTCCTCTCAAATATTTTCAAAGCAATTACTTCCCGTTTGTAATTTAAGTCCATCATCAAAGACATTATTATTACTTGGCCAAACTTTACATATGACCTTACTCGTAATAAATCAAAATGCTGCATTCTTTTTCAGGAGAATGGAGTCCTGGTAAACCAAGAGGGGTTAGCAAATCTAATACAATGACTGGCAATAAACCTCTAACTGTAGGTGGCTCAGTTGGGAGAAGGAGTTGGATATCATTTGAAGAAAAAGCATCTTCCAATGAAAAAACAAACACTGCTGGTGATAGCGCTGGGTATGTATTCATAGTATGGTGAAAATTCCATCAGTTTCTCTTTAGATCTTCGGTGAAATCTGAACAATGCCTTTTCTATTCTGATCTATGTTCATTCACAAGGTTGATTCTTGTCACTCTTTTCTCTTTCTAACTTTATAACCTTTCCTCTCACACAACTTTGCTTTTGTCGAAGTCATTGACTGGGGCTCATTTCTCAGGTCCTTCCCTCGAATAGACGAATCCCTTTCAAGACATCTCCTATATTCCAGATTTTTTACCTATCGATGTTAGCTGGTTCAAAAGAAATAACAAAAACAGGAATTTAAAATTTTAAGGTTTTTTTCTTCTTTTTTGGTTCTGAGATCTTTCTCTACACTTAATTAAGCCGAGAACTGACCTGTTGCTTATGAATTTTGCATTGAATTTCTCAAGGAAAAAGTACTATTCAAATCTTACAAGTTTGAACACATTTCTCATGCAAATAAATGCATTCCTTGTGAAAGATCTGTCGTCCTCTTAGTCAAGCCAATGCAATTTTTCTCCATGAAAAATGGAAGTGGCGGGCAGGTAAGGATTCCTTAAAATAGCAAAAATTTTAAGGGTAGTCCATTGGGACTCTAAAGTTGGGGAACTGTCTGCGGAGCATCACTTTTTATACATGAAGGTTCTGCGAACAGCTCCCCTCTATTTAAGCTCAGGATTTTGCAAACAATAACTTCCAGATTGGTAGTATTACTGTCCAAAAGACCCAATTTACTGACAGCCTGACGTCCAGCTCAATGTCTCAATTAATGCTGCTGCTATATTACTCTTCTTTAAAGAAGTCGTTCAAAATGGCTATTAGGAGTGCACCTGCAACTAAATCTGCAATTTAGCTCATGATTTAAAGGAAGCTTTATTGTAATGCTTTTCTCTTCAGGAGCTAAATTGAAAGAAATCTAAGTTTAAGTCTAAATATCCATTTTGAATGATGCTCTCTTTTATTTGGAATGAATGCATTGCTCTTGTACGCTCCCAACAGTTTTCAGCAAATTTACTTTTCTTGTATCTTTCTTTCCATCTAAACCTTCCTTTTTAAACTCATTATCTTCTAATCTCTAGCATTAATAACTTTTGGTATTATATAGTGTGGGTGGTGCTGGTGACTCTCTGCGCGTATCTAAAGGCCACATCAAGTCAGCATCAATTTCATCTGCAGACCCCTCTAATGACCCTCTACATCAAGCAAGGTAGCTTTTCACCTGATACCCCTGTAGTTCCTCCTTTGGTTTTTAATCAATTCCCATGTGTGAGGGCCTCAATTTTCTGTGTGTAACTTGATTCCGTAGTTGGAGCTATTCTTTAGTCGTGGAAAGTTATAAACTTCACAAGTTTCTGTAGCAAAGTATTGTAAAGGGTTAATCATTAGACAGTGAAGATGAAGTATCACAGGGAATCATCAGAAAGTAAGTCAAAATTTTGTCAGAAGAAATCTGCAACAAGGTGTTAGTCATTTGGGTCTTACACTAAAAACTACACACGACACTATGCTTCACATTTTTGTTTCTCCGAGTTGTTAATATATTCCATTCACCATGATTCTCCTTAGAATATTATTTTTCTTTGCTTTCTGTTTTTGCTGAGGCAACCTACGATTAAAGTAGGTAGGCCTTGGTGTAGCTGAAAATATAGTACATACTGCTCGTCCTTGATTATTTTTAATCACATATATGCCAATTTAATCAGGAACATTAAGTAAATGTGAGGAAGTTAAATTTACTCAATTCTGTGGAATCATTGCTGAATGTCATAATGTGTTCATTTGCCCCAGAATGCCCATGATGTTTTTTCGTCTAATTTCAGGCGATGGGTTGAGAAAACATTTATTGATTTTTTAGCAGATAGATGCTCCAAATTTTAGCTCGGGAAGTCCCCAAAGGTTTATTTTTAGAAACTTGCAGTGTAAAATTCTTCAGTGTTTTTCTGACAAACATATGTTTGGACTCTAAAATGGGTCATTTGGTCATTACTGGGTCATTACTTACCGCCTTAGTTCTTTTCACAAAGAGAGACATGTGAGGACTGGCTATTCCCAGTTGCCTTAAGCTATGCTGCTTCAAGCTTTCACCGTATGGAAGTCATTTGTTGGATGAATTGGCGGAAGTGGAAACTGCCAAAAACTGAATAACCCTTTTAATCACTAAATAAAATAGTGCTCATTAGCTAACTTCTAAAACTCCAAACCTCCAGGAGTCTTAAAAACCAAAATTTTCATATGATGTAAAAGTGGACATTAAATTCAGTTTTTGCATGAGCCAATTCAATTAATCAATTGAATTTCTCTTTTCCTCTTTACTATATGAATGTGACTATGACTGTTCTTGAATTTTAAACAATTTTCCTAAAAAAATTACATCTTTTTCTATTTAGTTGCATGATTTTGACTCTTATTTATAAATTAAAACTTGTGTCTTTCTTGTATTCATAATTTTGTCTGGTGCTTAATTTTTCTCAAAGTGGGGCTTTTGTAAATTCTGTTTCAATTCATTTTTAAAAAGCACTTCTAACAGAAGGAGTCTTTGGTTTTTCCCCCCTTTTTTTTCTCCATTTAATTAAATTAAGCTGATGAAAATTTTAAAATTGCCCAAAAATATCATTGTATTTAAATATCAAACTCTTATTCAAATGGAAAAATATTACACCAGCAGATCTTGCAATTTCACCTGCAGATTTGACTGTTCTGTATGTTTCCATCATCATTGGCAATGTTCTGTAATGTACAACCGATGAACTCACGGTAAAAATTATGGAATTGAGAAACTTGTTGAAATATTATGTGTATTTCTAAAGCTTTAGCCATCTTAATAGTCTTTTTGCATCATTGCTCAAAACCTAGAAAATACAGGACATCAGCTCTCCTCTCTTGTCTGGGTTGGTCCTGTTTTTAACAATTACTTTTCTCCGCTTTTGTGAGTTTGTTGAATTGTAGTTCAAAAGCAGCTCTTTACTTTTAACTTGAAGAGAAGTGAGCGTACCTCAAATAGATCCTAGGTTGTCTGCTAAAATTTGTCCTTGCATTTTATGAGGGGAAAAAAGGAAAGAATGAAAAGCAAGTGAAATAGGGGAAGGTGGAAATTTTGTGTCCTCAAGATGTTTTTGTTTCAGTGAAGAGATAAAACTGCCCTTTTCAAGAGGTTATCTTATGAATAATGATCAATTGGAAATAATTTTGAACTTTTTTCCTTTTATATTACAGTACAAATACGGGTAGAGGTCCACCAGTTTCTCCCGCAGCCACAAGTAGGCAACCTTTTCCCCGCAACATACCATCACGTAGCACATTTCATAGCGGTCAAAATAGACAACGAGGCGGTTATGGTGGAGCTTCTCCTACTTCTGCCCCTCATGACGCATCTGCTCGTCCATCTATCTTTGCCAAGATATCCTCAAAATTTTCTAAACGGTGAGTTCACAATTTAATTTTTCACATTGTTGATTCGTAGTAAGTTGCTTTTTTATTAGTTTTGTTGAATATTATTGACTGGTCACCAGTTTTCCACCTAATCCTGTAAACATTTTTAATTCTTTATCTTCCTTTGAATTGAAACCACTAAGGGTCTAATGAAATAGGGCCATAGGAAAGTTTAATGAAATAGTGCCGAAGCAAAGTCTAATGAAATAACACCAAAGCAAAGTTTTAAAAAATATTTGATTATGATTGCCCATAATCATCAAACATTGGAGCTGAAAAAGGATTGAACTTTCATGGAGGAAAGGGTATCAGTAGAGCAATTTATTTCCTTTAAAGTGAATTTAATTTCTTTGGCCTTGCAAATTTCAAGAAACTAATGAATTAAATTCAGTACAGATGAAACACAGCTTAAAATATGGAGATGGGATAATTTTGTTCTGAATGTGCGTAAGCCCAATTGCCGCGTAATTCTCAAAGGGAATCAATACTGCGTTATAACTCCGCATGTAATAAATCACCCAAAGTCCCCACACTAAGCTTCAAAGCAGTTCTTTTTCATTTTATTTTCTCTGTCTGTCAGTCGATTTAAATTGATATAAATTGTAGAAGTAGCAGCTCAGATTCTCACTGTAGTTTTTTATTTGAAGCATGCACCTTGCACCCGTGTGTAAACTGCTCGTGATTAATCTTATCAATAGTGCCCCTGTTTTTTTAATGTTTGATCGTTTTTGATTTTTGAAAAATTGCTCAAAAAATGAAAGGGAAGAAATACTGTATTTTAGTAGTGGTACCAGAAACAACTTGAGGCACCATGCAAAACGAATTCAGAATACTGGATGTTTTGGTTGGAATAAAGGGAAAAGTAGGAAAAATAATCATATAGTCAGCATATACAAACTTCCGATAAAGCATCTGTAAATTCTTGCTTTAGTGCCCCAAAATAGAAGAAAATCCAATTAATGGTTCAGCTCAATTTGATGAATAAAATATTCATCATCAATCCTCTAATTGGAAAGGAGGTATGCACTTAGTAATTTTATCCATGGAATAGAATTACATTCCTAGGGAATTGCTCATAGAATGTTCAGCAATGCACTCACTCTCAGTATCTTCCCAATAGTTTTATACTCCCTCCTCCCCTCTGTTTTCTTCTTCTTCTAATCTCTGTCTTCAACGGCCCTAAGTTCATTGCAATTATTTTACTGGACAATTGAACTGAGTTAAGGAGCCAAAATCTAATTAAGAAGTACCATCCTGACTTTTAAAATTTTCAATTATAGTAGTCACAACTTACAACAAGGAAGGAGAAGAGGAATTTGTCTCTTATTTTGAAAAAAAATTGCGAAATGCATACATATTTTAGAGCTCTGTATATTTTCTTTCCTCAATAATAAATTTAAAAACAAATATTCAAAAATAGGAGTTGAAATGTACCGATGGCATAAGTGCAAAACAACATATGTCAGTTTGCCAAATTGCAGACTTCCTGTCATACTTAATTTTTTCTGTGGAAAACTAGTCAATGTAATTTTTTCAAAACCTCTTGATTTTTCTTCTCTAGTGGCAGAATATTTTATATAAATTCATAGCTTTAATTTTGACTCATTTCTCTTTGAAAAAATAAAATAGGAACTTTCTAAACCGTAATGGCAATACGCTGTTTCACTTTGTTTATCGGTATGTACTATATCAGGTTATAGATAGAAAGGAGCCTCTAAACCTTTTTCTATCATTTCAAGCTTGATGAGAGTGGTTCTGCTGCAATTAATCTATTTGTGCATCACAAAAGCAAGGAACTTCGTCTTAGTTGACTCATTATTATTATGTCTAGTGGTCAATCTTGAATTGGAATTATTAGATCATCATCATATTACAAGACCAGCATCCAAAATTTATTTCTCTGCTCACAGCGGTATAATTTTTTTTAAGAATCATCTGCGATATTTTCCTTATCTGACACCAAAAATCTTCATTTTGTATCCCCTTGTCTCTCAAACCCTTCTATCCTTTCAATTGTAAGCCACATTCAACCGCCCCCTCATTTAATTTTATACCGGTTGTTCTCACTAAGAGCCTTTGACTTGAGAATTCAAGATGACGATGACTTGTCAAGGTGCCTTTAAATTCATAACTCCCCAATATTTTATACCAACCTGCTTCCATATGTAGACTCATCTCTTCAAATGCAGTTACCATCACTTTTGAAGGGTCCCTAAGCATAAGACACAAAAATTAAAAGATCAAATTTAATATAAAAAATCAATCAACTTCTCCCCATTAAATTAACGTAACGTTATTTTTTCGAAGGGACCATTTTTCATTTTTCTCAATGTATGACTACTCCACTGAGTCTTTTATTTTTTATTCCTCATCGACTTCTGCATACTTAAACCAGTGGCGTGGTGTGCTTTGCGATATATCGATTGTTATGCCATTTAAACCTATGGAAAAGGATCGATAAACAGGGTGTTCGCAGCGAACACCTTAATAATCGATTCTTTTCCATAGGTTTAAATGGCATAACAATCGATATATCGCAAAGCCACTGACTTAAACATAGGATTCTTCAAATATTTTCTTGACTTCTATATCAGAATTCGTAGACATTTTTTACAATTTCTTTTTAAAAAGCCAAAAAAACAAACATTTTCTAAATATTGACAAAATGCTGTGTTAAGTATGCATGAGCCTTTAAGGCGTTGAACCAAAAAAAAGTTTTTGAAAGCAACAAAGACCTGAGAAAAGGAAAGTTGAAGTTGGCTCAATTTACGTAAGCTTCTAAAGGACTTCCCTTATTCCTAAATAATACCACATGCCCATGTCGAGACCAGCAGCCAACATATCTTGAAGTTTGTCCCTTCACTAATAGTAAGCTATTTGTTGGCTTCTCTTAAGCCAATTTTATTTTGCCTATGGCAAACCCTCTTTGAGGGCCTCATTTTGATTGCTAAAAGGCCCCTCTAAAATTTCGTTTCAAATTGTGTAACATAGCTTTTCAAAAACTGCACTTTGCTTCTCGAGTACCAAGTTGGAAACAGTCATCAATTTTAGCCTTATTTCTAAGGTCTGTTGTGCCCCGGCCTTTCTAGATTTTATCCCTGCACTCCTCTCAAGTACCTAACTCTTCATTAATAGTCTCAGCCAAATTTGTATCAATTAGCTATAGCCAAAATATAGTTTTTTTACTTTGTCTGGAATGACATGAAAAGGCGATCAGGCTTTCTGCAGAAACTCAAGGAAGAAAAAAAAAACATTTTTTCATTAGAGTTTCATTTTGCACTTCTGGAGAATGATTTTTTCCATGAAATTCCAGGAATAGTATTCAGATTGAATAAGTGCAAAAGTTGGTGCTAATTTTTTTATTTTTCTTCGGTGTTGTGAATTGTGAAATCCAGAATCCCAGTATGCTACTCTGGTCAGTATGATTATTGCTGTTTTAAAATACATTTTTCCCGAAAGGACGAAGTGGATATCCCGTCTTTCAGAAGACTTTTTCCTCAACATTTACTAACACAGTGGATCTTGATCCAAAGAAGTTTAATTTTGAAGTATGTTTCTCAATCCAACATAATTTGACCAAAACTTCATTTTGAAACTGTACAGTAAAGATTCAAACAACATGAAGCAGTAACCAACCATTTTGAGGATTGAAATTATGGCACAAAAAGAGGTTCAACAAGAGAGTAATTTGAAAGAAGAAAAGTCGTTAGGACTTGTTTTTAATAACCATTGAAAATCATAGAAGTTCCTCTCTCCAAAACTTCATGCAATCCAATATCAACAGTTCATGAGGTCGGCACTCTATTGTTGAAGGCTCTTTTGAAAACTTGGTCTTGTCGTGTTTCTCACAATGAGGCTCCTTTAACATTAAGTTTTTCAGAGCACCTCATCAGAAATTTAGAAAGTCCTCAGTATTTTATCCTCGTAATTAGATGTTTCCCTCTCCTCTTCAACTATAAATCTTCAGCAGCTCACCAAACTACTTAGCAGTGTTCTGTCTTCCTGTCAAAATTTTAGGAGCCAACTTAGCCGCAAAACCCAATTTTTAGAAAGCCAAATTAACTTTTTGTATGCGCCTTTGTGTCTCTGTCCTTTTCTTGGGCTGCACTGCCGCCCTGCTGTTAAGAATGCAGCTGCTGTCATTTTATTGCAAGTTTGAAAAAATCGGCAGAGTTTGTCAACCTTTCTCAAAGCCATAATGGCCAGGCCTCCCCAATCTTAAGGTGCCAAAGTCCGATTTTTAAGAGTATTTGGCGTATGATGCCCAAGGAAGGCAGAACACTGATTCTTTGCCTATGAAAGAATCACTCCTCCCTTTAAAAGCTCCTGCCACGGTATTGAGAATAATGCTTTTTATATAATTAGTTCACAATCTCACATTGACATTGCACTTTCGACCATTGTATCTACTTAGTTGCTAGTCTGTTAACTAAACCTTTATTAAGTATCTCTGGTCTAGCTACAATCTGAGTGTCCCTCCCCCCCTTAAATATTTATAAGGTTTCCCAATTATTCAAACGTAATTTTTTCCGTTAATATTTTAGAAGATATCTTCAAGGAATGTATGGAGATGGAGAGATGGTTTTTGTATGTTTATTTAAAGACTCTCCTTTTATTAACAAAATCTTAAACCTTCGCATGTCCTAATCTATTGATTTTTAAGGACTCTACTTGTCTCCAGGACCAAGCAAAGCATTGCATGGTTTAAACTAAATAAGATTTTATCAAAATCCCTTTCTTACCTATGTAACATCAAATCGTCTTACTTTCACTGTCCTTTTGTCAATTTTAAGTTCCCTCCAATCATTATTTCAGCTCTTAAAAATATATACATATTTTTTTTCACTTCTTCTTCTATCTCTTTCCATCTACTCCTCTTTTTTTCACCTTTTTTTTTTTTTGATTTTACAAATAATTTTTCTATCATTTTTCGTAATTACACAGGTTTGGGAAACTAATGAAAGAAGATGATGAAGAAGTAGGATCTCCATAAATTGTAAAAAGTCCAATACTCTCCAAGGGCACTTTGTTCGTAGGCCTTTTTTCACCGAACTCCAAACAATACTTCGCTCATAACTCATGCGGTTTTTGAAATGTAAAAACAGTGCATGAAGTATTCCTCAAAATTTTCAAGGTGTCATCCTGAATAGAAGAAGTTTTCAGTTAAAGTTGAAAGTGTTAATTTCTTCCCTCTTTTTTTGTTCGTCTTGGTTTGTTATTTTCTAGTAAACTACTTGAGACTTTATTTTTGTACATTTTGTACCAAGTCATTTTACTCAGCAAGGTCAATAGCACACATTTCTCTTCGTGAATTAATCAATGGATGTGCTTTCACCTTTAATTTTAATTCAACTTCTAGTGAAAGTGTTAAGTACTTATTTTCAAAATTTGAGTTCATGACAAATTAGTATTGAATATGCAGTCTTCTTTAGAAAAGACCATGCATTAAAACATGAATTAACGCGATTCAAATACTTGAACAACCTTTAAATTTTACTCCTCGGATCGTATGTAATTTATATAATGAATTTATCTCTGTCCTCTTTCAAAGCAGGCTGATGTCCATTAATTTATTACTTTAATTTTATATGATGCTTGATTATTTAATCGCATTTCCTGAACAAATTGAAGCAGTACCGAAAACATTTTTTTGTTTCTCAGTAACAACTTTTCATTAATTTTTATTCCCTTTAATTTTTCCTCCATCCTTTTTTAAAATCTTGTCTTATTCAATTTTATATTTTACTATTTTATTATGTATAAAAATGCTGCAAATATTGCATCCTTTTAGGTGTTGTGTGTATTTTCCATTATAGTTAACCAACTTCAGCTCTAATCTGCTCCGTATGAATCAATCAGTTTTGTATTTTTTTTATATTGGCCACATTTTCATTTTATTTTTTGTGTAAATACTGCGTACATACTGAAACTAGGTCTTTCAAGAATCTAGAGCAAACACTCAAGTTATAAAAAATAAAAAATGAAAGGATGCACCATTTTCTCAGCCTTTGTTTTTGCTTATGGCTGTCCTCAACAGCCAAGTTCATCTTCATCTCCTGAAACTAACTGTTTCCAATTTTGTTTTTAATAACAATGATTTTCCTGGATTTCCTATTCAGTTTTTCTTATTCTTATTACTAATTCGTAATGAGATCCCAATCACTCCTTTTGATGCCAAAACTTCTGCATAAGTTTGATTTTTAATTTGGAAGATATTTTTTATCTCCTCTAATTTTCTTTCTTCTTCACCACTAACTGCTGTAATTTAGACAAAACAGAACAGATAATTGCCATCCTGGAAAAATGTCAACCCTGCCCTCTTTTTTATTTAATGAAAATTCAATATCTTGCTAAATGGTGATCTTAAGAATGCTTCCTTTAAAACGTTCGCAATATCATTAATAATACAAACTAATTCATTTGCTTGATTAAAAGTAGATAGTCTAATCCACGATCTTTCCATCGCCTGCTGAATTGCTCATGCAATCCATCTAGAACCTCATCAGCTTGTGTGTAATTTTTGGGGTTTTTTTTTTTGTTTTTTTTTTTTATTGTAAGCAAATAAACTTCAGGGAACAGTGATGGCCTGATTTAAAACTGGATATCACATTAATGATTAATAATCTCTTGTAAAATTTCAGTGGCGTTCAACATGATTGGACAATTTTTTTTATGTCAGGGGGGCATTTAAGCAAAATAGTCAGTTGTATTACATGCAGGGGAAACCATTTCGAAAAAATGCCTAAGGTTGCTGTCACCTAAGTTAGTTACATTACATGTAGGGGAAACCCTTTCGAAATGATTTCTAAGGTTAGTGTCACTTAAGTGTATTTTAAATCGTGCAGATGATGTATAGTTTTGCTTCAAAATGAGATGACACAAATCATGACTTCTTAACTGCTAAATAGTATATAGCTCAGTCACGTTAGCTTTAAGGGAGTATAATTAAACAGGGAAAAGTCATCAAGGTACCCTAATTACAGCTTTTTTATCTGAAAGGTGCTCAGTAAATCTTGCTCCAACCCTTAACCTCCTCTGTTGACTATAATTTTGTACCTATGTAGTTTTTTTTCTTCTTTTTTTCTTTTTCCTTGGGTTTTCTTTATGAATTTTTTAGGGAATCAGAGAAGAAACTGTGAACAAAAAAAATTAGAATCGAATGCCTGTCCATGGCAGACCAAGAATCTACATTACATAGCTCCAATTCTTCCCATTCACCCAACTTGGTCCCCAAATTCTTATTCTTTGCAGCTGGTTTTTTTTTTCTTTCTTCCTCTCTTTTTTTAACTCTAAATTTAAAAATTTTCATCGCTAAGAGATGGACTCTGCTTGGTTTACAATGCAATGCATTGCATCTTTTACCACCTGTATCTCTTTTTCCGTTATTTATTATAACCAGAATCTCCAAGTCTCAGTAATGTATAAATAATTATGGTCGTTATAAAAAAACTGAGTAGAACATTGATCCATGAAAGTCAGATTTTTCAAGTGGTTCTAAGTGTGAGATGATTTATATAATTTTTGACTCTGCTCCGTTATTTTAATAGATAGGTAGGAAGTAAAACAGCCTTCAGAGTGGGTCAGGAGAGGGTCTTCAATCTGGTAACCTTTGCTTCAAGAATAATACTTCTCAAACAATTTTACGCTTTATGACAGTGTAAAGCAATAACCTGCAGTTGAATTATTGTGTCAAGAATATTGTGATGGGTCAGATTTACGAGCTTGCAGATAACGTCCTTTAGAATTATTCAGAGAATACAGCTCATATTAATTTGGTTTTTTCTCCCACCACATCAATCTGTAGAAAAAATCATGTGAATTAGTGAAAAATGACAGGACCTGAAAATGCAAGCTGTAATTTAGGGAGCTGAATTTACTATCTTGATAAGGATAGCAGCAAAATCTGTAGTAGATTGAACTTAAGGAACAAAGCTTGGGCAGATCCTCTTGGGGTGTCTCAATTTTTCTTATTCTGTAAACGTTTCTTCCATCAAATGTATGTGTTCCCAACTTCAGCATACCTTTCAAAGTTTACATCAGTATGAGGAGAACACAAGGATGATCAAACCAGTCATTAAACGTCATTAATGATGGCTTATTAATGATAAGGTTGATGGGGCTGCTGCCATCTGGCTAACATGTAAATTCAATGGATAAAGCAGGTTTCCGAAAATGTGGTTTAAATGGCTGTTAAAAAATTAGTACTATCCCTCCATTAAAACTGATTTTCATGAAAGAATTTTGACATGATCCTAGTTTTTAGTGTGTTAAAATTGCCAGAAACTGTTGTTTTCTGTATTTAGTCAATTAGCCCCTGCAATTCAATGTAGTTATCACAATGAAATGCATTATGTCAGCATGATAATGACAATGCGCCCATGATATGGGTAACCCAGCATCATAGCAACAATATATTTCAGCTTACCATGTCTATCAAATATATTGAACTTAAGATGAGAGTGTAGTGCTAGCTATCATACTGAAATTTTAATGCCATTTGTAAAATAACTTTCTCTGAATTAAGGCTGGAAAAATGTTTCTAACTGGTAATAATTGGGAAAATCGGTATCTTATTTTAAATGGGATGCAAAGGGAGAAGATCAGAAAAACAATGAAACACATAGAATATTTAATCCTTGATTTTTTGCAGCTTTAATTTCAGAAAAGTTGTTGCCTTATGTTTAACTTGCATTGTAGCAATTATCTAGTTTAAATTCATTTTTATTGCATTATATCATGTGCCAATTTTCTGCCCAAAACAAAGAGAGCCCGTCAAAAAATGAGGATTGTGCAGGGTATTTCAAGCAGAGCCTGTAAAAGCACCCGGAGTTGATTTTTTTTCTCTCTTCTCCTCCCCTCTCCACTCAATTTTGTCTTTGTGTGCATGTATCATTATCAGCTTCATGTTTAAAGCTGGACCCTTGAATGCAAGCATTTTTTCTAATGTTGATGAACAAGAGTGAGACAAATACCTAATTTAGTGCTGGTGTGGCAAGTTGCTGTGTTGAACTTGAGTGCTAACAAGAAGTTATTCCAAATCTTGCATTAAGTTTTGAATCAATTGAGTCTCTAAACGAGTAGTTTATTTATTGAGCTTTTAGCAATGAACTAAGAAAGATTATTTTATTAATCTAAAGACCATATTGTTGGTCCTAACTCTCCAGCCCAAATCATATTAATCATCTTGCTTGCAACGCCATCACTAAATGGTATGGAAGAGGTGTTGAATTAATTAATACGTTTACTTATAGCATGAAATGTATTGTAAATTGTTGATGTATCGCTATTCAGTTGAAGCCTTTCGTCTTTTGCTTTTTGTAAAGAAACTAACTCTTTGCTGATGGATGAATTTTCTCCTTACGTAGTCCAATTTCATTTTATAATTCATTTAAAGACCTCCTTTTCAAGGAATCAAGACCTCTAATACTTTTACCATTGTACTTTTCTTTTTTTAAAGCTGTAAAAGAGATAGCAGGGCCTTAGAGCCAATTTTTGAAATTCTTTGTTTGCCAGGTAGACAAGACTGGACTGAGGTGGAATGGAATTTTGTGATTGGTTGACTTTTTTGATCGTCTTAATGGGGTGTGGAATGAACGACAAGGTATCGACAACTCTAGAGGTATCCTTATATTATAATTGATTTCACTCCAACACAGGCAAGATCAATACATTGACTGACAAAGCCAACCAATCTTATAATACCATCTCACCTCTGTCTCATCTTGGCTAGTTGAAAAACACAAAATTTCATAAATCGGCTTGCTGCTAGTAGCAAGAAGTACAACATTTGGCTCTCCTATGTGGGTTGAAACCGTGTATTTTAAGGGAGAAAGCTCTTTGACTTGGTTGATGGGCAAGCATCAAGATTCATGGAATGGATCATCAAACCATTTATTCCGAACTTAACTCAGACCTGGTATTTCTATGAGTGGTTTTGCCTCTTTTTGCCCCCCAAGATGGTGGTCTGGGTCTCACCTTGTCAATTTTACACCAGCTGTTCATTGCACTCAAGACGTTTTTCCTTTTCAATGCAGAAGTGTAAATTAAGGAAATTATTCAGGCCAGAAAGATCATTAAATTTTTTTTTTTTTCAAAGTTTTTTTTTAGGTTGAACAGTTTTGATTTATGACACGCGTTCAGTTGCTCAATATTTAAAGTGCAGGATTTCAGTTGTATGAAGGGCACTGAGAACAAAACCTCCTCAAAATTGACCTCTAATATTTCATATAACGTCATTGTCTATGCAGCTCAACAGGGTTTTGATCTCTCTTTTACAAAATCATATCCATTTTTCCTTCTTTTTAGTCTTTTAGTCTTCTTTATTTAGTTAATTTCTTAAATTCCCCCTCCCTTTTCTTTATTTTCGTTAAGAATAAAATTTATCACATTCTAAGCTCACAATCTTTGCTCCAAAAGAACAAACAAAAAATACATAATTGTCTATGTGTAAATTGTATCTAATAGTTTTTACTCTTACTATAATTTGATACACAATCTGTTCCATATGTGCGCAAAAATGTTATTTTACCATTTTGTTATGACTGATAATTTAAATAAATGCTAATTTTATGTTGATAAAAAAGGATCTATTGATTTTCGTGACTTAAACCTGTGGCCTTTGAGGTCGTGGCTTTGCAATAGTTTTAGAAATTAGCTTTCTTGGCACACTCAAAGCTCAGAAACTGAAACCCTTACTTCTTGGGGCAGCCCCAAAAAAGTCATATAATTATCATTGAAGGAAAACCTTTTTCCCCCCAATAAAATTTATTATCATTTCTCTTTATTTCGGAAGTTGAAAGTTACTGAAAAGTCTATTTCAATCTGGCAGATTTTTACTGCGTGATTTTGATTTTATGAAGCATCGCCTCTTTATTTATTTATTTTTTTTTGTTGTTGTTCAAGCTCAACATGGTGCTAAGAAACTTGAATGCTGCTTTTGCTCACATTTTTGACAATTTTCTAACCTTCGAAAACAAATTTAATCACAATCAATAGTATCATACTAATTTTTTTAGGATTTTATTTGAATTACATATCCTGTTGCTTTCTTCCGAAACAAAATATCCAGGCCACGGGCTTACTCTACTTTTTCTTGGAGCTTTTTATTATGGCTGATGAAGGTCTTCCTACTACACCTCTTTGCTCTGCAAAATTCTACTTTTAGGTTAAGGGACAACAAGTATTGTAATTTACAGTCAGAGGACCCTTTTTTCTGCTGTCTTAATTCTTTTAAAACTAAGCTTGAGCAGAAAGAAAATCGCAGCACCTTATTTTCAGAAAATATTATCAGCGATTCTCATCCAACTCAAATGCCAGTGAATCTTTTTTTTAGATTCTCTCCCTCCTCTTTTAGATTGTTTTAATTATCCTCAATTATCCAGTTATAATTGAAAAATGAATCTAGGTATGTTTTTTTTTTTAAAATTTTCCAGTATCAATCCATCCAGCATTCATCCTTTCCTTTCATTATTTCAGTATCTGATGTTTCTCCTCCAATTTTCATTTTTTGTCTTCCTTCTTTTTCTCCTTTTTTTTAATTTATTTTTTATTTTTAATTATTTTTGTTTTGTTTGATTTCTTTCAGACCCATGGATCCAGTTGGTCCGAAACATGTAGTTAAGTAAGTTTCACCCCTCCCCTTTTTTATTTTATACCCTTTTGATTTTAAAAGTATTAACTTTTCTCATTTCCTCTTTTTCTTTTTTGATATTTATTCTATTCTATGCTTTTCTTTGGAGTCATTATTCGAAGTTATATAGTCTTCTCTTTTCACCAAAGTAAAAAAACATACGAAGGTGGACAATTTTTGTTCTAGGAAAAGTTACCCTTTTTTTTTGAGTATTTTATATTCATAGAAAAATACCAAACAAATTGAACACATTTCTTTTGTAAGAAATTATTGTTATTATTATTATGTTATGATTTTTTTCTCTCATCTTTAAACTCATCTAATGGGCATATTTTCTTTGCTCTACGTTTAGCAAAAAAGGGGTGATAGTGTATTATATAGAGAGTAAGGAATGACAGAGCGATAGGATCAGGCTGGGCAAAGAGCCTTTGCTGATGTGCGTAAGGGCATCAGTGAGTATTCATTGTTTGATAATAAATCATATATAGTTCAACTGTCTTGACACAAAGTTTATTCTAGCTCTCTGCCAAAATGTTATTTTACATCAAGCTTGAAAATTTTGTTCTGCAAGCGAAAGAGGCATTTTTTAATGCCTCTACTCTCTTGTTTTTTCCTCATGACACATTAAATACAAAATTAAATTTCATTTTTGTATTTTCCTAATTCTGTTAACAGTAGTACAGTAAATGATGAACAAGTTAAACCTCGTTCTTTAAGATTCACGTGGAGCATGAAGACAACATCATCAAGGGATCCCAACGAAATCATGGCTGAAATTAGAAAGGTAACTTCTCTCCTCTATTTGCTTTGGTTGCGTCAATAAATTATTTTGTGCAGCGTTCGCAATGGCAGAAACTAAATCATTAATCAAGAAAAAAAACTTAGAGTATAATATTGCATGAAAACTTCCTTTAAATTGAGCTTTTGAATAAGCTTATCTTGCTGTTTACGTGGTTTCCTAGAAAACGGCTAATCTGATTCTTGGTACTCTAAGGTACCTATTTATATGTATTTAGTTTTTACTTTCTCACCTTAAAATTCTGAATTCGATCACAATTTGAAAACGTTAACCTGTGCAATTCCCATGTCTCTAGAATAGCCTTGTATAATATGGAAGTACAAGGTTTTCTAGAGAATGCATAAAGCTACTAACTGTCGGTAATATCTTTAGAGGGTTACAGGGGCCATGAGTTACCCTCTTATCCCATTTATTCAGAAATACATATATTAATTTTAGCCTCAATGCAAATGAATTTTTTCCTTCCTTCAAACAAAGAGAATTTGTCTGTACAGTGACAAAATATACCAGAGGAAGCTTTAAGAAGTGAAGGATCAAGTCCGAAATCCTAAGAACCACTTAAGCATTTGAATGCTAACATTAAATGAAGCAAAATTTCCATTTTTCTATGGTTGCTCATCTCAACTCATGGCTACTTCAGTTTTGCTGTAGAAATTAACACATAGGCATTTCAATTTTATGTTAGATATTATCTCATGGCTATTTCTTTTTCATCATAGATTGTCCTGTGGTTAGTACATAGTCAACTTCATAAAGGAAAAAAAAGAAAAATTAAAAAATCGTGGCTACACTAGTTTGATGGACATTTTCGCGAGAATAATTTTTTGCATCATAGAAATTGATTTGAATGGAGTGAAAAGTTTGACTCCTTTTGAGGATTTTGTTAATGAATTTTTGACCACCATAATTTTGCTCTGAATCTACAAAAATTTCTCACTTAATATGTACTTAAAATTTCACAGGTGCTTGATGCAAATAATTGTGATTATGAGCAGCGAGAAAGGTTCCTGCTACTATGCGTTCATGGAGACCCAACGGCAGACTCCTTAGTTCAGTGGGAAATTGAAGTTTGCAAACTACCGCGGTTGTCCCTCAATGGTGTGCGTTTCAAACGCATCTCAGGAACATCAATTGGGTTCAAGAACATCGCTTCAAAAATTGCCAACGAACTCAAACTGTGACTACAGCTCACTGATGATGATGATGATGATGGCGAGGAAGATGATGAAGCAGAAAGTAATTGATGTAACTTTTGATTATATAGTCATGTCTAAATTCTTTACCCGGGACCATAGCCCGTATTTACTGTTATACCACGTTGACGTGTTGTCTGTTAAGAAGGATCTCTTGTTAGGGACAAAAGAATATGGTTACAGAGGAAAAGATTAGACCCTTTGAATCACTCTTTTCTTGTATAAACGGCAATAAGGGCTTAGATTCTTCTTGAGTTTGTATAGTCAAGTGTCTTAATTTCTGTTCAGTTTTTCTTCTTTTTTTTAATTTTCTAAATAATATTAATTAACAAATCTCTTAAAATATTGTATCTTATTGAATGTTCAGTGGTAATCATGTTTTCTTTGTCTATTTAGAAAACCGATTTCAAATTTTCAGCTTTAAAGACTATGTGTATCGTTTCTTTTTCTACGTTTACTTCAAGGTGCAGAATTTTTAATATCTTATCCCTAATATTTAACTTGGAATTGTTCATGTCGCGAATCCTGTTGTTTTTGTTGAAAATTTGTATGTGCACAAACTCACCTGTTGGATGATTCAGAATCCTTTCTCCTGTAAGATGATCTAAAAGATCGGTGTAAATTGCCCACAATTGTGAGTTGAAGTGAATGTTTTATATTTCAAGTTAAAACCAAAGTGAGAAAAAATTGCGTCAGAGTAAATACTGTGTAAATATTACAATAATAAAAAAGAAGCGAGTTGTGTACAGAATTACTTTTAATCAATATGAACCTTGATAAAGTGGAAAGATATTAACGAGTAGGAAACTTCGTTTTTGTATCGAAACTCGTTATGTGCTGATTAGTCAGTTTATTTTGAAATTTTATCTTTTGATAATGGTATTCATTTTGGCCAATATTGTCTTTTTTACCACTCTTTTTATCATTTTTTTCCAATCTTTGTTTTATCTTACCTGTGTCTCTGTTTCCTGCTGATGAAATCAATCAGACTCTGGAACACAGCTATTTTAAGTCAGTGTCCTAAATTTTGAGAACTGCAATTACACTCAAAGAAAGAAAAATAATTCAAGTTCCTTTATAAAAATGCCCACTGTGCTTTTTTTAGAATTATGTATCTTTTCAACTTCTGTAAATGTAGGTATTTGCTTTAGCGTCACTTGCAACTTAGAACACAAAAGAATATGTCAAGCAATTTGAGACTTTTCGAGAATTAAAGCCCCTCTGGCTTATCGCGAGCCAGCAGGCAACCATTTTCATAATATGCAGTCCAAAAGCCTCATAGGTCAATTACAGCTTCACAACAAGCTTACTTGAGGTTTAAATACACTTTCAGGCATGATAAAGATTTTCTGTAGCCTTAGTCTCAGTAAAATGCTCAAATAAGAGGAATATCTCAGTTTTACCCAAAATTAATTAATCCTATCATGCAACACTAAAGTTTGATAATGTCTTCAAATATCTATTTCAGTAGAAAAGATAATGAGAACTCCAAAAAGAATGAATTGCGCTTAGCTTTCAACTCTTCTTCTATATCTCCATTATATTATACTTTAAATGAGGAATTGTCTGTTATCACAGGCAAAAAAACTCTCCTGTCTACAATATGTCATATATTTGTCACATTTAATGCAATTTGTCGCAATTAATGCAACTGTCCACAAAGTTTAGCCTCGTCTCTGTGCAGTCAAATTATCAACAGAAAAAAGACAAAAGTTGATGCCATCTTATACGTAGGGAATCTTTTGTCTTACTTTAATTCACAACTTACTACCTACATATTTGTCAAAACCTAGTCTATGATCAGTTCTTGTTCAGAAAGAATATTTAACTGGGTATCTATGCTACCAAAAGATAACTAAAATGTTATATATATTTTTTTCTAGTTGAAACTGACACATCTGTTATCTCCAAATACTCACCTCTTGTACTAGTTTCTGAAAACTAGCTCACCAGCAGTAAGACTCTTGATCACTTCTGCTCCCTCCTTGACTTTTGTAGTACAATTAATTTGAGTCGAGCCCCAATTTTTTTGAGAAACTAGTTTTATTTTCCTCATGAAAGAAACTTCCTTGTTTTTGAGCTAATTTGTGCAAAGGAGTTAGCAAGCTTTTTGATCCATTGGGCTACTGTTTTTCCATTGCATTTTTCAAATATCATTACTACTACTCTTCTCTATGCCTCCTTCTCTTCCTGTATGAATCATTTCAAGTGAAATTGACACTAGCCAGAGCATGGACAGTTAATTGTTTCCCAACTGTCATAACTCCTACATTTTCAGGCGAATCATGACTTTGTATTGAGAAAGAAAAGGCTGACTCTTGATTTTTGTGGAATAGTTTCTTTGTTTCTTGTCAGGTCTTTGTTCTTGTTTATTTACATTTGACTCTGGTGATAGCTCAAAATGTTTCTTATTTGGAGCAATGATTAACAAAGGTGCATGATTGTAATTTTAAGCTGCAGAAATTGAGTAGTTCCCGAGGTCTTAAGTGTGTGTGGGATAAACAATAGATATATATGAAAGGCTATAATCTTTCACCTGCAGAATTTGTGGTCATTCACTTATTGATGAGAATGAGTGACTTTAGAATACGAGTCTCAATTTTTCCGGAACAGAACACAAAGTTTGTCAGCTGCCCTTCATGCAGACTTTTTCCTCTTTTTGCAATTTTCTTCTCTCAATATTCATTGTTATAGGTATGCGGTTTTTATAGGTTCTTAACCCTTTTGTTAAACTACAGCTGTGCTTAGCAAGACTTAAATTTTTATTAGCTTTGCTGCCCAAAAACAATGTTTATACTTTACTTTTTAATTACCCTGTCATCGAAGAATCGTATGAGCCTCCCTAGAAAATGTAAAGTAGTAATTATGCTGTCCGTTTGTGCCGGTATTTTTTCTCTTTTGCTGCCAACCTATTGTTACAGATTTTCCAATAAGTTCTCTTTGCCCCATGATAAAATTGCTGTCAGACATTGATAAGCTTCCGACACCATAGGAAAAAAAAATCTGTTTTAATGAGTTGGGCAACATACTTTTCCCTGACTTTATTGATACTGATGATAAGATTTGAATTTAAAGATGATTAAATAAAAGGATGCTTTTTCTTGAGAATGCCTTTTAATTCTGGCTGTGAGGGATTCTCGTTTCTCCTCCATTTTTTCCTTCATTGCTCTCCCTGATAACTTGCAAATAAAGAGACGGGGCATCAAAAAATGATCATCATTATTAATCTTAAGTGTTCTGTCCTTCTTCAGTGGACGGTGAAGGATTATTTTGAATTATTGGTGCTGTAAAGAAAAAATCAAACAAAAAAAGAAAACCAAGTGTATTCCAATTTTCAGTTATTTGTTCTAACTTTTGAAATGCACTTTTGATGCTTGATAGGCTATGGGAGCCTATTGATTTATCTTGTTTCTCATCTCTTCAAGACTATGTGTAATTTTATTGCAAGCAGGAAAAGAATCTATTAAATTTTTTTTTACTATGTGGAGCCCAGTAGGCACTGCATTGCTTTCTCCTTTGTAATTTTTATTGATTATCGTGCTTTTTGTGTAAGGACGCAACAAAGTTCGTACCGAAATCAAACTTTTGACCATATATATTCATATATGATCTGAAGATTCTCTGACGGATTTTAAAATATTTTTCTTGGCAACACTTTAATTTTTTCTGTTTTTCATGTCCGACCAACCTCATTTTGAAAACACACACATAGAAAGCAAAAGAGGAAAAAATTGAAATTTTGTAAGACTGTTCTTAATTCCTAAGAAATTGTTTGTTAGAAATTTTTAAAAGGATATGCCTTCAATTTTTTAAATACGGCACAAAAACTCATGTAGTAACCCCCTCATGTAGTAGGGAGACCTCAATTTTCTGTCTTGACCCTAATTTAATTTAGTACATGTTTACTTAAATTTATGGATTCTTCTCCAATTTTTCTACAAGTATTAAATTTGAAAATGCAAACTGTTCCACAGAATTTTTATTCTTGACTTAAAACTTTTTGGAAGATGAGAAAATAGGAACAAATTTAAAACTCAGCTTGTACTTCTTATGTTGTTCTGCCTATTAAAACCGCCAAGCTTTTCTGCTGTCTGTAATCTTTTCCAATCATTTTTGATTGTTCAAGCGTTGACGGTGTTTCCTCATCTTTTCAAAAAGCTTCCTCTTCCTTTAAAAAGTTAAAATTTAGTATTTCAATCATGTAACCTAGTTTTGTTTTCCTCGAAAGCTTATTTTTTACCTGTAAGATCTTCGTATTTATTTTTTAAGGCAGGAAGGTATTATTATTGAAACAAATTGTTTTTCTCAAATACTTGCAAGCTGTGCAAGCAACTCAACTTTTTATCTTCTCATTTGTTATCTCCTTTTGTCTTAGAAAGTAAGAGAAAGCAAATTTTTCAATTTGACATTACACACAATTTTGTCCCAACAGTAAAAATATTGATGTTGGCTATAGATATCTCAGTCTATCTTAAAATAACTATTCGAAAGTTTGTTTTCGTCATTATTTCACAATTTCCTAAGAGTGATCAAGGTACATTCTCTCTAGATTAAAGGATCAACCTTTATACATTATTCCATTATTAACAATTATTTTCAATAATGTACTTGTACCCATGGAAGCACTGTTGGCAGCACTATCAAGGTGGAATCAGAATGAAAGGGGGAAAAAAAGCCAGAAACGTTTGTAAATGGTTGAAAATATTGATTTTTTTGTTCCTTTTATTTTTCTCTCCTATTAAAACTGGAAGCACTGAGATATAGGAATGATCCGAATGATGATTAACAAAAAATTTTATCATTGGTGGAGGTAAGCAGTCAGGTAAAACCTGGAAATTGCAAGAATTTGAAAGCTGAAGCTCTGGGCCGTTCTGCTTTACCTCGTATTCCACCTGCTTGATAGTTATGCATCTTTTTTGCTCTTTTATTTTTGAAACACCATCATTGGATATCTAATTATCATTCCAGAAATAGTGGACAAGATTCAAGAACTGCATCACTAACGATTAACTGAAGCAAGTTGTGTCAATTATACAATCAAGATTTTACTTACCTACAAGTCTAGATGAGTTAAGGCAGTGCAATTTTAGAAGCAGAAATTTACATGCTCAGTCGTCAAATTTCATTTTTTCCCCCATGCCAAAGTTGCAAGAACTTTGAGTTGCTTCAACGTTCCTAACTAAGTTGAACGTATTTTTAATCTTTCCAAAACTTATATATTTGAGGGAAGTTGTTAAATTACCTTACAATGATTGTAAATTGATGAATTTAAAAAATTTATCTTCAGTCTTTGGAAGAAAAAGATGATAAAAACTTTTTACATGGAGTGTATAGATTGTTTATAACTGTAATTCAATTTACCTTTTAGAAAACCATGTTTTATTATTTTATATCTTACGTTTTCTTTCATTCTATAAAAGTTTGAACAGATATAATTTTATGAAAGACTCCATTTTGTTAGTTTTGTTTAAAATTGTTTTACCTTTATAATAATAAAAATTAAAATCAGTGTACAGTAGAACAAAATATATTGAGCTTTTTCCTCTTTTCTATCTCCTTCATCAATTTCGCCTACTTTAATTTAAGGACAGGCTTTTTTGAAAGGAGGGTTCTTAATCACAATACAACATTTAATATTTGTGTTTTTCCTAAACATGCTCAATGAATCATGTGTACGTATGATTCATTGATGACTTTAAAAATTCAGACTTCAAGATTTTTTCACCCTCTTTTTAATCTCATTCGTTTTTGAATCTACCCAAATTGTCATTGGGCACTTTGTGATTATCACCTGAGGCACATTTCAATCCGCCGATACGAAAGCTGATGGTTTAAATATTTTGCATAATCTATTACAATGTGCCTAATAGGCTGTGGCAAGTTGTGTTTTGACCAGGCATCTTGTGGTTGGCCCGGACGAATCTAGTTTTGCCCTCGTTTTGGGTATTAACCCTAACATGCATAGTAAAAAACACACCGGCTAATTTAAAGAAAATGAGGGACCAAAAATCTGCGAGAGTAATCTATTCAAATTATTAACTTAAAATTAGATTCTCTAAAAAAAAAGAAAAGAAAAATTAGTGGAAAGGAAAAGTTTATGAGGAAGTGCATTCAATGAAATTTGAATTGTTCATTACTTTAAAACTGTATTTATATCAACAGTATAATGTTTTGATACAAATCAAGTTTTTCCTTTACAAGCTAAGCAACATGATGAACGGTAGTATTTGTATTTACATAGACGTGCTTGAACCACCAGGTAACAGTTTCGAAATAGATTTCTGCAATCTTCCGTTTGCTCTGAAAAAGAAAATTAGTTTTAATTTCACATACTTTTGTGAAAGTGGTACTCGAGTTTCATCAGTAGGTATCCCTAAATTATGAAGATGAACATAATCTGAAGTGTGCTTGTTTCGACTCAAGCCATCTATATGTCGCAGGCAATTAGCAATCGCCGGAAAATCGCAATCTACTCGTGTTGAATCAACAAATTAAAAACTTTCAAAGTGAAAAAACGAGATAGGAAGTAGTGATTATTATGCTTTGAATTCAATCATACGTTATCCCCTTCTTCTTGAATGCATGGTACCAGCTGGCACACTCGCGAGTTCGTGAAATGTAATCAATAATCTGCGTTGGGTTTGGTTTGGTTAAGCAACTAAATTAACTCCTTGGCAAAGCGGAGAGTATCGCTGGATTTGAAGGCGTTTCAAGCTGAGGTCGTGCCTTGAACTTCTTCGCTAAAGAAACTTTTACTAAATGGATGTTACTGTAATTGCAATTTGACAAATTGAAAAGCACGGAGCTTGCAAATTGCCGGCGATTGCTGACTGCCTGCGACATATATACCTAAAAGAAGAATTTTGATTGATCTTAAATAAATCCACATAATAATTTGAAATAATAAAGATGTATGGGGCGGAACATGATGTATATTTACAACAAAAATACAATCCACGATCAGAATAGAGCAATCCCTGGTTCATATGGCTGGTATCTCAGACAACATAACATTAAATGTATGTAACGCCTTGTATGGTGCTTATTCATCCGCAGCCAGCCACTCAAGTAGCATAGTGCACCAAAAATATTAAAATGATTTTGTAATTCAATGGAATAAAATTGCAATTTTTTATCAAGAAATTGCAATATTTTAACATCCTTTAGTCTAATAATGTCAATCTCTATCAGTAAAATATTTTCCCTGCACAGGGCCGGATTTACCTACTTGCCGCC
Organism: Bemisia tabaci; assembly: GCF_001854935.1. Lineage (NCBI taxonomy): Eukaryota > Metazoa > Arthropoda > Insecta > Hemiptera > Aleyrodidae > Bemisia > Bemisia tabaci. The sequence continues at coordinate 1,609,525 of NW_017547308.1, forward strand.
CATAGGCCGCCTGTATTTTGCAGCCCCCTCTCATTCATTTTGGAACTGCAATAAAAACCATTAAGTGAACGTGCCGGAGGGGGAGGGGTGCATAAGACGCGTTTAGCTACTCGTTTTGGATACATTTTTTGCGAAAGCCTTGTCAACACTACTAGCAAAATTTCACGGAACTTCGCGAGAAACTTAAGTTCCGTAAACCTATCTCTGTGGACACCTATCTGTGTGGACAAGGTCCTCCACTGATGAGAAATGAACCAAAATTAATGAAAGAACGAACATAAATGCGGTTTAATAATTTTAACCCCCACCGTTGCGCCGCGCTGATTGCACTGTGTTTGGCGCAATGCGTGAGGTATTCCTGCAGTCTAGTAGGCGCTATGCGTTTCATGCCAACCGCTCCAGCTCCTGAACCCACTGTGTTTGGCGCAATGCGTGAAGTATTCCTGCAGTCTTGTAGGCGCTATGCGTTTCACGCCAACTGCTCCAGCTCCTGACCGCACTGTGTTTGGCGCAATGGGTGAAGTATTCATGCAGTCTTGTAGGCGCTAATATGTGTTACATGCAAAGTTACATGCCGACCGCCGCGCGCCAAGCCGAGGGCTTGTCCTTTTCATCTCAAGTCCTCGTCGTCATTCCTCTCTACGCTGAGCTCCAGGTCACATTGGCCTGGAGTTCCTATCTTAACTCAATTAATTAAAGATGCTGTCTCTTGTATCACCGAAAAACGACAAAATTAGAAATCACTATACTCTCAGGAAAGAGAGATTTTCTCCCCTTTCCTCATTGATAATTTTTTTTTCTGAATCCGATTTTTTTTATACCTACATTTAAAAAATTGCAAAATTTGCTGCCATAGGCTGTGGCCCATGTGGCCGCCCCCGTAATCCGGCCCTGTCCCTGCATTGGGAAGGTAGTTACTTTGCAATGTATCAAATATTACAACTTATTTCAATTTTATGGAATAAATTTCAATGAGTGATGTTCCTTCAATTAATAGGTAGGCAACATAAACAATGCGCAAATGCAGTAGCAAAAATTTCTCCATGCACCTAATTTTTTGCAATAAAATTTGCAATTAATTTCATCCTGTTCCACTTGGGACGATGTTGCTTCAATGTTTATACTTGTAGCGATTCGTAATTGCGAACAGTCAGAAATATCGAAATATTTACATAATTGTTACCTACGTAATCCTTCAGTTTAATTTGCTAATGAGTACATCATGAAATATCATAAATATTTTGTAGATGTATATACCTACCTAGACTGTTGTCGACCGTGTTGAATGCTTGATCACCAAGACTACTCATCTTGTCATTTAAGGTAGGTAGAGATGTTTCTGGAAGTGAAATAAAAATAGAGCAAGCTGAAATAGTTGATCATAGAGAAAATTAGACAGGTAAGTATTACATACTAGCGAGAGGCCTGCAACTGAAATCACCGGTCTTTATAATTCACCATAAATTACCTATAGTTTTCTTCCTTTATTACTTCATTCCTTCATTATTCCTCTTCTTTTTTATTCCACTCTCCCTCTTTTTCTTTATCCTCTTCTTCTTCTTATTCTATCCCTTTTCTACATATTATTTCCTTCCTCTTTTTCTTTTTCTTTTCTTCATCCTATTTTTGTCTTCTTCCTTATCCTTCCTCTCTCTCTTTTTTTCTCCTTCTTTCTCATTTCTTTAATATCTCATCTCTCCTTTTTCTTTTTTCTTCTGCTTTCTCTTATCTTCCTCCTTATTTTGTGTACATAGCCTCCGATGTTAAGGCACCTCGTAAAAATAAATCCATTCTACTACCACTACTACTAATACTACTACTACTACCTACTTACTTTTTGCCGAGTGAGTATATTTTGCTCGTGCGGGCAAATACAATGAGCCCCAAATCCATATCTTAACAACACTCATGTGACCTAATCTAACCCCCCTCCCCTCCCCACCTAATAATGGAAATATTACTCGAACAGGCTAGTCATTTTCATCTTGATTTTCACGAGTGTATGAATATTTGACATTCCCATGAAGAATTTTCGATTGTCGCCTTCCAACCTGTCGGAAAACTTTAGCCTGTTGCAAAAGTTGTCAATTTGAGGTGTATATTTGCCGTGGATCCGAATTTTTGACGGCGCGGCGCTCCCTGTGAGTCAAAGGCCAGGGTGACAAAATTTCATGAAAAATAAAATCTTGAAATTTCACGTGAAATATTCTATGAAATTTCAGAAATTTCTGAAATATATTGAAAAATACCGGTTCCTTTCTATGTTTCGCCAAATGTAAAAATTGTGATTTTCTTCTATTTTGGGGTGTTTTGGTGCGGGTTGCATACTCTAACCCCTGAAAAATATGAAATATTCACAGTCTCGTGAAATTTCATGAAATATTTCGCTGAAATTTCCAATCTTTTATTTCTATCTTACGTTTCATGTCACTCTGTCAGAGGGTGGACGGTAAACGGTAAAGTCTGCTTACCGTTGAGTTTGATGAGACTGGACTTGTCAGGTGGGCAGCTGTGAGTGCTGCAGGAACGGCGAGAGCTGGGCTTTAAGTCCTCAAGACAGTCACTGGATACTTTGCCTTTTTCGTCCAGGCAGTGAAGCTCTCTTCGTTGTACGCCTGTCCCGCAGGATTGGGAGCACTGTCGTCAACACAAAATCATAGTTCAAAATCGTTTCAAAGCCATTATTTGGCTGATGCATGATAGATGAGAAAATTTAAAAATCGTGCAGTTATTGTGCTTTCTGCATAAACATTGAAGGGAAGCTCTGCTTCCCCAAAAAATTTTCAAACTTAAATGGAAAAACTGTATAGCTGGCATCAAAATCGTTCGATTAAAGTTTGAAAACCACGAGCCGTAGCCAAATGAACAGATACCCTGTTATAGGCCTGGATACACGCTCAAATTTCCGTCAATTTCCGATCAAAATGATAACAAAAATGGCGGTCAAATTTTTGCAGGCTGAAAAAATTTGACCGCACCAGTCACCAGTGTGCACCAGTCACTATTTGATCGGAAATTGATGGAAATTTGAGCGTGTATCCAAGACTTATTTTATTGTTCAAATCAAAATATCATTTCTCGACTTCGGATTTTTGACAGGAGAAAAACAACTAATTGAATTCAAAACCACTACTAACTCATTTTTCCTTTTCTCAAAGTGCGACCTGCGTGTTTCTATCAAAATCATTGTCAGCCCACATAAATTAAATTTTGAAAAGACGACTACTGCTGTGTTGAGTATGTTTTCTGGCCTACCTCGGAGATGGAAGGCGAAACAGTACCGTGCGCAAGCGCAACATCCATGCCCCTATTGTCCCCCTTTTGTTAGTTCTGCTCTCTCTATTGTTTTGTCAAAAAACGACTGTTAATTGTGCGCTTAAAAATACACGCATCCGGATTGCGGTGTCTCGATATTTCCTCCTCTGTTCATTTTTTAAGAGATACCTATAAGTGGACCTTTTTGCACGAAATATTCAGAGAATATTCTAGCAAGAGCAAAACAAGAAAAAAAATAAATGAAAAATTTAAATCACATGAAATTTTGCGCAATAATTCATTAATCAATTATTATTATTATTCAAGAAGAATAAAGGTAGGACGTTTGTAACGTCGCAAACCGAGTCACATGATTTCATAGGTTCGCCAACCATCGTTACATAGGTACTCTATCTTAAGACTAAAATATCATTTTCAAAATGAAAAAAATAATATCTGAATAATTGTTTTAAATTCTGTATTACTTAGTTCTTACGTCCATAGTAGCCGTCTAATAATATTGCACTCGCAACATCTAGGGTCAAAGTGGAAGATGCTCCTCTGGGTGATGAATCTAATTAGTAGAGACCGAAACGAGAGAATCTTACCGGCATCCAGTCAGCAGTGTACCACTGTGGGGAACAAGGTTTTTCCCTGCAACTTTGTTCTTTGGTCGGCCTCGAACTGTTGGAGCAACTTGAATCTTTGGCAATGGAGAATTCTCCTCGCTGATACGCTAAGCAAGCAATTCGTCGGGTCTGCACTCCCCATCCACAAGTTTCGGAACACTGCGATGGGAAGACAATTTTATGAGATCAAGCAGTAAACTTCAAAAAAATGTATTGAAATAATAGCCTGACTAATCAATGCATGAAGGGACAATGCAGCGATAGGGACGAGAATATTTTATGGAAGGGTTTCATGTCACGTTAGGTGTTTTTTTCTTGATTTATGACAGTGTACAACAGGGCCGGATTTACCTACTTGCCGCTTATGGGCCGCCTGTATTTTGCCGCCCCCTGCTCATTCGTTTTGAAACAATAATAAAAACCATCAAGTGAACGTGCAGCGGAGAGGGGTGCATAAGACGCGTTTACTCGCGTTGGACACATTTTTTGCAAAGCCCTGTCAACATTACCAGCAAAAGTTTACGGAACTTTGAGCGAAAGTTAAGTTCCGTAAACCTATCTCTGTGTGAACAAGGCCTTCCATGTAAGAAATGAACGAAAAAATTAAGAACAAACTGACTGCACTGTATTTGGCGCAATGCGTGAAGCATTCCTACAACAGTCATGTAGGCGCTTTGCGTTTCACACCGACCGCGTCTGAACGCACTATGTTTAACGCAATGCGTGAAGTATTCATGGAGTCTTGTAGGCGCTAATATGTGCTACATGCCGACCGCCGCGCCGCGGGCTTCTCCTTTTCATCTCAAGTCCTCGTTATCATTGCTCTCTGCGCCGCGCCGTTCCAGGTAAAATTGAGTGTTTGGTTCCTCTCTAAACTCGACTAATTAAAGGTGCTGTCTCTAGTATCACCGACAGATGAAAAAAATTAAAAATTACTGTACTTTCAGGACATGAGAGATTGTTTCGCCTTTTCTCGTTTGTAAGTTTTTCTTTCTGAATTCGATTTTTTTCCATACCTACATTAAAAAAATTGCGAAATTTGCCGCCCCCTAAATTTTCCGCCATGGGCCGCGGTCCATACGGCCATCCCCTAAATCCGGCCCTGGTGTACAATATACAAACCTATCTAAATCAACAGTATATATCTCAAAACGCATAAGTATGTCCATTGCAATTCAAAACCCAAGCTGTTTTTTTCTTGCTTTCTTTTACTTTTTTTTTTACTTTTTTAAGGAAAAACATTAACTGTATTTCCAAATTGCGACGCGGTGCCCAATTTGTCGCTTTTCTGACGCAATGGCACATCTAGATTTCCACTCGAGCCCCAGAAAGCATAGCCTGTGTCACACTATCAAAGCTAGCCATCACAATATCAAGGTCAGGTGTTGTGATTGGCTTATTCGATGACTTGGACCAATCACAGCACTTGACCTTGGCATTTTGATGGAGTATTATGATGGTGTGACACAGGCTCATGGGTTTATATGCGAAACAGAGCTCACGTGGGAATTGTGACACGCTCTTGCGTCAGAGGGGCAACGAATCGTGGAAGCTACATTCAAAAACTCCAAAGCACCGATAACTCGATGTGACTTAAGTGCCTTTTTGACGTGTGAGAGCTCACAAACTGCAGTTTGCGAGCTTTCACACGTGTATACATGTGTACTGGTGAATGCATGCATTTGTTGGGGCTGCTTTCCACAAAATTTAAATACCTGGGTGTATAAGCACCTCAGTAATTACTGTTTTCTCAGTTTAATGTGTAATTTTACCTCAGACCAAGGTCCAGCGAACCATTGGCCATCACAGGATTTATCGCTGGAACAAGTTCGAGAGGTTTCTGGCTTGGAGGATATGTCACACTGGGAGTCTTTTCCAAGGCCCGCTGAGCACAACACTTTCCTTGTTTGCACACCAACGCCGCACTCGACCGAACACTACAATAGAAAAATATAGCAAATTCAATATTCAGCTGATACCTTCATTATTCTTAATTATCTTCCCAAGTAGCACAGATTGGAGTTCTCGATTTTATTCTTATTGTATTGGGGTGTTGTGTATGTTGCCTACTCACTGCTTGAAGGAGCTCCTCTTATCTCAGTTGACAAGAAAAAATACTCTTAATTCAATCAGATTTAAGCTTAAATCAAAAGGAAATCCGCTCAAATTAAGAGACTTGGTTCTTGATCTAAGCTTAAATCTGATTGAATCAAGAGTATTTTTTCTTGTCGATGTTTTTAAGAGTCTGGACTCTAGATCCAATGCGTTTTTTTTTTTTTTCAGTGTATAATATAAAACCAAAAGAGTAACGTATGAAGCGTGCGACGCCAAGCTGTCAAGGGGCGCACCGGCGCACCCCCTGGTTGAAATTCACAGCAATGCTATTCAAATAAGTTGCAATTCGTTTTGCATTGCAGATTGTTTATTTTTCTGACACGTGTAACTCATTTTGTTGATTTTTGCTTGCAAATTGTACAGAATATTTATCATATAGAGGAAAAGAATAAAATCGGGAAAGTTTTTAAGAGATGACGTGTAGTATTTTTCCATTAAAAAAAAATAAATAATGCTAGGCAGTCAACCTCGCAAATCTAAATTCGTGTTTTTGCAGTTTCATCATATATAAGCAAGCCGTTTCAAAATTAGGCTAAACAACTCGCACAACTGTCGGGAAGATTGCAATCTCACCTTTTGGGACCATTCGGCAATGAACCAAGACGGTGTTTCGGAGCTGCACGGACCCATGTCGCAAACTTCTTGATTTTGAGGGCGGGTGCTTTGCAGACACTGTTGGCCGTTCACTGCTTGGCAAACCACCGTTCGGGTTCGAATGCCTAGACCGCACTGTGTCGAGCACTGCGAGAAAATACAATCAGAGCATGAGATTTTGTCAGCTAAAAATAATCAATCCACTAATCCACATTATTAAAACAAATTGAAGAAGAAGAAGAAGAAGAAGAAGAGTAACCTAAATGACCCCCGAGGTCCGGGGCGCTCCCCTCAGAAAATGTTCAAACTTTTAAAGCGTCTTACATGCAGTTTCATGAGTCAATTTCGTCATGAATAATTACCAAATTTATGCGTCCTTCCTTCTTGTTTCCTCAGTTCCTCCCTTCTTTTTTGTTCTCTTTTCCTTTATCTTTATTTTTGGACGAACGGGGGGAGGGGGGGTCAGGGGTCTACGCACCCCTCTCCCCGGATCCGCCTATGTAATGGCCGCGGCAGGGATAGGACTGAGGTTGAGTTTAATGTAGTACAAATGAATTTTTTTCAGTCACAAAGAGGGTTATTCAAAATCGGCGATTTTACCCTACGCTTGGATTTTGCCCGGAGTTGGATATGTTGTTCCCTATCACAAGACACGCCTTATTCCGGCATTGGCAAGTTCACCCGAAATTTTTCCCGCGCGCTACAGCGTTGCCAAGTTGAAAACAGGCAAATTCCGTAAGTGGCATTAAAATTGAGCTATGAAGTTGCGGTTTTAACGAAAATTCTCTAAAAATTACGCACTTTTAGGAAATGACCATGTTTTTAATGTCGCATTAATTTTAACATGCATTATTGCCAAATTTCCGATTTTTAAATTCGACAAATGTTACATATCCGCAAATACCCAAAAAAGCTATCTTCAAATTTGAATAAAAAATTGTCTAATCGATAGTTCGTTCGATTCCGCATCCATCGATATATTATAGCTCGCTGGGAAACTTTTGGTTCGCGAGATATCATCATTTTTGTGAACAGCTTTATGGAGCGACGACGCTTTTTGAGTCCGGGCGGATAGAAATTTTAGCCTCCAAAAACACCGGGTAGCATTAATTCCATGGTTTCCTATGTAATTTTTGGCGCTGAATCCGAATTTGACCATTTCATAAAAAAATTGTCACCAAGATGTTGCCAAATTTGGCAAAAATTGCTTAAAATCGGCCTTTTTGGCGGATTATAGCCTGTGACTTGCCAGGAGTTGATCAGACGACAAAATTGGTTATTTCCACAGTTAAAACTCGTTAAACTATCTACAAGCTGAGTCAAATTCTTTCTGCTCACGGTAAAATTAAACGCGCGACAAGCAGCAAACTGAAAAAAAGACACCAAAATTGGCGCTTTTTGCGGTTTTTGTCGTAAGTTTCTTGTTTTCCGATTAAGAGAATGTTTCTTGACTATACTAATGAACAACATGAGCAGAATTTAATAAAATTGAACAATAAAATAAGATCGAACATATTCCAATGTTGCCAAGCTTAAACAAAATACTTTAATTTTCGCTGGTTTTTTCGATATTATTGTCCTATATTCTTTGTTCACCTCTTATTTTTAAATTTTATAAATGTATCTCTCTTGCAAAATAATACACTTCTGTAGAATAATTTAATTTTCAACTTAGATATATACTAATAACTAGGGTATTTAGTTCAGAGAGGAAAAATTCATAAAATAGTGAGTTTTATCGAATCGTGTCAATAAACCACATTTTGAAACAATAATGGAAAATTTTCTGCTAAAAATTAATGAATAAAATGTACTCCTCAGACTGACTTCATTAAAACAAGACAAGACGCATTGCAATATTGCCAAAATTACGTACAAATCGTTGAATTTTGGCGGTATTTGACCGTTATTATTCATTACCCTATATTTAGTATACAATTTTATTTTATAATTCTGAGATAATGGAGTTTAATAGAAAAAAGTAACGACACCAAACTGAAGAAGACGCCCAGGAAAGGACAATAAGGGGCTTAAAAAGGAACAAGGGCGCTCCAAATTACTGAGGACCTGTGGGTGGACAAGGGACTATGGCGGTTAGGCGTCGCGGGGCCCGAGAGACCGCTGTTAAAGCGGCTCTTTATCTATATATGTAACAATACAATAGTTTGTCGTTACACTCGGCGTAATTAGGATTTTTCCTAATTTTCTCTTAATCGGAAAACAAGAAACTTACGACAAAAACCGCAAAAAGCGCCAATTTTGGTGTCTTTTTTTCAGTTTGCTGCTTGTCGCGCGTTTAATTTTACCGTGAGCAGAAAGAATTTGACTCAGCTTGTAGATAGTTTAACGAGTTTTAACTGTGGAAATAACCAATTTTGTCGTCTGATCAACTCCTGGCAAGTCACAGGCTACAATCCGCCAAAAAGGCCGATTTTAAGCAATTTTTGCCAAATTTGGCAACATCTTGGTGACAATTTTTTTATGAAATGGTCAAATTCGGATTCAGCGCCAAAAATTACATAGGAAACCATGGAATTAATGCTACCCGGTGTTTTTGGAGGCTAAAATTTCTATCCGCCCGGACTCAAAAAGCGTCGTCGCTCCATAAAGCTGTTCACAAAAATGATGATATCTCGCGAACCAAAAGTTTCCCAGCGAGCTATAATATATCGATGGATGCGGAATCGAACGAACTATCGATTAGACAATTTTTTATTCAAATTTGAAGATAGCTTTTTTGGGTATTTGCGGATATGTAACATTTGTCGAATTTAAAAATCGGAAATTTGGCAATAATGCATGTTAAAATTAATGCGACATTAAAAACATGGTCATTTCCTAAAAGTGCGTAATTTTTAGAGAATTTTCGTTAAAACCGCAACTTCATAGCTCAATTTTAATGCCACTTACGGAATTTGCCTGTTTTCAACTTGGCAACGCTGTAGCGCGCAGGAAAAATTTCGGGTGAACTTGCCAATGCCGGAATAAGGCGTGTCTTGTGATAGGGAACAACATATCCAACTCCGGGCAAAATCCAAGCGTAGGGTAAAATCGCCGATTTTGAATAACCCTCTTTGTATTAAGGGTATTATCCGACTTTTTAGAATTTTTAAATTGAATGGCTTCGATAATTTATTCATGAAAATTTATAGTAACATCATAATGCGACTAATACAAGTTAGTGGAAAATGATTAGCTTTTTATCGATGATTACGTCAGCCTACACTGTCAGAAATTTGCTCCCTTTGCTCAGAGTGAAAATCACTCGAGGTAAAAGCGGCGAGTTACCAATTGATTCGCTGCAGCGATATCGTCGCGCTATCTCGGCAATTCACTTTCATGGGGAGTTCCAAACTCCTCGACGGAGTGATTTTCACTCCGCATCTCAGGTTACTCTGCATTTCACCCCGGGTTTCCCGAAAGATTTTCAACAGTGTAGTTTGCGAGGTATGATTAAAAAATTCACAGTTCTGAGGTGGAAAGTGTGGAGGGAATATTGGCGATGGTCCATCTCACCTTACTCCAAGGCTCCGTCCGCCAAGAAGCCTTGATCCGTGGCTCAGTGTCCTCCGCTTTGGCCGAGTGGATGGGGCACGGGAAGAGAGCGCATGGTTGCTCTAATGTGAAATTCCTCGACGGGGATGAGAGACAAGCGCCATCAGAAACTGTCATCGTCAGCGAGGCTGTGATCCGTTGCCGACAAACCAGTTTCCGCTTCCGGACGCCCTCCCCGCAAGACGCGGAACAGTCACCCCACTCTCCAGCTTCCCATCTGACAATGTATTAATTATTAATAAAGAATAAAAAACATACTATAATAATATATAATATAATAAAAGAATACTTAATATATTAATTTATTATAAAATTGTTAGGAAGACTCACAACCAGTTTAAAAAGCTTGATCGGGATTCGACACGCCGACCGTGACATGACACTCATCAGTTATCAGGGCGAGCTGGAATCCAATTTCGCCTTCAATTGGTATGATAGGCAAAATAAGCTCCCTCCGAGCCTGAATAGTGGTATCACTCAGCCGGATCTGTTTTAGTGTATTTAGAATACATATAATATGCTACTTATAATATACTCACTCAGCAGGGCAAGGTTTAACGTTGCACCGTTGAGTTTGGGGCTGAGGTAACTCCAATCCGGTGCATCTTTTATCAGGTGCTGTCATTGAATTGCTCTCCCTGACACAAACGTTGATTGCTGTTTGAACACCTTAAAACGAAAAAACCAGTAAATAAGTTATGAAAGAGTCATTGCCAGAATATTAAGGCCATTTTTTTTTGGCATGCACGACAAGCTGATCAGTTTATTAAATCAATCCAGTATAATGACGCGTTGTCTAGGCCGGTTTCAGCCGGCATACTCTTCAATATACGATATAAAAACACACACAAGCGCGCGCAAAAAATAAGAAGAAGAAGAAGAAGAAGAAGAAGAAGAAGAAGAAGAAGAAGACGAAGAAAAAGTTGTAGATGCAAATGAGTTTGCACATTTGAGGCACTGGATGAGAAAAGGGCACTTCTCGATTGCGGTGTTTCAGAATCTCTGTTGCTAATTAATCCCTTGGAGAAGAATTCAATCAATGATTTTGCCAGAATTCTTTCCGTAGGAAATTGTAGAATCATACCAAATATTCAGTAGAATTTTTAGTGAAATGGATGCATTCACTTTCCTTACTTAATGAATGAAATATTAGAGGAGACTCTGAAACACTGCAACCGAGAAGTGCCATTTTCGCATCCAGTGCCTCATTTGCATTCGCACATTGTGCAAGTTATGAATATTTTTCCTTGAGAGTTTCAGATGATTTAGATCAAATTGCGAGTAAGCTTCACTTAAAAATAGGAAGAAAAAAATTCGAAATTTCTTTATAGAATTTGATACTTATGACATCAAAGGAAAGTTGGCAACAGCTTAAGGTTTGAGGGCTTTTTCCTTAGCAAGACAGCACGGTTTTTATCCCTAAACTACAAATTTTCCGCATCGAAAAATAAGGATAACTGTGATACTAACTTACAGCGTGTCATTTTGAGCGCGCCGACTCGCTGGGAAACGAAATCGCTGCTTCTCCGCCTTCAAAGTTATCGATGCAACCCAACCCCACATCGAAGTTTATTAAGTCCTATCCACCTATTGGCTGTATTCTGAATGTCGTTGCCTATCCTGAGGACCTACTCCTTACATTTGAGGAAGTATCAATTAATTGACACACACATATTGCCATGCAAAGGAGAGGAGTTCCTCCGCTCAGTTTGCTCACCTTTTGGACCATCCACCTGACCTATGGTCGTCCTCTTTACTTGTCTCATTTTTTCATCAGGTAGGCCGTTTACCTTATGACTTATTTGCCTTTATTGATCTGTCTCTCTAGAGGGACGTGGACCTGTAGGTTTCGCCCACTTTTCGATGCATCTAAATGGTGGATATGATCCTATCCTCCTGGCCCTTCCGCTATTTGTTGTTGTTGCACCCACACTTAATCGAGATGGAATTGATTTTAAATAAGGAATTATCATTCACATCATTACATTAGTGCGCATAATCAATTTTAATGTATCAAGGCAGTAAGCAAAATAAATGTGTTGTACCTCCGGCACACGACATTGAGCATTCCGAAAAACCACTGATTTTCCAATAGAATTTCTTTTTGCGTCTTTTGCCCTCGGATTTAGTTGCCTCGTCATCCAAAGTCCCTTCCGATTTAGCTGCATTGTCACTGTGAAAATAGGTAGAAAATGTCAGAACAAAGTACTGCTAACGATTATTATTATCACATAATACTATGGCCACCATGAAATTTTCTCAAACGCTCAACCGTTTTTAACATTCTCTGTTATCATTGCATCCCTCTCCCCCTCCCTCCCCCCCTCTCTCTATCTCCCTCCCTCTCCAAAAAGCAAATACTTACTGCATAGGAGGAAAAAATAAGTACGGGAACTTCAACTGTATATCTTCCACACAAGGTGCAGGTTAGGTTGAAATAAAAATGTATGAAACATGTATGAAATAAAATTTAGGAGTTACGATTATCTATACAGGGTGTTTCAGACCACCCGTACCTGGCCTTTTTCTCAGTTGGTATAGGTCGTACGAAGTCGGAGACCGCGGGGTTGGATAGGGAATTGACCCCAAAAAATCCGAATTTCGTGGTCCCGAAACCCCCCCACCCCACCCTTGGGGGGTAACGGGGGGGTCACGATGCTAAAAGTCACGGTTCTCGACCGAATTGCGGATAGATCGCATCATAATTGAAAAGCACGGAAAATTTCACGTGGAATTGACCCCTAAAAATCCAAAATCGGACCATCCAAGGCCCAAAAATGACCCTCTAAAGAGGGGGACAGTACCCCCCCTCCATAATTTCTCTTTGGTCTCAAAATTGACGTAAATTCTCCAGAAAAAGACGGTTTCCCAGGTAATCGACCTCGAGAAATCCAAATTTCATGGTCCCGAAGCTCCTCTAGCCCCCCTCGGGGGTTAAACTGGGGGGCCCAATTTTAAAAATCGAGGCTCCTTTCCGAATCGCAAACTGATTGCATCCAAATTGAGGAGCAGAACACATTTACATCTTAAGTGACTCCTAAGAGTTCTAATAGACCCCCTGAACGGCAGAAAGTAACTCCCTGAGGAGGGGGGCTTCACCCCCGCCAAAAATTTCTCAAGAATCCTCTTTGGTCGCAAAATTGACGTCGATTCTCCAGAAAAAGACGGTCTCCCATGTAATCGACCCCGAGGACTCTAAATTTCATGTTCCTTGAGCTCCTCGGGGTCGATTACATGGGAGACCGTCTTTTTCTGGAGAATCGACGTCAATTTTGCGACCAAAGAGGATTCTTGAGAAATTTTTGGCGGGGGTGAAGCCCCCCTCCTCAGGGAGTTACTTTCTGCCGTTCAGGGGGTCTATTAGAACTCTTAGGAGTCACTTAAGATGTAAATGTGTTCTGCTCCTCAATTTGGATGCAATCAGTTTGCGATTCGGAAAGGAGCCTCGATTTTTAAAATTGGGCCCCCCAGTTTAACCCCCGAGGGGGGCTAGAGGAGCTTCGGGACCATGAAATTTGGATTTCTCGAGGTCGATTACCTGGGAAACCGTCTTTTTCTGGAGAATTTACGTCAATTTTGAGACCAAAGAGAAATTATGGAGGGGGGTACTGTCCCCCTCTTTAGAGGATCATTTTTGGGCCTTGGATGGTCCGATTTTGGATTTTTAGGGGTCAATTCCACGTGAAATTTTCCGTGCTTTTCAATTATGATGCGATCTATCCGCAATTCGGTCGAGAACCGTGACTTTTAGCATCGTGACCCCCCCGTTACCCCCCAAGGGGGGGTGGGGGGGTTTCGGGACCACGAAATTCGGATTTTTTGGGGTCAATTCCCTATTCAACCCCGCGGTCTCCGACTTCGTACGACCTATGCCAACTGAGAAAAAGGCCTGGTACGGGTGGTCTGAAACACCCTGTACATTCAATATCTTAATGCCCATATGGCGTCTAAACACAACATGGACTTTTTAAGGCCCATCATTCGATGTCGCGATTATTCTAACCCGAGTTCAAATAATTGCGCCAAACAGTGCGGCCGGCGCGGTGCTTGCGGCGTTAAACGCCTACTAGCGCCTGCAAGGCTACATGAATACTTCACGCATTGCATGCACAGCACGGTGCGCGCTTTAATCTTTGTAATCAGACTTCAGACCTTTTACGGTGGACACAATATATACAACCAGTTTACAACGCGAGCCTGCAATCCTCGAAAGATCGGGGAGATTTCCTTGCCCTCTGTTAACTTCCCCATCATTAAATAATGATGGTTATCCTTCATTGCACCTCATCTACTGGTCCTTAAGACGAATCTAACATCAAAATGCCAGTTTAACTGCAAACTTCATGTCCGACTGCGCCGATTGGCTCGTTCTACTGTGCGTTGCTGTTTCGCAATTTTGATGTTTTCAGTCACGGAAAATCCGTGTGTAAGAAGTGGGTGTCCGGCAAGGCGTGGGCAAGTTTCTCGCTACCCCTTTGCGCGGAGCGTCGAGGGGTGTTGAAGTCACAGGCCCCTAGTGATTGTATAATTGGAAAAGTACGAGGAACTGCACATCATTACCTGTAACTATTTCCGATGTTTCTTTCATGAGAGGATATGTCATCAGCTGTAAAATATAAAAAATACATAAGAAATCTCAGAGATTAATGAAAAAGTGTGGGACGATTGGATTATGTAAAAAAAATACATGTTCATAACAATGGTTTTTTTTTCCTTTAGAAAAACGAGTTCGAATTACATCAGGCAATAATCATCTACAGGACACAAAGTTTTGGCCTCATCAAATTGAATGATAGATACTTTCCTTTTGTTCTTTTTCTCATCCTCTGGTAGTATCGAAATTTTTTCCTTGATGAAGAACCCATGCTAAAAACCTCACCTCCTTAATGGCTTTTCAGTCGAAAGAAAAAGAAATTAAAAATATAAATCCAACCCTTCACACGTGATTCCACAAGTATACGCTATCTTTTCTCCTTCCTTCCCATCTCTCTCTTTCGCTGTTATGCGGTCAATATCTTCTTACCCCACTTTAAGGAGTTATTATTTTTTAGATCTTTGAAGTAATTGGATCTGTATTAAATCAATAAAAACTCCAATGATACCGCATTACCCTCTCACGTATGAGCACATACCCCAATTAATAAACACGTAAGAATAATGCAACACATGAAGTAAGGGTAATCCGAACATAACCAACCTGGGCCGTAAGCGTAAGATGTGTCACCTCGTTCAAGAGCAACCTCTGTGGCACCATTCATTTTCAGTTGGTACTCATACTTAATGCCCGAGTTGGGCTGTTGAAATACTAACTGAAACATGCACGGTCGAGAAGCAAGTTATCATTTACGGTAGTTTAATTCATAATTTCTAACATTTCCAAATTATGTGCGCTCATTTTATCAGTTCGACTTAAATGATATGGCAATTTCAGTGGCCTAAGGGCAGCAATGGCCGGTACAATTCCAGTAAATGCCAATATCATCCAACAAATCGGTGTAGTACCACAATTTTAGGGGATAGCCCTCAAAACTTCTTTCCCGTGCAGATATTGTATTTTTTCTTAAACAAGATAAAAATAGACACAAAAATCAAGTGGAAAGAACATATTAAGATAAAAAAGGATGAATGCACCTTTAAATAAAAAAAATTAGATTGGTTAATTGGTCGTAGATATAATTTCAGTACAGACATTGAACTCCTTTTGTGCACTGGAAAAAAAACATATTGAATCTAGAGTCCAGACTCTTAAAAACATCGACAAGAAAAAGTGCTTTTGATTCAATCAGAATCTAGCTTAAATCAAGAACCAAACCTCCTAATTTAATCGGATTTCGTTTTGATTCAAGCAAAAATCCGATTGAATCAAGAGTATTTTTTCTTGTCAATGTTTTCAAGAGTCTGGACTCTAGATCCAATGTGGTTTTTTTCCAGTGTGTAAACAGATAATACGCCCAACCTGGGCCTATAGGGCTCAGATCTGGGGATGCGCTGCTCCTTCAAATATTGAAATCGTTCAGAGGGTGCAAAATCGTGCGCTGAGAGGAATAGTAGGTGCACGTTGGCACGAGAGAAATAAGGACATACATAAGGACTTTGGTGTTTAGAGACAGTTGCTCAATATATTAATATGGTGTTTAGAGACAGTTGCTCAATATAACTAACAATACACTATGAGCGCCATCTCAATAACCACCCTAATACTGAGGCAATTTTATTACTAGACAGTTTCTCGGAACTGAGACGCCCCGAGAGGGTGCAGTGGTGCAGCCCTGAGAATTGGCGGGAACCCAGGTCTGAGCCAATAGGTATAACACAACGTAGCAAATAACATATGTAAAATATTAACTACTCTGTTGTTCATAACATCCGTTCTATTTCAATTTATGTGCAATGTGTAAAATTCTGGAAACTGCAGGAGATCATAATAAAATATTAGAAAAAAAGATAAATGGAATTAGTAGCTAGTCAGTAAAGAGCCTAATGTGATGATAACACACCATTAGTTCGAGAGGCTCCAGGAGCGGGCCAGGGCTCGTTATCATCTCGCCTTGGTCGGGCGTGTCTTGTTTCAGAGTCAACTTGGTCCCTGACGATTGGATCTCCTCCAGAGATGTAAATGCGAAGTTTCCATCTACCACAAACGTCCCATCAAGGCGCCGCAAAGCTAAGGAGAAATTCGTGTCACGAAAAATCAAAATGAGAAGATAAAAGTAAAAAAAAAAAAAAAAAAAACATTCAAAGCATCTTTTCTAATTTTACATGCATGATATGAAAAAATATACCAAAAATTACTGGTCATCATGTCATTGAAAATCTCAAATAAAGGTGAAAATCCAGCAATTTTCAATCCACACATAAATATAATTAATTTTATAGGTTACAAACCCTTTTAGGGTTTTTTTAGGATTGGCTCGAGTCTTGTAAGGAATCTCTGATCTGTAAGCGCTAAAATCCATTGATAAATGCTACGATGAGAAAAGAGCTATAACCATCTTATTAGTTGCGGCATTTGAAGCAGCGGGGAGAGCGAGGATCGCAAATGGCCACTCATGTATTTCTATCACACGGAACTATGTGCATTTAGACATGAGCCCTGAGACCCATAAGGATACATCCATAACAGGGCTCACGTCATAATGCACATACTTCCTTTCGACAGAAATACGTCCATATGGAAGTAAACGAGGAAGGTGGGACTGGCACTGCGGCCGTCGCATCGGCATCGCTCGGATCTAGCTTTGAAATTAAGACGGAGGAGTCACTGAGGACAGAGCTAATAACATATCCTCAATCAATTTATGACGCTCGATTCAGAAAATTGTTTTCAATCTCCGCCCCGGCGCACAGTGGATCAGAAGGCTTAGACCTGACATATTTGACTAAAATTCCACATTTTGATGTTGATTTCGTCACATGTTAAATTTTAAGGGGTGCTCCTAGAGGAAAATCTCACGAGGAAACCAATGGAGCCACTTTTAAAACCTTAAAGTTTTGTATAAATCGAGTTATAATATTTTAAGATCTCCGAATTTCGTCCGATCTCTCCAATCGATTCGATCCACTGTGCGGCGGCGAATGCGGGAGGCTGAGCCATAGTATCCCAACCATTCGCCGATTGATGACCTTTCACCGCGGTTATTCTGGGAGTACCAACTCAAGAGAGGCCAGCCCGAAGCATCGACGAGTAGAGAAAAGTTTGATGAAAAACCCAAAGACGGTGAGAAAACCTTGATCAGAGATGTACAGCAGTTTTAAAAAATCATTCAATTCTTAATCTTCATGCAGATGCTTATTTCGGGACCCTTCTTAAAATAAGAAACGCTCTACGACGATAATTGCGCTCAAATCTGATGAGAAACAAGGGACCCTCCACTAGTATCTTGGCCGTGGTGGAAGCTTTTACTTTCGGGACTTCAGCATTCTACTGTTGACTTACCTACATGGTTGATGTTTAACAACGTGTTGGTAGTTTCGTTCCGCAAACAAGCCGAATTTGGCCGAAGTTTGGGAAACTTGTTTGGCTCATGACGTCACCCGGAGCTCATCATCCACCATGTAGGTATGTCAACAGCCGAAAAAAGAGTGACGACTGTTGCTTTCTTATAATTATCCATGAGGAATTGTTGAATCCCCAAAAGTGAAAGCTTCCACCTGTCACCAAGAGGCTAGTGGAGGGTCTTTTGTCTCTGAGTCCGACGCACTGAGAAAATTCACTCTGGAAAAATCATTGAAAAATTCGTTTTTACCGGAGAACCGTTTCCATGGCAGGTTCCCGTTGTACAGGTGAATACTTTGTTGCTCCTTGTGTCAATTACCTGCAGTGTAATGTTAGTCGTGAAAATTTGAGCTTAAATGAGGCCGTCAATACGTTACGTGGCGCCTTAAGGAGGGAGGAAGGTCGAATAGAGCGTCACGCTATTTTGTTTTTACGTGTTACAGGATAGGGACCCATGTTACAACAGTTATTCAGGGGGAGGGGAGGTCAAAAATCCCGAGTAAATGTGCAACGTAATTTATGAACGCTCCCCATGTCGTGAAGAATTTCTTCTGGCCAAGACGGACATTGTTTGATTTTTCATTGTAGGGTTTTTCTTCGCGACAAAAACAGCTCTTTGCCATAGCCGTTCATTTTCCCGATCGTGTGCACATTTTGGAGTTGGAAGTAATCTTATTTGAATTTTTGCTTGACCATGAAATTTGCGAAAGCCTACTCATGTTATGTACATACCTAGATGATTTTTGGAGGGCTTGAGTTTAAGAACAGTCAAGTTGCAAGCGCCCTTGGGTATTTGAGTGATAAGGTTGTAGCCGTTGGGTAAGTGCGGTTTTGTGAAGATGCCGGCGATTGTTTTGCAGGAGTTGTTGTCACCGCCGCAAACGCCGCAACTGTCCAACCGCTTGTCCGAACCCACAATTCCATCGCAGCCCACATGCTGAAACACAAGGACTTAAGTAAGTGTCAACTCAATTACAGAGTTTAAAATCTTCTTTCATATTGGATTTTGTTTAAGAAAAAAATCTAACGAATATATGATTTGATATTTTTACTCAATACTCATGGCAGGGTAGGGGGTAAAATTAAGAAATATATCGACGGTGTAAGTCGGCAATCACATTACTCGTTTGCGGTGTCTGAAAATCTCCGTCTCAATGTTATTTTTTTTAAGAAGAACAAATTGATATCATTCCCTGAAGTTTTTGCAGAATTTTCTTCACACAGAGAAGAAAAATCAACGCAGTTTTAAAGAATTGCCGTTGAGTAGTTTTCCGTTTAAAAAATAAAGTATAACAGGAAGTCTGCGACGTCGCAAACCGAGTTAGGTGATTGCCGACTTACACAGTTGATATGTAATAACGAGATTTTTTTGTAATAATGAGAGAAATTTTGCTCGGTCGCATTTCGAGATGCGTGTTTTTTACTGTTAGGCTGGAAATGTTTGACACTCGAAATATCAAATCAAAGAAGTTTTGGGCCCTGGTAAAAATTGGCGATAGGAGCTGCGTTTCAAAATACTATAGGAATTCTTATAGCCTACTGAAGAGGGCGATAGAAAATCATATAGCTGGCTGTAGAAAGTGGAAAAAATCATACGGCCGGGCTACACGAAGCGATAAAAAATTATACAGCCGGGCTATAGTTCCTATCGCCGGGCTTTACACTTTATCGCCTGGCTGTTGCTTTTTCGCCATCGGCTATAAAAGGCTATAAGAAATTGAGTAGAAATTTTTGTGCTTTGCAAATCCTTAAGTTTGTACGGAATCACCTTAATATTTACAAAACGCACATTATATTTTCCTTTACTACATATTTTTTTTCATCAACCAAAATGAGAATAATCCATACAGAGTGTGCAAACATTTCAAAGTCATGAGTTGAAAAACGCTGACTCCACGAGATTAAATATAAGAGCCTAACACAAAGCGGAGCGGCGGCGCACCGGCGCCTACAAACCTAACAGGGATACTTCACGCATTGCGCAATGCGTGAAGTATCCCTGTTAGGTTTGCAGGCGCCAATGCGCGTTCAGCGCTGGCTGCCCGCCCGCCGCGCCGCGCCGCAGCGTACCGCGGCGCTTGAAGCAACTATTTCAGTATTTCACACCAGCGGTATTGCACAGGATCATACGAAATTGAATGCGCTCCAACATCTTAGCAAATGTCAGGAATGTCAGGCATCCTTCAAAAGAACGGAGCTTTCCTCGCAAATTAAATCAAGATACTGCGGCCCAAAAAGAGAGCGGTAGTCCAAAAACTCACTAAGTCTTAGCATCCGTAATTAGTAACGTTTAGCATTCACTTTATCGCCAGGCTGTTGCTTAATCGCCATCGGCTATAAAAGGCTATAAGAAATTGTGTTGCCGGGTATAGAAGCTATTGGAAATCTTACAGCCGGCTTTAGGTCTATGGTATTTTGGAACACAGATCCTACTGCCAATTTTTACCAGGGGGATTTTACTCGATAGTCAATTTTATTTGACAATTGTTTTTGCCAGTTTCATTCGAACTGAAGTTTTGGACACTCAATTCTGCCTGTATTGTTATACCTGCCACGAGTGCTCGCTCAGACAAGAGTCGGTCTGAGAGTAAGATGGAAAAAAACCCGCTCTCCCACAACAACAGAAAAAAATGAAACGATTAGAGCATGCCTTGAAAAAATTTACGGTTGAGTGAAACAGGTGTGATTCTCCATAAAGACGCCAATAAATAATTTTTAACACGATGATTCCGTCGATATTTAAATGGAAAATAAATGTAAACAGTTTTTTTTCTGGCTGGAACAATGAGCCTCAGGCTTAGTTAGGGAGTAGCATAACACTTATTTTCGATTTGTTCATCCTAGTGACATAGTATTTTTAGAAGTTTTGCATACTGATCTACAAAAAATATGAGGTCAAAATCCTTCACCCAAGTAATTATGAGATATTTTTTATAGATAAAATAGTTGCTCTCGAACCATCAGTGTGTTGATTAGTTTAAATTGCCACAGTACATTTTCCTTCGCTAACCCAAATGAACATAGATTGACGGATCAAAATGACAGATGAAAAGCTATATAATAAATTAAAATCCACGAAGCTCATATGCAGATTACAGAAATCAACGTAAAATTATTTTTAACCAATCCAAAACAATCTAACTAGGAGTTTCACGTCCACGGGATGTATTGTGAAACTGATGGATTATTAACAAGTAGAATAAGTATATTTAAAACTCCTTAGTCCGAGGGTTTGAGGGTTAGTGAGTTTTAAATTTTTTATTTTAGTCTTAGACTAGTCTGGTACTTTTCAAAAGTTTTTAAATTTGATTATAAATATTTGGATCAGGTAATTAGTTAAAGCAGGAATGGGAAAAATATACAGTTCATACATATTACTACAAAAGGAAATGTAAAAAAGCCCTTGAAGCACCCCTACAAAAAAGAAAACGGAACCAACACAGCATGGAGATAAAGTGGGGAAAAAGACGCACGTTGATTACGGCGCAGAGATACAACTATTCGTGCTTGTTGAATATCCGTGTTGCATCTGCAAAATTGAAGGCGCGAGCTTGCGATGCTCCGCTCTATGCCAGTTCTGGAATGATTTTCTAACTTCCTCTCGCATAGATAGTTCTATACGTGTCGTTTTCAAGAGAAAAATGCAACCTCTTTCTAAATCGAGTTTTCTTAACTTTTTTTGTCATTTAAGATTTGTTTGGTATATTTTGCTTTGCTTTCAAGATTCTCGGTCTCTGTAGATGGGAGTTAAGTTAATATCAATTGGCAAAAAAGTGAAATACAGTACTGTGTTAACAACATAATCTCATGAAGTGACGTTGCTCTCGGCTTACTTCTTTTCTAGTGGAGACCCTGTTTAGAGACCCATCGCAAAGCATTATTGCGACCAGTGGCGTGGCGTGAATTGCGATATATCGATTGTTATGCCATTTAAACGTATGGAAAAGGATCGATAAACAGGGTGTTCGCAGCGAACACCTTAATAATCGATTCTTTACCATAGATTTAAATGGTACAACAATCGATATATCGAAATTCACGCCACGCCACTGATTGCGACCATTAAAATACAACTGAATGTATTTGAAGCGAAAGGAACCATATCTATCGTGACATGAGCCGTGTATTCTTATGGATTTCACGGCTCGTGTCAGAACGGATATAGTTCCTTTTGATTTAAATACATCCAACTGTAAGAACAAAGCATGAAAGGCACTGAAAGCACAACTCTTGCTTACCCAAGAAATGTAAAGCAGAATGGCGGGAAAAGTGAGGAGCTGAAAGAGGCTCATCATGCGGCGGAAGGAGGCCGATGCAGCGCCGTGAAATGAAGCAACACGCACGGCACACCGCAGCTATCGCCGTCCGCGGCCGCGGTGGTGTCCATAGAGGCTATTAGTGGTGACGTCACCATAGGGATTCTCCATTATATCGATGCTTTTAATGCTACCAATGAGAATAAATCGTTTTTCTGTGAGGAAGCACTAGCGTCCACGCTCGGCCTGTTTTCGGCCGCGCTTACCTCCTCGGACACCCACGGTAAACATCACTTGATTATTGGCGCACTGTGTTTTTTATTGTGATGTTGACGGAGCGAGAGGCGATGAGGCCGTTGGTTTTTGGGTGCACACTAGGCGGCGAATGCGGCGATCCAGGATCCCCTGTCCAGCTCATTCATGCCACGCGCCGCGCGCGTGAACGGGTCTCGAATGGGCTATCATTTCCCTCTTTAAGGGGGAGGGGGTACTCCGGTCTAAAAAAACTTTTCCCCCCTTCAAGTCCTATCGAATCCTTCAAATCCCTGATGATGACCAACAGTCGAAAAGCTTAAGTTAAATAAAGTGATCGGTGATTAATACAACGCCTTGGCTCTTTAAATAATTCATAATGTGAAGATTATTTTCGCATGGATCTCATTTTGACCAGATACATAATCTGTAATAGACTGTCACTTAAGAAGCTCTAGTGCTTGTCGATACAAGGCCGCTGGTAAGTATTCGACAAAGCCTCGTCATTTTTTTATTATTATAATGTTGTTTTTCTATTTTTTAGCCGAATTTAAGTTCCGCATGAGAATGAGCTTCATGGCAAATGACAAAATATCTCATGATAAATCGTTCAAACTTTAAATTCGCAAGGAGCGTTCAATTATAGTGAAGCTATTTGTCACACCACGTTGTGCCTATGTCTTCAGCTTGAATAGATGGCTCCCTTCTCGCATTTTAATTCATCATTTATCTCCGCATAAGCTCTACCTACGTGTATGATGTCATGTCTAATTGCACACAATTATTGATGCCCTTATTCCGAGTAGTTTTCCTGCCTATCTTGATAAATGAAGGCTCTTTTTCGGCGAGGCATACCTTCATGCCTCTTATTTCCATACACCCTCAGTATAATTTTGCTTCTCTTTTGTCGTGCGTATAAGAAAGGCTCTCTTCAACCTCTCTCTTTGTCTCTTTAACCTCCTCGAGCATGCCGCACTCTTGATGCGAGTGAGAAAAATTTCGTAGTGAAAATAAACTCGGAAAAATCACATCAGGCGAAGCAGCACTCGTAGGATTTCCGTCTGAAAACAATAATAAATTCATACGTAGCGGGCTTGGCCTCCCTTCAGACTGGCGCTCGCGGATAAAATAATTAATGATTGCATCTGATGGAGCTAGTACTCGTTAGAATTTTGAGTTCATTCGCGTTTTCCGTCTGTGTCTAAAACCCACTTCTGGCTGAAAAGTCGAAACTCGGAGTCAAGAGGAAAGAGGATGATATACGTTTGTTGAACTGTCGGAATGTTTACAGAGAGCGCGATACGTGTAATTAGCGGGGTTTTACGGTAAGCGTTTAAACTGCAATATTTCTTCTCAGCGCGCGCAAAATTTTATTTTCGCCGTCGCTGGTCCAGTTGAGCCCCTCTCAGCGGTTCGGGACGCACCATCGAGTGATAAGTGATGTTCGGGGAGCGCTCTCGCCTGCCAAATCGCGCGTGGAAAAACGCGTAAGCACTCGAGAAAAATCCATGGATTTGGTTATACTAGCAACAGAGGAGGAGTGTTTGAGGTAAGCGTCATAGTAAATGATAATTAGCGAAGTGAGCTCCCGGTGGTGATTGCCGACGCAGCTTCAAAATAGCTCCGGAGCATAGCGATCACATGAAAAATGAGCGTACACCGTGTTATTATTTCACGGAGGGCACGGGTGTTACTGCAAGCGTTTCAATGAAAATATCTTCCCGCCCACTTTTTCGTTGGCGCCGACTTGGGTTTATGCAGCTCTTCATTCGATGCATAATTAACTGCACCTAAGATGTGAGCGCCCCGGCCCATGCAATCTACTTCAATTGGATTACATTTTACAATAAGGAACCACTATTTCTGGTTCATTTTAGAAGCAACATACATGCCATTGGTTTCCCTATGCAGATACGTGCTCGTATGGGAGAGCCAGAGATAGTGGTTCCTTATTGCAAAATGTAATCCAATTAAAGGTAAAATACATTATTTAGCTCACACGATAACCGTAACGTAATAATTTGTTTTGACAAGTTTGTTATGTATGCAAGACCCTTCCAATTGAGTAGGGGGTCGAAAATTCTCCGAGGGGTAAATCAGCATTTACAACGATTAAACAAACGCGACATTTCCTCGTGATTGAAACATAATGTGCGGTTGACCAACCCTACCATTAATTCATCTCAGATTTAATTTATTCTTGCGACGCTCAATTGATCGCAATCGTGGTCTACGTTTAGCCCATTGAAAGCTATACATACGATTGAGGGATGGAGGTCTGTGGCGAACCCCTAGAAATAAGGGGTGAACTGATTTTGTGTAAGAGCACTCACAGTATAGGAAGAACGCGTAGATCAATTTGCATTAACCCTAAATATCATCATACATGTGGTTCTTGAATGTGGCTTGAATATGAAATGAGGTTTGATGGTGAAATAGTGTTATTAAACCATAAGTGACTACATTTGTTTAATGGAAAACATTAATTAAGAGCAAACGGATGCGGAGAAACAGGTCATAGAAATTCAAGTTAGAAGAAAAGTCAGAGGAGCAAGGACTCATAAGTATGAGAGGGTAAATGAAAGGCTGAAGACTACAGTATATCACTACGTTGGAGGCAAAGTAGAAGTAAAAGGAGTTAGACTATCTAAAGGTTTATTGGCGTAAATATTACGATCTGGTAAACAGGTGAAAGTGGATTTCGAGATTTCTAGTTCCTGTAGCAACGTATTCCTGACCTCTGCCTCCGTCCAGAGCTTTACCGCGTACCTGTAACTATGTATTTTGATTTTCATCTGTGATATGTGTGTTCGATCATTTGAGCTTTGTTTCTCTGCGAATATATACATTCATTTTCACTGGAGAACTCATTCTTTTGTCTCTTTGTCGCTTCCTGTAATTATGAGGTCACAAAAATGGGTTTGGTGTATATCTCTTACAGATGCCCTGAATACGGACGCTTAGAGAGGAAATGCATGAATGAGGTGTTGGCAACTTTTTTTCCAACATTGGATGAAATTTGGGTGAAAACATAAATGTTATTGTGTCAGAAATCACAGAGAATTCTCCCACTGAGAGGCAGAATCCCCAGTATTTCAAGAATTTACGTTAATCAATTGGATGTATTTCTGCCAAACGGAACTATGTACATTATGACGTGAACCCTGTTATGCATGTGTTCCTATGAGTCTCAGGACTCATGTCTTAATGTACATATTTGTAGTTCCGTTTGGCAGAAATACGTCCAATTTTCAAACAAATAATCGGTGTAGTGAGAACTGTGCAACGTCGCATTGTAAATTTAATTCCCGAGTTTATAGTCATAAAAATGCCTTCATAAAGCGCTACACGAGGCAGCAGAGTCGCCGAGTTCGTCGGTGAGTCAATGCGGAGCGCCAGTGACGAAACAGCGGAGGGTTTTTTAAACCCAGATCATCGCCCGGAGACGCGGGGGGAAGGGAGAGGAGGGGGTGGTGGCACAGCGGTGAATGAGGTGGAGTTCCGCCTAAACAGAATGAAACGACACTAATTGATGGCTCCAGTGCATATAGACAACACACCACACATGTCAGGCTCGGTTAGTAGGACTCTCAACAGACACACCTACCCCGAAGTGCCAATCTCCGATGCACGCCACTTACGTTGCTAACAAGCCCAATTTCAAACACCCATGACTTGGGCAAAGGGGTGAAAGTGCGGGGGAGAGATAGTCAGCCCTGCATGGAAACGGGTCGGCAGGGAGCGGTAAAAATTTTGAGGGAGCTTCTCGTGTGGATGCACTCTGTAAATTGAGTCGTTGAGTTCGCCGGGACGAATTTTCATCATCATTTGGGCCGTCTCTAAATTAGGTAGCGCTACATCGACGGTTTTTGAACCCTCGCCGAAATCCACGCATGGCAAAGTTAGCTTCAAACATATAGGAGCTCAGTGGTACAGCATGGGGTGGGAGGATACCTAAAATAAAATGCAGACGATAAATAAACAATAAAAATGTCTTCAAACGAAAATCTACTTTTCTTGGTCTACAGTCGAAATGTCTAAAAGTGGAAGGTCTACATCCGAAATGTCCTCAAAT
Source organism: Bemisia tabaci (assembly GCF_001854935.1). Lineage (NCBI taxonomy): Eukaryota > Metazoa > Arthropoda > Insecta > Hemiptera > Aleyrodidae > Bemisia > Bemisia tabaci. The sequence continues at coordinate 1,636,252 of NW_017547308.1, forward strand.
AAAGGCTCAAATTTTCCCAAAATAGCTTACACCCCAAAAAATGCATATTTTTATCAGACCGTCTTAATTTGTTAGTTGCTCAACCTATCCTAACTTTCTGTTTGGAAAAAAGAACTTACATTATAAATGTAGCAAGAATCTCTATTCACATATTTGGTCGTCCTCAGACGAAGGGATGTAGCTTCATTCCAAGATTAAAAAAGAGCTCGGTCAATTCAATTTCTTACAAGAATATGGCGATGCTATTCCAGTACAAAATTTTCGGATTTTCGCGTGTCATCAGAGGAAACACCAGTAAAATTTTCTGTCAGAAATTCCTAAAAAATACTTTTAGCGAGTGAAAATGTTGCAACGTTGAGATATAGTTACATTTTTCCGTCTGAGAAAATACGATCTATATGAATTTCTTCTACCGTTGAAGATTTAAACCCCGAGGAACGTTCACATCGAACTCTACCATGGATTTATCTGATGAGGTCATATACCCTGATGATGTAAGTCGAAGACGAATGAGACGGCTCGAGTCAAAATTTTGGGAATCCTCAAGAGCTTCCTCCTAACTCTTTTAACGGAAGCCACGCATCATTTATCACGACTTATTCCGCTCTGAATGGTGCGGTGCTGTTGATTATATCCTCAAAACGTCCTGTTTATGTAGATGTAATGAGGAGAAAATTCAAAGTAGCCACCACATTTTGGCAACACTGTTATAACCAGTGCCGGTGAGAGTGCGTGAACTAGTGGTAAGGATACAAGAATCGCTTAACAACAGTGCTGATAAATAGCAAAAGATGCCACCACTTGGATTGAGTGAAGTGTTTCAAACTAAAGGCTTAAATAACGGGTCGATTATTTAATGGCCTTATAGTTTCATTCCTATCATAGACACTGTAGGAGGCTCACTGCTTAGAGATATAATTCAATATCGTCGATACAATAGTACCTAGTTGAAAATCCCTGGGGAGGGGGGGGGGTGAAATTATATGGTCACACGGTCGTATTGGAACAGAGGAATCCACAGTAGTAACACCGTGGATTTTGATCTTTGTAAGAATGAGGACGGTGATATCAATGATATCTTGGTCACTGATATCAGTGATATCGTTCAACGTAATTTATTCGTGAGCACGGTGATGCCGATGAGGGCGTTACTTACACGTCGACACTCCTCATAAAATAATCATCTGAAACAATATCATTTCCTCGCGAATCCAAGTTGCTACACAATTGATTGGGCTTTTAAATGATGCAACTATTCGATCCCCACGGTCACGCTAGGAAGTATATTTTTACAATGAGGGCATTCCTTATGCGTCGACACTCCCTGTTGAATAATTATCTCAATCAATCGCAATACTCTCTAATCTACGCTGCTACACATTTGATACCGTTTTTAAATGATACAATTATTCGGCCTCTATGGCCTTAAAGGCGCCTTCTTGTTTAAAATTCACGCTCAAAAGAATGATTTTTCATCCAAAGAGGCGCCTATTGCCCCCGTATCAAAGTCATGTCATCTTCGTCACCATTATTCTTATTCCGCTCTTCCCTCTTCCTTCTCTTTTTTCCTCTTCCCTCTTCCTTCTGTTTTTTCCTCCTCCCTCTTCCTTCTCTTATTTTCCTCTTCCCTCCTCCTTCTCTTTTTTCCTCTGCCTTCTCTTTTTTTCTCATTTCCTTTTTCTCCCATTTCCTTCTCTCTTTCGTTCTTCCTCTTCTCATTCTGTTTCATTTTGGCGCCTTCGACACTACGATGCCTGGTCCCCTCCCTCTTATTGCTCCACCCTTGCGCTTTGTCAAACTGCTCATCAGTCTCATTATTGCTTAGGTGCAGGGGCCATTATGAAATGACAATAAACCGCCTCGCCGTTCACTGTCGTCAGTTTAGCCCGTTGGTGAGAGGAGGTACGGTTAAATGCAAAATGTCGAATCAAAATCAAAAAGAAGCCTATTTCAAACCTCGGAGACTACCAACCATGCCATAGATTATCATCGTTGAAATATGGTTTTCCCATTTAAGTACCCTCAACAGTTATCGATGTAAACCACATTAACGTGCATAAACAACGCATGTTGAATGCTATGGAAGATAGGTAAAGAAATATGAGGGAAAGATGCCTAAGGTGCGAATTATTGTGTCAACGTTGACTAGATGAAAGATTCACTTACAACTCTCGCCACCTGATGACATGGATAACTCCGCCCCATTTGCCACTGGCTATTGCCACCGCGAAGGATAACGAATCGCCACATGCCAAAGAAAAAAAAATGGTCGGTATCCATGTATCTTGATAGATTAATGGTATAAGCTAAACCACAACTATTTTCGCGGGAAGGCAACCGAGTTTAACGCAGGAGTTAAATGAGGAGTTCACGTAGCGATTACCTCCTGGTACGATGAAATATCATGAACTGAATAGGTCAGTTGCGCTGGTCATAGAATCATGTTTTGATGCTTGGTTCTTGTAGATTAGCGAAAAATAATAAGATTTGTCTAAACCGCAACTTTCTACGTTCAATATTAACCGAGATATCGAACTTTGAAAAGTCAGGTTTTTGACGTCATCCACCGCGGGTAGTGACACTCTTGGTTTCTTCCACCTTGCATTCGCCAATTGACCGACTGCACTACGTTTGGCGTAATGCGAGAAGTATTCATGCAGTCTTGTAGGCGCTAATATGCGGTTCACGCCAATCGCATTGTTTGGCGCAATGCGTCAGTCACAAAATTTTAAGATTATCCCGGTAAAAGTGCTATTTTCGAGGGGAAATTTGGCAATGCTGGGATGTGGTTACGTCCTTTCGAGTGGGAAACACCAGGAACCGTGCAAAATAACTGGATGGAGAGAGATTTTGGCGCCACAGCTCGGCACGCACGAGGAGGCGAGCTGCGTAAACAAATAATAAAGGCGCAATTGAAACGTGTGCCGGGGAATTCGTCGAATTTGTCGTGGATGTGATAAATTTCCGCGGGAGCTCATTAGCGGGGCGATTAAGCGAGGAACTCAATTAGGGAGATCAAAGCGTTGCCGCGGCCCCCAATTTGTCGTGACCCGCACCCGTAGCGTCACCCGCGACTCATCCGACTCGACGCGGCGCGGCAATAAAATTGGAAACAGCTGCTCCATGTCACTTTTATGCTTCCTCTTCCTGGCCTCAGCGCAATGGAGATGTTGCATGTGTGAGGAATTTGCGATTTGACCATTGATTCATATGTAAAAGTTCGCGAGAAACACGATGGTGCCACTGGTTTTCTCTGAAATTATCTCCCAAGCTCAAAAAAAGCTCGAGTTAGGTTAGGTTACACCTCTACATCAAAACAAACTCTCTGCACCTCTACATCAAAACAAACTCTCCATGCAAAGATAGGGAGCAAATACATTAGCAGGGTCGCCTTGTTTTCAGTTTTGGAGTCCCCAAATAAAGCGGCAACCCTGCTAATGTATTTGCTCCCTATCTTTGCATGGAGAGTTTGTTTTGATGTAGAGGTGGACTCTCAGGGTAGGGTGGGATATCCCCTCAATTTTGGCCTCACTTTGAGAGCTTTTTTGAGCTTGGGAGATGATTTCAGAGAAAACCAGTGGCACCATCGCGTTTCTCGCGAACTTTTACATTAGAATCAACAGTCAAATCGCAAATCCCTCGCACATATGCAACATCGCCATGGCCACGTGGTCCAGCGCGGCGACGCGACGCGACGGTCCGTGCCATGGTCGAGGTGCCGCCAAAATCTCCGCACTTACCGAAGAGTGAACTTCGCAAGATCCGCATGCTTCGGGGATAACCGAAAGAATGTTACGTGAAACATGTATTGTGAAGTGATGCGAGGTAAGTATTAATATTTTTCGCGGGAACCTTTTCTGAACACATGAGCGCTCTAAGTATATTTTTGGAATTGACTTGGAATGCGTAAGTCGTAAAATTATAAAACTAGGTGAAGGGGAAGTTCTCTACGTGTCACCTGTTCCGACAAGCTAACTTTTACACTTTTCAGCCCAAGAGAAGATCCAAGAAAGCGGTGCGCGGTGTCGTGAGTTCTAGGAGACACATGAACTTCAATTTAATAATTGTCATTTAGAAAGAATAGATGAGGTATAGTATTCATTTTCTCTTTGCATTATGGGTTCTTAAAAATCGCACATTGTGTGGAAGCAGGCATTTTTAACCTTTCAGGGACTCGGCTAAAGTTATCGGATGACAGGAAAACTATATAGAGCGAACTGAAATCCAACTGTTTACAGAATGGAAAGAACAAATTTGCAATGTTAATAAATTGTATGACTCATTCTCCATTCAAATCAAAAGAATATTGATCCTCCATAAAACCCTTCAATGTAGTACATCCTTCTTCCCCAACAAGAGACCTAACCAAACCTAAGATGAAAATTCTTCCCCCTCCCACTCTACCTACCGATTACTGAAAAATTGCATATTATTGGCGTTGTGTTTTATAGTATATTCAATTTTCATCCCCAATTCACTATCATTTTTTTTTTTGGTTCGTATACTTGGAGTCAGTTTTCCATGTCTTTATAGTGGAATTGCAAATAATAATAAAAAAGGAAAAAAATGGGGGATCAAAGTTTGAGGACAGAACTCTAAATTTTAAAACCTAAATATGCCCAATCGCACTCTGCTTTTTTCCATAAAAATGAATTCCGTTTTATTATGAATGATGTGTAAAGTAAATCTTGGTAAATTTGTTTATGAGTAAATTAATGCTGAATTCCAAGAAATAGAAAATGTGCATATAATGGTTGGAAAAGATACTAATTGCATGGAAATCGCTTGGAATCAACTGGGTCGCGAGATTTCTGATGCACGAACTGAAAAACTTCAAAGATCCAATTGACACAAGTTCTCACGCACGATTTTTTTAAAAGTTTTTTTCTCCGTGCGCCATTCTAAGATTCGAGGCAATTCATGCAAAGTATATAATCCTGTCTCGGAGAGGTACAAACTCACATGATCCTACCAACGGAATTAAAAGAAGAAGAAAAACATGTAGTAGTGCATAAATTATTGAATGAATTGTGGATTGGAAAATCTGACCAGTTGATGGCGTAGAATCAATAAGGCAAATGAGAAAATGAGGCACGAGAAAATCTAAAATTTTCTCTGCAAAGTGAATTTGAAAATTTCCCTGTTTGTGAGACAAAAAGTGTAATAAAAAAAAATCTCGAGTTACATTCAAAGCGACCTGATCTTTTTAAGCTTCTTTAACTGTATCTAAGAATATCGCTTTCTAACACTCTTACAATGCGTGGAAGGATGGCACAATACGAGGGTGCACCTGACGCGTAACGTAGGTATGACTTTAAGATTAATGCGAATATATCTGGATGAATTAGAGGATCTCTAAGCGATGGATCATGAATCACAATCTATTCAGGAGATGACGCGGAATCAGATCGAACAGGTTCGTTGGCGCGATGAGGCGCAATAAGGTTACGAGCTACCGCGCGCGGAGACGCGAGAAAACTAGTAAGATTTAAGACGTTCGGCCGGCCACAAACATTGACCCTTCCCCTCTCAACCTACTCAAAACTCCCAAAGCCCTCCCAACTCGAAACAAAGCGCTATGAGCAAAAAATCCGTCGCTCCAGCTGAGCGGGGTGTGCCAAAAACCCCTTCCGCTCCTCCGGAGGATGTGGTGGCGTTCCGTTGCAGAGATTTCCCTCCAAAATTGACTCGTCGCCATAAATTCGCTTGGTTATCCTTTCCATTTATTGGCTTTTTCACTTACTTAATTTTATTTTTTACTCATAGAAATACAGAATCATAAATTCCTTAGAAATCACCCGCAGACATCTTTTATACACAGTTACGCGCAATCGTAGTTTTCACGTGATAAATTTTCGAATATCGGAAAATTTGGTAAATATTAGACTTAGCTATATATATGAATAATAAATAAACACTCAATAAATATGAGCTGGAACTTTCAGTGCAGTAATCCAAGAAGTTGGTCACTGTGAAGCATTAAGATAAAAAAATGTAGATGGAAAAATTCAAAATTTAACCCCTGGTAAAAATTGGCGATAGAAGCTGCGTTTCAAAGTACCATAGAAGTTCTTGTAGCCGACTGAGGAAGGCGATAGAAAATTATAAAGTTGGCTGTAGAAAGTGGAAAAAATCATACGGCCGGGCTACACGAAGCGATAAAAAATTATACAGCCGGGCTATTGTTCCTATCGCCGGGCTTTACACTTTATCGCCTGGCTGTTGATTTTTCGCCATCGGCTATAAAATGCTATAAGAAACTGTGTAGAAATTCGTGTGCTTTGTAAATCCTTAAATTTGTACGAAATCACCTTAATATTTACAATACGCACATTATTTTTTTTCATCAATTAAAATGAGAATAATCCATACAAAACGTGCAAACATTTCAAAGTCGTGAGTTGAAAAACGCTAACTCTACGAGATTAAATATTAGAGCCTAACACAAAGCGGCGCGGCGCGGCGGCGCATTGGCGCCTACAAACCTAACAGAGATACCTCACGCATTGCGCAATGCGTGAAGTATCCCTGTTAGGTTTGTAGGCGCCAATGCGCGTTTCGCGCTGGCTGCCCGCCCGCCGCAGCGTACCACGGCGCTTGAAGCAACTATTTCACACCAGAGGTATTGCACAGTATCATACGAAATTGAAGGCGCTCCAACATATTAGGAATGGCAGGTATCCTTCAAAAGTACGGACCTTTCCTCGCAAAATAAATCAAGATACTACGGCCCAAAAAGAGAGCGGTAGTCAAAAACTCACTAAGTCCTAGCATCCGTTGTAATAAGTAACGTTTAGCATACACTTTATCGCCAGGCTGTTGCTTAATCGCCATCGGCTATAAAAGGCTATAAGAAATTGTGTTGCCGGCTATAGAAGCTATTGGAAATCTTACAGCCGGCCGTAGGTCTATGGTACACAAATTCTACTGCCAATTTTTACCAGGGACTTTAATAGGATTAAGATGACAGAGAACACAGCGTGTGCAGCACCAGCCGGGTGAATGTTGATACTGACTGCGGTTTTAATTGGGCGATACTTTTTGTTGAAATAAAATTGGCGTTTATATAGACAGTGTTTTTAAGCACGTAAGAACAAATTAAGAATATTGCATACATTTCATAGGAGAAAAGGTCTCTTATTATACCTGGAATGCACAAAAATACGGAACAGATCTCAGTTAACCCCTGTGATACGGAATTATTCCTTCCGTAAGATTTTGACCATATGCATTTCATTATTCCAAATTTGCGCGTGGGCAGGGTTGCTGAGTACCTGTTGCTTTTTAACTTTCTCCCGGGAGCCTTTATAAATGAGATGTTCACGCATGGAAATAATTTTTGTCAGGTCTTGGTGAAAAGACCATATATCCACGGCGGTTAGACGTTAGTGTTGCGATTTTTCAATGTGCCAGGCCAACATCGTAATGAAGACAATCCATCGCCGTATACAGCATCAAACGATCGTAATTTAAGAGTGCTAACAGTACTCGATGTTGCCACTGCATCTTTGAACTTCGAAGTGTAACAACTTTCCATTTCATTCGATTGGACTCATGAATTAATTAAAATTAATGAGTACCAAGGAAAGGAAGATGTTGCCTCCGGATTATCTTGATTTTGTTGGAATATCAAAGCATTTAGTAAAACTAGCTATAATCTACTGATTGCTCAGAGATTTTCTTACATCATTTTAACTTAATTTCACAAATTATCCTCCATGAAGTAATACGAACTTGCACCATAAGCGATACCACTATTCGACCACGTGGGAGGCCGTCTTGCCTAACTCGATAAATGAAGGCGAGACGTGTTTTGGTCGCCTCGCTGTACTTACGTATGCGCGATGGGAGGATTTACCATGGTTCCACGCACATTCAACTCATGTTTATTATATAAATGATACCATTATTCGACCACGCGGGATGTTGTTTTGTCTACTTACAAAAGTAAGGCGAAACGCACTTTAGTGCGCACTGGACGTGTGGCGTATTTTTGTATTTTTCATTAATAACATGGGAGTCGAAAATGACATCGTATTCGACGTCATGACCAAACAGCTTGTCTGGTATGGTCATGTTAACAGGATGACGGAAGAAAAGCTGCCGAAGAAGATGCTTGATTGGGATCCGCTACAGGGAGGCGACAAGGGGAACGCCCAGTAAAAGGGTGGCAATAGACCTTTTCGAGAAAATGAGGGAGTACCAACTCCCTTAAGGGGCTTTAGGAGGATAGGAGGCTCTGACGGCTAGGTGTCGCAGAGCACCAGAAAGTGCTGATGTATGTATGGTTGGTTGGTAGATACGTTTATTTAAAGGTGCTTTTAACAACTGGGTCATTAACACCTTAGAGGAGAGATCAAAATAGTGTAGTACAGAATTTAAACATTTTAAAAAGTAGGGGTCGGAAGGATGGATGCGCGCGTCGCGTCGTGAAGGTTCGCGCACGCTCTCGTCGGGATGAGTGAGCGCAACGTGGAGTGACAGGCTCGGGGCTTAAATACTGGGCTTGGGGCTCGGGGCTCGACGCGGGGCCGCGGGGGCTCCGGTTACAATTTAATTGAATGTAACTGCGGACTGCATACTGCATTGCCCAGGTAACGGACGTCGCCGCCGCGCGCCACACTTGTCCCGCGCTTCATGCTTCACGCGCGTCCATCTGGGATATCAATTATAGTGAAACTCCTTCGTGGGATTCTCACTCTTTGTCAGATCTGCACCGCTCCTGTCGCCGTTCCAAAGGCATATCCCCATCCTAAAAAATCTCCCGAGTAGATTTTTATCAATTTCTACGCTTCTAGTAGAATTTTTTTAAATTAAGCATCGGGTGTTTATCCCAGTCCAATTTAAAGTATGGAATTTTTTCCTCATAATGCTCTACATATTCTCCCTCTTTTTCTAATTCTTGTTCTTCTTTTTCTTCTTCTCTACCTCTTTTTCATCTCATATTGCTTCTCTTCTTCCTTCACCTTCTTCCTCCTTCACCTTCTTCCTCCTCCACCTTCTTCCTCCTTCACCGTCTTCCTCCTTCACCTTCTTCCTCCTTCAACCTTCTTCCTCCTTCACCTTCTTCCTCCTTCACATTCTTCCTCCTTCACCTTCTTCCTCCTTCACCTTCTTCCTCCTTCACCTTCTTCCTCCTTCTTCGCCTTCGGCCACAAATGCAAATTCTTCATTATTGGAAATGTAATAGCAGGCCTTCGGGCTGAGACGCGATCCTTCCCAGCTTCAACTTGTCAATTTTGGGTTAATAAAGAATTTTAAAGTCTCCAAAAAATAAATAAAACATGCAGATTTTTGTTTTATTTTTTAGGTGTTGGAGAGAATGGGTTCTTATTGAGACATCGACGGCAGCAGTGTTTGGTTCTACTGTCCCGAGATTTCTGTTGTTCGGGAAACGGTGACATTTTCACGCTTGCGATTTATTCCGTGCAAAATATCACAGTGTTGCCGATGTATAAACATGCACAGTTTTTTACATTGTGAAATTTATGTGTCAACTCAGGGTATAACGCAAATCTGTACTATACGCACGTCATTTTCTTCTCTTGAACCAAATGACATGGAATCAACGCTCTTAGATCATTTGACGTAGACAACTATACGACTCAACAACAGCTTATCGATGGTGAAACTGCATAAAAAGGCGTAGCTCGATCGCGGTAATTCAAAATCTCATATTTCTGTTTTTTTCTCTTTCTTTTGGGAGACCGATTCCAAAGTCATGACTAAACATTATCTTAGAATATTATTAATACGGAGAAAGGAAGTCACCGAAGTTTTAAGAAAATGACATTGAGCAGTTTGTTTTATTAAGAAAATATACATATGACAAAAGTCAGCAACGCCGCAAACCAAGCTACGCGTTTTTTGAAATTGAATCATCGTACTGTCACTGCACCGCCCAGTTTTTATCAAGAGTGGAAAAAATGTGGTTCAAAAGCGCGGACTTCGGAATGTAACTTTTGCACGTGATGACAGCCCGCTATATACCCCTTCAAGAGAGGCAAAAAGACAAATTAAAAAGGAAAGAGAATGTGAGAGATGCGTAAGAACTCCGCTGAATTTTTATTTTGGCCTAAATCAATTTCACTGGTGGGGTGTGCTCACCTCGACTTAACGAGAGAACCGCACTCGTTTTCACATGTGAGTTCGGTGATCTATGCTGCCATGCTAAGTTAAAACGCCGTATGAGCCTTCAGGCGTTGCCAAATTTCCTTTGAAAAAGCACAAATTTCTTGATAAAATTATGAATATTTTCAGTCCAATTTTACAGACAATTTTATTCATAATTATTGTACCCTAAAAATCGCAGCACGAATGACCCAGAGAGCTTTCGTAGACATTTAAAAAGTGAACTAGGGGCCTCCGACCGTCAACGGGTGCACTTTTATGTTTCATTTTTAACATATGTTTTTAAAAAGCTAAACACAGTTTTTCTGAAAAGTTTCCGCGAATTTACTTAAATGATCTCAAATAAAAGTATCGAGAATTTCGACGCGATGTTTTCGTTCGCTCTATTTTCTTTTAACGAACCAAAACAAAATTAAATATCATCTGAGTTTCTGAATCGTTACAATGAGGATGGATATTTTTCCTTTAATTATGGTAAAAACTTGAGCAGAAAGTAAAAAATGATGGCACGCAGTCTAACAGTATTCCTCTTCATTCTTGTAGGCGCTATTATGAGTTTCAGGCCAACTGACCGACTGCACTGCGTTTGGCGCAATGCGAGAAGTATTCGTGCAGTCTTGTAGGCGCTGATACGGGCCGTGCGCCGACCGCACTGTTTGGCGCAATGCGAGAAGTATTCGTGCAGTCTTGCAGGCGCTAAAGTACGTTTAACGCCGGCTGCACCGTTTGGCGCGATTATTCGAACTCCCGTAACAATAATCGCGGCATCGAATAATAGAAATTAGAAGGCCCATGTTGCATTTTGACGCCGCAGAAGTATTCCAACGTTGCCTCGTTTCTCCCGTTTAAATATTTTTTCCGAGAAAAGTTTGGTAAGTCCTTTATACCCTCGACCATAATTCAATCATATCACTTCATTTATCATCAGAGGGTAACACATCGATTATTTGTCAACAAAGTAACCTGCGTAACATAGTAATGCGTTCATTTTTCAATTTTTTCCTGCTTTGCCAAAATTCTACCTTAAATTAACTTCATTTTAAAATTCGCGCATTCCCGTAGTAGATGTTGAGCTTTCTATTCGCGCAATCTTTGTGCTTTTTTCGCACAGTTATTAAATATTTTCTTAGACATTTCGCGCAATTCTGGTTTACCGGGATATTCGACTGTGTATCATCACAAGATTATTCCTGTTTTCGACCGAGGGATTCCCTCTGAACTAAAGATTTGCCCTGCCTTTTCAACGCCCGATAGCAGTGAGGATTCTCTGCACTATCTCTCACTATTTGCTGCCACAACGCGACGCTGTTGACCTCGAAGAGGAAATTGCGGGTACGAACGGAGATGCTTTCACTGGGAGACGGCATTTTTCTTGTTGAGGCAGGCACCAACCAAATTCAAGTCAAGAATCATTATTGCGTTTTAAATTTATGTCCTCGAGGTCTTCTAGGAAAAATTCCAGATAGAATGAATCTAAGACGTTAAATAAAAGCGCGAAAATATTAAAAATGTGAGTATGTGCTGGAATGTCAAGGATTAACGGTTGAAGCGCGTCGATTCTTATTTCAAATAATATGTCTGTAAGCAGGGAGGGCGGGTTTTAAATACGAAGGGGCGGACTCTTCCCGAACGAAAAGTACTCAGTCTCTTTCCCGGGAATATTGAAAATTACACAAACCTTCAGATTTCATTTTAGAGTACTGTGGTACTCTATTCAAATTCAATAAAATAAAATTAAAATATTGACTACTAACATTCAACTGCTATTACTTCAACTATCCATAAGTAAAAGAAAACAGTTGATTAGTTCACAGAATATGACCGTCAACAGGCCAAGGGATCTTGAGGTCAAAAAATTTAATAGTTTCCAAAACATTTTGATACAAAAAACGCTCGGAAATGTCAAACCAAATTGGCGTTACCTCTACGATGGTTTAAAAATTGCAATTGAAAAACATGACTAAAATAAAGAAGTATAGAACTTATTTTTTAAATACTAGGTACATACTGTTTCCCTTCAAAACTCAAATTCCAATTTCTGGATTCATGATGACTTTGTTTTCTTTGCTGGACATTTTATTTTTGCTTACTAAGGTCCCTCTTCTCGAGTACAGTGATAAAATTCCATTAGACGCAACACCCTCTTTTCTGAAGAGCCATAAAAGCGTTAGCATTCGACATTTTTAGGTTGCGGTTTGCGTATTTCCCCGGCGGTGGAGCTCCTTATTTTTCACTGCGACTAGAATGGGCTTACGCGGACTTTTACACCCGGCGCAAAGTAAAACGGTAAAGTATGGCAGGGAGGACAGCCGTGTAGAGAGTAAACAAAGTCGATATCGGCTCGCCGCGCCGCACAGTGGATCGAGTCAATTAGAGAGACCGGACATGAAATTTTTGACAAAAACTGCGAATTTTGATGTTTTTTTCGTCACATTTTAAATTTTAAGGGGTGTTACTGAAAGAAAATTTCACGAAAAAATCAATGGAACTATTTTTAGAACCTCAAAGTTTTGTATGAACGGAGTTGTAAGTGTTTAAAGTGTCCAAATTTTGTCCGACCTCTCCCATTGACTCTATCCACTGTGCGCCGGTATCAGAAACTCCCGATGGAGTTGACCTGCATATACATGTTTAACAACAACGGCTCATCATGTGCTCAAGTGCCAACAAAAAAAACCCCGTCCTTTTTTCTCACTTGAACCCTACAGAGTACATGGGGCCGTATCGATAGTAGGCTCATCCTACAGTGCAGGTGCATCCTTTACGTCGGCAAAGACACGAATTTCAACTTTCGCAGCGCGCACTGGAAATAGCACCTCGTATTTTTCTCGGTTTTACGTTCAGTACAGCGAACGTAAATATACGAGGGTGCCTCCGAACATTTTGGAGACTTGGAGCTACCATTTGGAACGTGAAACTCCTACAAGATTTATTGATTTTGTTGCGAGGTAAAGGTAAAGCATGCTTCATAGGGATATTTGCCATTTCATTGCCCTCTTATACCGCATCGATTCGAAGAAACTATGGGTTTTGATCTCCCTTCCCCTTCATCAACATGGGGCCGAATTTTGTTGGTCCTTCTACCGTGCTTAAATATACTTGAGACAAGTCTCGATTGCCCTTAAGCCCGGCTTATAGCGCTTCTGATTGGCCGATCGTGCAGTTTGGACTCATCCATGGATGTTGCATGCACCTCCAATCCTCCATCCATATGAGAGAGCCGACAAAATCAGGGTCCTGAATTTTCCGGGACCAGTTCTATACAACTGAAAGTTTCAAATATCTGTAAGAGGCTACGCCGATTATCATCTTTACCCAGAGTATAATCATGCAAAGTTTCAACTGAATTTACAGTCTAGAGGATTTACTGAGGTAACATTAGAGTCGTCAAACGTTACAGAAATACTCAATGATATGAATGTACCATGTGGGTATCGTTGATTAAGATTTCCATACGTACCATGGAAATTGAAAGCGCCTTCGTTTTTAAGAATACTTTACGCTTTGCCCTGCAGTTAGTTTAGTTGCCTAGCTGACCGAAACCTCAATCGCAATACCGGAACGGTAATTAAGTTTTCTAAGGTCCTCAATAGTCACGCAATTTCGACTTGGAACGCTTTCATTTTCACATAAGACTCAATAATAATTACGTTCTGCATTTAGTTTTGTTGCCTAGTTAACCTGCACATAACTCAGGGCTGTGGAGAGTGAATTAAATTTTTCATTTCGACCAATAATTAAAGCGGTTTAATGGTCATATATTTTGCACATTTTTCGACTACACTCTTAAACTTCTTGTTTTCAGTTAAATTAACACCCCAAAAGGGTTTCCTAAAACATACATTTTAACAAAATCTTTGCTTGTCGTCTTTTTAAAATTGACGAGTATTTTAGAGGTTTTTTTTTTACAAATAATAATCAGATCCGTCTGTGTGTCGCTTTGAACTTATCGGCAGACCTACGGATTAAGAAAAGAAGACGAGGGAATTTCTGTATTGATAATTCTATACACATTAGAAGACTGTGCAACTTGTTCGACAAAAACTGATAGTGATATCAGTATTGAGTTTAAGTAGTGGCAACTACAGCGGTAACTGCTTATCTTTAAAAAAAATGTATAATCTCCCCGATCAAGAACGCTGCTTTTTATGCTCATTATTACTAAACACACAGATGTACAATTAACATGAGCAAAAAAAAAATTATTAAGTATTATTAGATATTGCGCTCCAGTGAACGTACTTCCGATTAAATTGGGCGATTGAGCACAATTTTTTTACGTGCGGGGAACTCCGCCGCGTCGGAGCTTCCAAGAACGAGCATCGTTGCCGAATATTCCTAAAAAAGAGCATTTTTCTCATCGTGTCTTACAGAAATGATGCAGATTTTCAGCGAAATCTGGCACCTGTGACTGAATGAGATCCCCAGCGCACAGTCACGGTTTCATCGATGTCATGCACGTGCCGTGGGTCCCAAATCGCAAAAATCCGTGAATTTCCCACAAGGTGTCTGATACCCATTGGAAAACCCCAACTTTAGATACGACACTCATCTACATCCTATAAAAGAGAACTCGGCACCCAGAAGTTCAACATTGACCAACGACAGTGTCCGAAAGTGTGATCCTCGTGTTGTTCGTCAAATCTTGGTCAAACATGCAGTGTGTCGTGATTTTTTCGGTTGTCTTAAGCGCGGTACTGTTCTCTGCCGACGCTTGGCGCGCCACCCTTCACCGAGACAGCGGATTCCGCGGTGGGAGTATCGACGTTAGCGGTAACGGCTGTGTTAACGTGGGGAAGGATTTCAACGACCGCACCTCGTCCGTTAACACTCACGGGGGATGCATCAGGATCTACCAGCACGGAAACTGCCTCGGAGACATGAAGGAGCTTTTCCCGGGAAGCGCTGCCCACGACAATTTGAGGGCCCTCGGTTTCAACGATAAGCTCACCTCCATCGGGCCTTGCCCGAGACGACGCCGCGAAGTGCCTTTCAGCTCAAGGAAATGAAGCTCCGAGATTTTTTTTGTTCCTGGTTACGTTCCTAAAATGCCAAAGTCTGGCTTTGCAATTATCCTTGTAAGAAATTAATCGTGATAAAGACTGTGTTTTCTGTATTAATTTACCGCTGAAGTAGATATGATAAGATGAACCGAAATTTAATAAAATTGAACTCCAAGTTTAAAATCCGTGTACTTTACTATTCGCCTGTAGCTCTACGTTGAACAAAAAAGTTTGATAAGGTCTGCCGTTTGCCAAAGCTAAATTTCGGATCGTAGGATTGAACGCGCGGTTTGTGAGAGCGAACTTTCCGATCAAACCGAATTTATAAAAGAAGCCCGATCTTACCGATCGGATTTTCACTACGACGGAATATTTCGATAGATATGGTGCACCGAACAATCAGCTCGTATAATCAAACTTTTTTTTTCAACGTGGGCTTCACCTAAGAGAACAATATTTTTCCATTGAAGAATATAATTATACAGCATGCCAAGAAACTATAAACTCCGAATAGTCCGAAATAGTCCGAATAGTCTCATTTTAAGCATTTCACTAATTTGAACGTCATCATTGCTAAGTTCAAATTTTCCACACTAATGAAGTGAATATAAGATTTATGACTGTAAGGAAAGAAACGCCTGATGAATATTTCCCCCACCTTGGAACAACAAAAGTGCTCTTAATTTGATTGAGGAGAATTCCGTACATCCTCAGATTCCAAAGCGGGAAATATTTATCGGTCGTTCATGCTGTTGTTTCAATCAACGGAGATTTTTTTTTTTTTTTTTTTTATGTGTGTTTCACACTACACAAGGTGCTGTGTGACTATAAAGTGTAATATCCTTCACACTCAGGTTTTAAAGGTCACACAAGGTGTAGGTGCACTCATCTCACAATCCATCATTTTTTATTTGAATATTTCTATTCATATCCACGTATCTCCACATATCGACCGCGAATCCGAAAGGACGTGGCGTACCTCAGTACGGGGGGGGGGGGGCAGACCCCCTGTCATACTTTATTTTTCATGCATTTTTTTTTTTTTTTTTTTTAAATATTTAACATCATGTCTTGAAAACGATTTATATTATATTATTTATATTATAACTATCTTCTATGAACATCTCAAGCAACAACAATAGTTTATTCCTCTTTGACAAAATAAAATGGGTACTGATATTCTAAAACATCGCAAACAAGAGATGCATTTCTGCTGTTTCTCAGTCGATATGACTTAGGCTATTTGATTGACTAAAATGGGATTAGCATTGGGATTTATCAAGAGGAAAAAGAGTAAAAATCAGAGAGGAGCAGGGAAAGCAGGTAAGGAAATATAATTTTACATTGCAAATGAATCGATACAAGCATTGAGCTGGCACAATATCAATAATTGAAAAGATTAGTTTTATGCGATCTTGCTGACGAATAATGATTTAGAATGTACGATCTGCTGAGTATCAGATTGTTTAGTAAAAGTAGGATTTTTGCTGTCGAATTGTTAAGCATGATACAATATTGATTCATCGACATCACAAATTCTCTCATTTGGTACTCACTTTAACATGAGCATTACTGGACAAGTGAAAGCTCTTCCTGAAACGAAAAACGTATTGCTTTTATCGAGACAATTTCTCTGTCTGCGTGAAAAGAGCTGGGCTATGTTGTTTTTCGGAGATTTCGTGAGAGAAGACACCGATCCAGCAACGAGCAAAAGTTTATTCGCGGATAATTAATTTACGTATATTCCTCGCATTTTTCCGATGCAACGTCTAAATTGGGCCTTGCAACGAGCAAAATGAAAATAAATATTTGTTGATGTCAGTTTTGTTCCTGGGCCTGCGACTGAGTCTTGGTCTTGGCTATACAGCAAGCGCGAGAATCGGCGATGCATGTGTGAACCGGACGAATTTTCACAGCAGTAATGCAAAGGTGTGAAATGAGTTACGATCAATGTTGCCTTAAAAGGAAAAACGCCTGAATCATTTACGTTTCAATCCGGTGATCTTTGGCCATGTTACAAGCCGTTTTGCAACACTGCCTATAGTCTTGAGTCGCCTCTGCCCTTCAATTACGGACCTTGAACCCGGTGCATATCATATACCTGCACTTGTTGTAGCTGTGCACTTGGAGGTCGCAATTGAGTTCAATATCATTTAATAGCTTAGTATTGTTTTCCCCCTTTTAAAAATTACGATGCGCAGCATGGAAAATTTAAAATAAGGAGGCTTTTCGTGAGGAAAAAAATTTGCTGAGTAACCATACTCCAGCCCACGTGCGAAGGTACAGTGGCCAGAAGACTACATTCACCGATAAAATTCGCCAATTAATGCGATTAAATTTTTCTTCAGGGGAGGACTGTCAAAGTGGAAAGGAATCAAAATGGGAATTCTCAACAATCGAGCAATTACTAACTTTGACTGGTGCCATACATTGCCAAATGGCGCAGAAAAAAGCTGGTTAATTCATTGGGAAGGATGGGAGTTTTTTTTAAAAATAAGCACGATTCGGCAACTTTGGCGCCGATTTGGCGCCGATCAATCACTGTCTACGCGGTGCGTCGCGACAAAGATTGGAGTAATTTAAATAATCATGACATCAAATACAGGCAAGTATCATAATTTGGTGACAGTCATGGAGATGTGCTTACCGCAAGATGCGCATGGTGTGTTATGAATGTAAGCCAACGTTGAGGACGCTCAGTTACAAACAGAATACAAATAAGCTGACTGTCATGGTGGAACATGAGGGGTTGATCACCGAACCGTAGTTATGAGAAGTTATCAATGAAGATTATATTATTCAAACAGGTCTGCCTTCTAACAGATGTTTAGCAAGCCTTTGCTTTTTAGAATGCTGTTCATCTTTTTTTAATAGCAAATATATCGATAAAATTTACCAAAAACTAAGGGGTTCTAAAAATTTAGCGACGTATTTTTTTAAGATATGATGAGTCATGAGTGCACAAGCGTAACAAGAAAAAGAACATCTTCATTACCCTCCATCTACTTTTTCTCCTCCAAAGGGAATGCGTCATAAACTTAAAGTCATAAACCATTCCCGCACGGAAAATATTCGACTATGCTTCCTCGCCCCCAAAACATGGACAAATTTTTGGCTACACCATTAACTTAAGACGAACCGTTGCAAACAATCATCACTTTTTAATGAACTTCTAGTTGGCCATTTCTTCCAACTACCCAAGTCTTCCGAATATATACGAAAGTAATTTTGCAAAAGAGGTAAATTTACTGCTTTTTTCACAATAGAAAAAATAATTTAAAAAAAAGTGAAACTTCGATTGCCATGAATCGTCTGCTTCCTCAAGACGACAACCCCCGTAATCAGAGCATGGGGTGGTGTCAACAGTTGACATTTTTTCTACCCTCCGCATCCTTTTCACCCCGTCTAATTCGTTATTAACAATCTAATGGCTTCGCTATCCCTGTCTGAGAAGCAGTTCATTGACCCTCACCTGACAAGGGTGTAATAAATAATGATAACAATCAATCCAGGTTCCCTTCTCAGTTGTCTTCGCGCGTACTGACAATCTATTTATCAACAAAACATGCACCTTGAGGCTTAAATATCACTGCACTATAAAGGGGGAAGTTGAATAAACTCTGGATGCAGTTAATATCGATCTACTTTCCTCCTTGAACACTGTTGATATAGGGTGTATGAAAGGTTTGTTGTGCTACTTTTTAAAGGAAAAGGGTATGTCAGGATATAAAAACGGGGCATTGTTTACATGGGAATCTCGTATACGCGTGCGCTGATTCTAATGATGAAACAGGTTGACAGAAACAAGATATCATCCGCTCTTTTAAAATAATTAGCAGAAAAATAAACTTTCCTTAACTAACCTAGGGATGGCCATTAATCGATCATAACTGAAACCGTAGCTTTATTTCAGGTTTTTTTTTTATTTTTTTTTATTTTTTTTTAAATACATTTGAACTTATTAACTGCACAATACACTAACATGACAGACAGTACACAATTGCTTTTGCATTACCCGTATATGCAGTCCACGTGCTGGTGATGGTAGCAGAGACGAAAAAAAACCCACACCTTTATTTCTATGTTTTAAAATATCTGCTGTTACTTCAGCTTCTCGAAAGGTATAAACCAGCTCAAATCATTCGTAAAATAATTTTAAACTGACGAAAAAAAATCTCAAGAAACGCAAATTAAAGTCAGATGGTTCGAACTTTCATTGAGGTAAAATGTCACAGAACATTTGGACGTATTTCTGTCAAATGGAACTAAGCGCCATCGGGGTAGGAAGGTAGAGGGGGGCTTGGATTGGCGGCGGAACCGGGCGTCGGGCTCGCATTCGTTCCAATACCCGCAATGCTTCTCCATGGCGCTTAGTTCCGTTTGACAGAACGCGCTATTCGGGATTCTAAATTCCTCAAAAGGAACTCAAATTGGCGCCTAGTTCCGTTTGGCAGAAATAGGTCCATTTGTAACGTCGCGAGGCGAGATACGGCGTATTTTAATAATACAATCGATGTGTGGTTTAACTTATTCGAAACAAACATTCAGTGAGAGACGAGAGGAAAAGATGCGTGTGCTTATTCACTGGATTGCATTTTGCTGATTGTGAGATGGAGTTCCATGGCCGTCGATAAATTATTCAGCGTAAATGGCGCCAAAGAGTGACGCGACGGCAAAATGCGATAGGTGAGGGTGGAATAAATTGGCGTGGTTGGCGCCTGCCCCGTGCAACTAGGTCCATTCAGTAGTTTGCATCTTGCGCTGTTAGCCACAGTGCGAACCACTTGTTGCTCTACAATTAAATGATAATGTGTCGTGATAAATGGAGTTCCATTGCTTCGTGCCCTACTTAGACTGCGGCTACATCAATATCCTACGGGAGTGAGGTGTGGAATCTCTGCATCGAACCTTCTATTAATAATAGGCATTATTCTTCTCCATTCTATGAAAAATGGATAAACTCATCTTGATGTCAAACACGATCACAGATCTGGATCCAAAAGGAACGAAATCAACACTTTGCCGCCAAATGCAACGAGGATCTGGTGTGATGAGTTTTCGGTGTATGGATTTTCATTAAGTACGTCTGTGAGCAGCGTTAGCGAAAGACAGCCGAGTGACTTATTTACAGAAAATTGAAATAAAGATGGTCCTAAGCTTGTCTAACAGCGTATTTTTTCCTGCCGAAAATTGAGTGTTTGCATAAAATTTTTAGTGAGCAAAAGTTTGGTCTGGAGTTCGTTTGCTTTTTAAAAGCGTATAAAGCAGCTTTATGGAGGGTTGAACCAGTTTTTCTTTATTCCTCGTCCATGCCACTTGGTTCTCTAAGCAACACCGCTATTTTTCTAATTGTAAATCGATGGTAGAAGTCGTAAAACAAGGATCTTGATGTGTAACATTGTACTTACATTTTGTCTTGATTTTTCAAAGGGAAACTATTGATCAATATTTCTTGGAATGCATTCTACTTCTACTGATCTCGTACAATATACTTCGTAAAAATATCTAACAAACACGTTTTACATTCGTTTTTATTTGAAATAATAATATAAGTGCGAAAATTTAGGACATAGAAATCTAGGCGCACATTTGTTGGTTTTTATCAAGGATAGGGCCTATTTTGTTTTACTAAATAAGAGCACAGTGTTGATGAGGAGATTAAATCTACTATTACTTTAACCCGATTACGTGGCGCCTTATGGGCCGGTGTTCATCCTCTTTTTCACACGCGCATGGCAAAAAAGAGGGAATATGAGGAAGCCCAAGTTGAAAAAAATAAATGTAAATTAGCAATCAATTTAGTGTGGAATGTATAGAAAGAAGCAAGTTATGATCAAAGTAAAACAAATCAACGAATAATCAACAATCAATAAATATTCAACAAAATCATACAAATGCCTCTCCTTTTTTTAATACTTCTGCCCGCGAAAAAATGATTTATTCCATCTGGCTAGTCCACAATTTTTATTCTTGTTGTGTGCCGAGAAATGACCGACCACCCACCGTAGCCGGTCTCAATGTTTATCTGCGTTAAGATAATCTCAACAATTAGCGATCGATTTCTTAATTCATAAGCCCCTTCACTTTGCGGGACCGCAACACGCATTCTATCACCGTCTACAAAACCTGATAACTCCTAATGGACGCATTAAAACAAATAAATATAGGTGATGGTTATCAACGCGGATGTGGAAAGTAGCCTCTTAACATGATGCCGAATTTACACGACGAGGGGGGAAATTCTAGATTAGTTTAGCTTTTCTCTGTTTGTATTGTAAAATAAAATTAATTTGTATCATGTAAATCATCTCTGGCTTGGTGGCAGCGTGGTTAAATTAGCTTATTATGGTGATTAAAGTAGCATTTTTTTGTTGCAAAATCTACGTTGAAACGTTGCAGTCACTATGTTTAGCAATTGATCTGTTAAATCAGCAATTGAATTTGTTCCGTGTGCGGTTCCTACACCCGGGATTTTTGGGCTCTAAGCCCCGGAACGGACGGTATGTCCAGCCTGTCATTACGGCGTTTAGAGGTGGAGCTTTTTTCAAGTATAATGGACACTTAATAATGCATGGATAAACATACAATTATGAATTCTAGGCTGAAAATCCTTCTTTTTTTTTAAAAAAAGAGACTATACTAAGTATAAAAAAGCGACCGCAATGGTGTCTGCCTTCGATGTTTTAAGGTTTATTTATGAAACCGTGAGCTACGGATGGGAGAGTCTAGCTTATCGTATAAAAAAAACCGAGTTTGCAAAGAGCCTAAAAGTAAATCAAAACAGAAACTGAGGGTATTCTTTACGTGATGTTCTATTGCTCAGTCACAGTTGATGAATGAGAAGAAAATTGAAGTCTTGAAGAGAAATTGAAGTAGGGAATGGGCGCTGGTGGAGAACCATCGATCAGTAGATAGTAGTAAGGTGTGATTTTTTTTTTGAAACGGGAAGAATTGAAACCCTCACTTGTCATTATTTGACGGCTTAACTACAAGGACAAGTTCGCTCGTTCCTAAAACTAATATTCGTGAGGTTCATTCGGCAATACATGCTCAGATGTTGTTGCGATTCGAAGAAAGCATTGATTAACTGATTTAAGATTAAATGGACTGCATTAAGGAGAGAGGAACTAAGGCACATCAGCTATTGCCAAATATATTTAGGCAATTTAATTTTTGACATGAAAACGGTTGTGTGGATTTATGTGAAAATTACATTGAATTTTCTGCTTAGTACGGAGCAAATTCCTTAAACATTTCAAAGAAATCCGTCTGAACGTTCTCTCGCAAAAAAAAAAAAATATTTCCAAGTTAAATTTGGCAACAGCTGATGTGGCTTGATTTCTTTTTGTTAAACGCGGTCCAAATGGACTGCGTTAAGGAGAGAGAAACTAAGCCACATCAGCTATTGCTAAATATAATTAGGCAATTTAATTTTTGACATGAAAACGGTTGTGTCGATTCATGTGCAAATTACAGTGAATTTTTTGCATAGTAGGAAGCAAATTCCTTAAAATTGTCAGAGGAATCCGCACAAACGTTCTCTTTTAAAAAATGTAATTGCCCAGTTAAAGCTGGCAACAGCTAATGTGGCTTGATTCCTTTCTGCTAAAAGTTGTCCACACATGCGAATTTGGAAATCAGTCCTCCTAAAAAACTGAGCCGTCTCTAATATCTGGCATCAACGTCGTGGATCCCACGCAAACAATTAGTTCCGAAGTTGGAACTGTTCAAAACGCGGTTGCTATTCGTAGAGCGAGGACCGGGAAACTTTCCCGTGCTCTCTCGTGGTTTTTGCTTCGGAACATCAATGCGTTCGATGGCCCCCCTCGCGGGATCAGAATTCGTTCAGTGAGCGTGGAAAATTAATTTCATGACTCCATTTTGAGTCCAGCCTGCTCCCAAAAATTATGCAAGCCCCGAGCGGACGGACGGGACCCTTTGTGCATCGCTCATGTTTCGGGTTTGAATAACTGCTCAGCGGACGCCAGAATCAAATAACTCCGATGAAAACACCCTGTAGATATGCGGTTTTTACGGCCGCGCGGTGTATATACTACTCGGTTTCTTCCCTTCGACGCTCTTAATTAGCTTTCATGAACCGTCAAACATTTCAAAACTGCATGCATCGAACAGTTAGACTTTGAGTAATGCACTGCGCCCAAAGTTTCCAAACACAAAATTTACGTGCACGCTATTTTAAGCAATAGCGACGGGTCGAATCATCCCCCTCTCCTACCGCCTAACTGAAGAGGGAATGAATAGTCATATCCATCAGAAATAACTAGCCGTCAACTACTCCGGCGTGTTTAGCAGGTGTGCATACTTTTGGTGGATTTCACATACCAGTCATGATGTCGACTCATAAAATAAATAAAAAAAAAAAGAAAAGAAAACACGAAAAGTAAGCAGATCTGCTCACTGTGATGAAATTAGTTTAGTGCTCAATTTAATAGAAGTCCCTTAAATTAGTTATGAATTACAGTATGCACCGAAAAAAAATCCTGTCCCATCGAGAGGAATAATTGGACCACGAAAAGTTACTGATTAAGAACACAGCTTGCCGTTTGACATGCATTTCAAATAAGATATTCATCGGGAAGAAAAAGAGAAAGAACTAAAAATGATTCATAATTTGCCTATGCTGGCAATTCCAGCGTGATTGATTTACTCTGAAGTGTAGTTTAATAGTTGAGGATATTGTTCTTAAATTTCGAAAAAAGTAAAAGACCTAGAAATCCCCGAGAAAATGCTATTTACAGCAGGGCCGGATTAAGGGGGTGGCCACATGGGCCTCAGCCTATGGCGGCAAATCTATAGGGGGCGGCAAATTTTGCGATTTTTTTAAATGTAGGTATTAAAAAAATCGAATTTAGAAAAAAAATTACAAACGAGAGAAGGCGACAAAATCTCTCATTTCCTGTGAGTATAGTAATTTCTAATTTTGTCGTCTTTCGGCGATACAAGAGAAAGCATCTTTAATTAGTGGAGTTAAGAGAGAAACCAAACACGCAATTTGGCCTGAAACGGTGCGACTTAGAGAGAAATGATGACGAGGACTTGAGATGAAAAGGAGAGGCCCTCGGCGCGGCGATCGGCATGTAACACATATTATCGCCTACAAGACTGCACGAATACTTCACGCATTGCATCAAATACAGAGCGGTCATTTCGGTTATCGTGAAACGGATACCGCCTACAAGAATGCATGAATACTTCACGCATTGCGCCAAACTAGGTGCGATCAGCGTGAAGCGCATAGCGCCTACAAGACTGCGTGAATACTTCACGCATTCCTTCAAACACAGTGCGTTCAGCAGCGGTCGGCGTGAAACTTATAGCGCCTACAAGACTGTCTGAATACTTCACGCATTGCGCCAAACTAGGTGCGGTCTGCGTGGCGGCGCGGCGGCAGAAGTTAAACTCATTAATCCACATTTATGTTTGTTCTTTCATAATTTTTTCGTTCATTTCTCATGAAAGCCTTGTCCCCACAGATATAGGTTTACGGAACTTAACTTTCGCGCAAAGTTCCGTGAACTTTTACTAGTAGTGTTGACAGGGCTTTCCCAAAAAATGTGTCCAACACAAGTAAACGCGTCTTCTGCATCCTTCCCCCGCTGGCACGTTCACTTGATGGTTTTTATTGATGTTTCAAAACGAATGAGAAGGGGGCGGCAAAATACAGGCGGCCCATGGGCGGCAAGTAGATAAATCCGGCCCTGANTTTTTTTTTTTTTTTTTTTTTTTTTTTTTTTTTTTTTTTTTTTTTTTTCATTTTTAGTGGTAACTGTTCGTGCTCTTTTGCAGCGAAATTGAAGGCGAGCCTGAAAGGTACAATTTTTGCCAATAAATTTATGAATTTTTCATTGACATCATCCTATCAAGCGAGATATGTGTATTTTTCGAATACGTACGTGTGCATTTTCGATTCGCGCTCCTATTTACGTTCACCTTTTACATATTATTTTTCTATGATGAAACGCTTGTCTACTTGTCCTCGTATCATTTTCTCCAAGTGCACAAAGAGGGTGGTGCTATCTTTCAAAAAGTGTAAGAGTCCTTATAGAAATTGCAATGATCCCTGTGGAAATTTCGTGTCAGACTTTCTATTGTTGGTCATTGTTGTATTGTTGCTATTGGTCAAGCCCAACAAATTTTCTCCCACAAAAATAGAAAAATATCAGTGATAACTATGTTAACAACGATGAAAAGTGCGTATGTTATAAGTGCATAGCTGGCCAGATTGAAACCTTGTCTGTGAGTGCATCCGCTCACCAAACGGGGAACAAGCCCATGAATGGGACCGTAGATTAATTAGGATCAAAAGTTATGAGATTCTCAGGCGGCCCTAACCACAGACTTTCAGGTGATTACAGGCTCGTCTCTGGACAGGACCACCAACATCCGATACGCCCATTCTAAATTTGCCAACCGTTTTGTTAGGTTGGTCACACCGCGTCCGACAAACTCATTAGTCGTTGATCTAATCAGCGTCAGCAATCATAGTTGCGAGATCGTCGTTTGCATCAACTTTTGAACTACTTAATTAGAATAATCGACTTTGGATCGTGTTAGGTTTTTGTTTACAGGATTTCTGAACAATGGTACCATTTATGAACCTGTTAATTGATGGTAAGCTAATGAAAAGAGTTGCACCGGTCGGACAGCGGAAACCAGGACAATGCTGGTGTACGCGCTTACACTACCGGTGGGGTTTATACCTTTGTTACTTAAGCTAGGGAGGCGGAGCACTGTATCAGGCAAAAGTTGTCGTCCTTCTGATGCCAAAAAAATGCACCCAGAAAAAAAATTTAGATTACTTAAGATTTATTAAATGTGTGCGCGACTGAGGGAAGTTGTTGCGTAGGAGATCGCGTTTTCGTTGCAGTAGTTTACAAGGGGGGGGGGGGGGGGGGGTCAGTCAATACGTTGCGTTTGAGGATCAAGATTAAATTTCAAATTCTTTCATTTCAGGGGAACTTGAATCAAATCCAATAACAGGTTTTAGGGACCGTACCTAAATTATGTAACGCTAAATTTGCTGTTTTTTGACAGCCTGTAACGCTCGATGGCGTGTTGTGCTAGACCCCCCTAAAAACTACGTAACATTTGCCCGGATACCCCTTCCCATGTCGATAAAAATTAATCCAAATATCACCTTACATTTACCGAACCGATTCTCTTCCTCGGTTTTTATTTACTGAGTAAAAGAGAAAATTATTGCAGAGAAATGCTTTAGAACTTCCAAAGACGACCGACAAAAAGTTTTGCTGAAACTCGAAAAAAAATAATTTAAACTCGTTATGTAACGCTTTCCTTTATATCCCCCCACCCTGCGTAACGTAACGCCACGTACCGTTGGCAAAGAACCCCCCCCNAACCCCCCCCCCCCTCCTTGTAGCGCTAAGTAATTTAGGGACGGTCCCCTATGCACCTAAAAATCACCCTCACGGTACACTGTGCGCGCATGAAAAGTGAAGCCGTTTGCGGTAAAACTATCCGATGCTAAAAAAAATCTCAGATTAAACCGGGCCAATCAAAAGCATCGGAAGCGGAGGGCATTTTTCACGCACCAGTAGACAGCAAGTACAACAGGATGGTTTGACAACCAAGCTCACGATACGGTCGGATAGATGAATGAATGAGCGTATGAATGAATGAAACTTTAGAGGTGGACACACAGAAATGCTAACTAGAATGAATGGATGAAAGCTCCTTCCTCTTGCTTTTCTGTTGAATGAAATCGAGTGGGAAGAGATGTGTCTTCATTATTGAGTTTGACAGCCACGCTGGGAGGGGTGAGGTGGGTTGTGGGGGTGGAGCCAAATATGGCGGGAAGGGGAAGGGAGCTAAGTCATGGAGGAGTCGTAATTAATTCCCGAATTTCTTGGGCAAGTATTTAAAACCCACTTAACATCTTTCAGCGGTTGCCATGTTTTTTGAGAATATTTATACAGTAATGAGCTGATGCTCATTAATATCATGTATGGCGCAGGCCAAGAGTCAAATCGGGCAAAGCATACAAGCCAACCTCCCAACAGTCACACATTAATCAACCACTCTCTATCTAACCATACTAATTGAAAAGAAAAGAAAAACATTCCTGTGGAAATTGCGATTATTATTTTAAGCATGTCAATATTCAAAAACAGGTATACGAGAGTTTCGCGTAGCCCGAAATAATGTAACACTGAGACATTACCTGGCGACCTGTCCATTCCCCGGCCTTCTTTCCCCCGGTCGCATTAAAAAATATTTATATTTAAAGTTCAACTTTCGAGTTACTTTGTTCCTGAGCAGCCGGCAGGGCAATAATTCGTCGCCCTCCTAACATAAGGGCGTAACTGAAATTAGCAATGAACCCTGTCGTCCATACAATTTAATGTTTTTCGGGCTCATCTTAAGATGTAGTAACGCCCTTACGTCAGCCAGGCGATGAATTAGGGAAACAAAAACTGGCTGAGATACCATACCTCTGTCAGCTGGTTCAGCGAGGTGAAAGAAAGGAGGGAAATCACTGTCGTGACCAGTCTAATCATAAATATTTTCCGACGGCTGAAGTTGAAAAAAATGCGTATTTCCATTGCAACGCAAAACATATTTTCTAATTTGTTTTATTTCCTCGATAGAAAAGTACCCGTAATGACCCCTTCAAATTTTCCGTGAATACTTATGACCGAATTCGACTAATTCACACAAAAATTTAGGAAAAACCGCCGGTTGATTTTCTTATGGGGGGAAAATAATAAAAATTTTGCAATCGGAAATTCGCATTAATTGAGTTCAGTGTCAGAGTTTTAAAATAAAAGTTGTGCTTCATCAGAAGCGGTTTTTATGAGTTGCTGGACAACAGCCATGAAGCTGAGAGATCATATTCTATCTGTACGTAGGTATGTACTCCGAACAACAAAAATAATCGTAGGACGTCTCCCTTTCATGAAATGTCTGAAATAATATTTAACTTCTTCACATCCTTTGTAAAGTTCCTAATTCGAATTTCGGATGCATGCTAAGCTTGTTCAAGTTGTCCTAGGTACATGAGAAAGAGTTTATTTAGAGATATGGCACCGTTGCTGCTTCCCTGCTACAGTGCAAACCAGATGCGGCACTTGTAGCTATTCCCTCAACCATTGATGTTTCAAGTTAGGCGTGTTTTTGGCTAAACATCAGTGCCGCCAAGTCTAACGCCCGCTGCAATTCGAGTTGCCTCATTTTCGGATGATTACAGCCCACAAATCTTGACCATAATGAGGGGAATGTTTTCGTTTTTGTGACTAGAACTATCTTGAGAATCAAAAATAATGTCAGCACCAGAGATTGGAATTTTGTTCTTAATTGTGCACTGTACAACAGTTTCAATCGCTCTTGTAGGCGTGTAATGAATAGGATACGGTATGGGTCATTTTAAAGACATTATTTGAAAACATTTTCAAAATGAGAGCAGACCGCGCTATCCTGTTCTTTTCTTTTACGAATCTCGTTGATATCACACGAGATAGTTCCCTGAGTTTTGCCTCAGCTACCATAGGCGGACGAGGAAGAGGCTGAGCGATGGCTCAGCCTCTGCTCAACTCTTCCAGGGCACTGACCTCTCTAAGTTTCATTGATTCGATAGGACAGGTCAACAAATGACGACACATCGATTAAGCGCCTGTCCTGTCTCAAGAATTACCGTGCAAGGATGGATAAAGATGATTAAATGGAGGGACAGTATTATGCATGTGCGATTGATAGGAAATCGGTCGACTGTAGTGACACACATTTGGAGGCTCGAGGAAATGAACGGCGAAGCTCACTCACCGTGCAGATACCGGAAACGCACATCCAGCGCCCGCTATCCTTTTCCGGTCCTTTGCAGGGAGTTCCATCTTTCACGCTTGGCTTGAGAGTCGCATAGAAGCCAAAGCCAATTGCGCGACAATTCAGAGCGCACTGGTTCGGAGCTGCAACAGGTTATCAAAACATAAAGCAAAAAAAGAAAAAAAAAAACCTTTGCGCACTTAAAAAAAATGCATACCTTTCAGTCCACAATTCCAAAATCTCCGTTTTTTTCTTCTTTGTATGAGGAAACGTCAGCAAAAATTTCATTGAAATTTCTCGTGTCTCTTTGAACAAGTAGAAATAATTTAAGGAAAATTTAAGAAAATATTTTGGTTGTTTCAAAAACTAAAAAAAAAGAGGAAATTTGAAAATTTGCGACGTTGCAAGTTTCCGCATTTTACATACGGCCTTTAATGCAATTGCAAAAAGATCTACAATGCAATGTTTTGACTTGAACCATCGACATTACAGGGTATAATCTAGGGAAACTGGAGTCCAAACATGTATGTTTTATTACCTGTGTGAAATTGCAAAAAGGCTCTTAAAGGGAATCTTGAAAGAAAAAATAAGACCCTGATGTCTATGAGCTCTAAAGCATTTCAACTCCTTAAATCCAAAACCGTTCCTATTCTGGTAATTTTTCTTTATAGATAATGTTCTTACTGAAAAACAGCTCTTTTGATAAAATATTCTCAGATTTTCTAAGTCACATTCGCGGAACTAGGCGATCAGTTCAGAAATTCATCGAAAATGAGCATGTTTAAAACCAACAAAATTTCCTCTCTTTGCTCATATGAACATTTTCAACGACTGTTGCAGTGTTGTATCCTTCTCCTTCTCTTTAGTAAAATACCCTTTTTGCACCTTAAGGTGAATCCAGGCTTGGAACTTCGCGATTTGGCCACCATGTCGCGCTGCTCAGAATAGCCGCATATATTTGCGAAAAAAATAAAAACCGGAATACTTATTCAAGATTGGAGATCCAGGGGATATGGCAACATACTTGAGGAACACTCAGTAAAAAAATCTTCTCAAAATTCCCAAAAATAAAGTCTTAACTACCGCGGAAAGAAATTCCCATTGCGGCGTTGGGAGAGAGAGAGACAGAACATCAGGGATTCCGTTGCGCGTTCGGCCGACGCCGCTGAGCTCAAAGTTTCAGCCGTACTTTCTCTGCGCTTGTAATTCTAATTACCAATATGTTTGACTCAAAAAATCAAGCAAAAAATAATCTATATCTTGTGGATCTGCTTTTTGTAATTCGAGGAATATTATTTCAGTAATCGTCGATGGAAAGTGAAATTCTCAATGGCGACTGGTGGCGCTATCTCTAATCTTGAATTATCCCTGATCGAACCCTGGATTCACCTTTACACTGCATTCGCAGTGTGGTGCATTCAGCAGTAGAGAGCAGCCCCCCCTCCCCTTACCATCAACAGTTCGGTGAACATGAACCTATATTTTTCAAACTCCAACTTAATCTTTTTTCAATAACTGCTTTTGATGGGTCGTGGCAGATATTTCGTAATGAAAACAGCAATTTACCATTTAGGAATGCTTCCCAATTGTAAACTCGTCCTCCCATCATTGGCTTCCCATTGAATTCTTCACACTGTTCTTGTACAAAACTTTTCGTGCCTGATGCACAGTTCTGGAAGTAAAAAAAAGAGGACAACAGTTAAAAATGTTCTTTAGAAAAAGTCTGAAATGAAAATGTAGTCCGAAAATTTTTTTAGAAAAAGGCAAGAAAAGTAACAGACTTCCAATATAACAATTCGATAAGCATGTAGAAAAATACACCGAGATCGCAGCTAAAATCACTCGCAAAGAAGCCCCTTAGTTCAAACAAGTTACTTAGTTTAACTTAGTTCAAACAAATTAGTTCAAATTACATTGTTGCATTGGAATCTGTGTTTGCCTCCTGGACGAGAGCTAATACAATTCAAGAAGATAAAAAGTATCTTCCTGCCACTTGCCGGGGAACTCAGGGCACTTACTCTCGACTTCTGAAGGATGTACAAACACAGTCGACTTCAAAATCGCATTAGCGGCTTCGTAAAGTTTAGTACTCCTCTCAAACAATCATCAAATTCAAAATCGAAGATAAAAATTGAACTTTAAAATCGTTGCACGGAGAAAAATTTTCCGGGGTCCCTGTAGGGGATCATCTTAATACTCTCCTTGTCGGAATTCTTTTTGAAACAACAGAAATTCTCGTCGGGATTCTGGTTTTGGTGATAAAAATTCATACCATTACAATTTTCAAGTGGGGATATTGGTTGGTTTCCCTTCAAAAATTAAAATGTATAATGAGATTTTGAAACACCGTAATGTACATATGACAGTTTTGCTTACTTCTATCATAAAATTTTCAAGAAATTGCCACCTTCTTCAAATGCAGTGGAACCTTATAGTCAGTTTGACATTGGTGCCTTTGATCTGCCTTTGTGTGGTTCAGTGCGCGAAGTTCTCACTCTCATTCAGTTCTCTCAAAGTTCATCGTTAAACTTGCCCTGATTACCCATACAATTACTTTCCAGGTTAAAGGCACATAAACTTGTATCTGACATCCTCCTCGTAGTGAGAAAGTTATAGGTATACGAGTGCTAAAGGAAATGCTTGCTCCTGCGGTTTTAATAAGTACATTTGAAGACTAATTGTATGATTTCTCATGGGAGACTCTGATTCAACCTGTTGATCGAAAAAGACGAGATCAAGGTAAACATAGGAAAAAATGCATTGGCTAACGGTTATTAGGAGGGTATTTTAGCCATTTAGGGGCTCAAAATATAGAATGAGAGATTGAGGGTAGTGGTATACTCTTAAAAAAATTTTGCGCCTATGGGTACTTTTTTCTCTCTCTTTAACTGAAATCGCAAACTGATACCCGGACGTATATTCAAGGATACAACCAGAGGATCATCTCCACGTATAGTCAATTTACCAGGAACTCACTGCTTCAGTATTTTTCTTGTGCATCTCGGCAAAATACATACTTTTTGCAGGGCCGGATTTACCTACTTGTCGCCCATGGGCCGCCTGTATTTTGCCGCCCCCTTCTCATTCGTATTGAAACATCAATAAAAACCATCAAGTGAACGTGCCACCGAGGGAGGGGTGCATGAGACGCGTTTACTCGTGTTGAACATATGTTTTGGGAATGCCCTGTCAACACTACTAGCAAAAGGTAAGTTTCGTAAACCTATCTCTGTGTGGACAAGGCCTTCCATTCATAAGAAATGAACGAAAAAATTATGAAAGAACAAACATGAATGTGGTTTAATGATTTTAACTTCCGCCGCCGCGCCGCGCAGACCGCGTCGTGTTTGGCGAAATGCGTGAAGTATTCCGACAGTCTTGTAGGCGCCATGCGTTTCACGCTGACCGCGCTGCGTTTACCGCAATGCGTGAAGTATTCATGCATTCTTGTAGACGCTATCCGTTTCTCGCTGACCGCAATGACCGCACTGTGTTTGATGCCGTGCGTGAAGTATTCGTGCAGTCTTGTAGGCGCTAATATGTGTTACATGCCGATCGCAGCGCCGAGGGCTTCTACTTTTCATCTCAAGTCCTCGTCATCATTGCTCTCTGCGCCGCGCCGTTCCAGACCAAATTGCGTGTTTGGTTTCTCTCTTAACTCCACTAATTAAAGATGCTTTCTCTTGTATCAGTGAAAGACGACAAAATTAAAAATTACTCTACTCTCAGGAAATGAGAGATTTTGTCACCTTTCCTCGTTTGTAATTTTTTTTTCTAAATCCGATATTTTTTTATACCTACATATAAAAAATTGCAAAAATTGGCCGCCCTCTAGATTTGCCGCCATGGGCCGCGGCCCATGTGGCCACCCTCTTAATCCAGCCCTGGTTTTTTGTAGTTATTTTTCAGAAGATACTGCACGCCTTACTAAATTCAATTTTCCCCCTTTATTACGAGGAGTGCACCACAACTAACGTTGTTCTCCATTAAAATCATGATTTGCAACTTGTCTAGTATTCATTTTTGTCCTCCTGAAAAAGATCGCTCAAACTTTGGATATTCACGTAATCATATCGTGAGTAAATCCCTTGGGCCTGTAATATTAAATTTTAGAATCACTGATATTTTAATCTTTGTGAATATTGAGTGGGCTTCATCGTGAAGAGAATGAAGGAAGAGAGTAAATAACTTTGTAAGTATTTTAAGAGAATAAAATGTTTGATGCGAAGAGAGGATGAGCGTGAAATACACCCATCGAGAGGAGGTTGAGGAGATAATAAATAGTGGAGCCAAGTAGTAGGCTACGACTGCATTAAGCTACCCTTCGATGAATGTATTACTCCAGGAAATCAGGGTTCTCAATCTTTTCCCAAAGAAAATAACTTAATGAAAATTTAAATTTATTCGTCGTGTGGTGAGACATTTATGGAGCGACTTGGCTATTTTTCATTCTCCTATTGACTGAGGAATCAGGGAAATAGGGATTCAGAAAACCAACTTCCAAGGGAGTTCTTTATTTTAAATTTTAGATAGAGAATCAATGTAAGTGCTATTCGCCCTTTGAGAACTAAAAATTAAACAAACATTTTTTGCCCAGACTCAATTCTGCAAAACACATGTATTTTTTTTGCTATGCTCGGGGTACTCACAGCTCACCAGTGAAGTATATAGTACCAAATGCGGTAACTTTTCTTACATCGACAAGTAAATCGTCATCATTTTTCCTATACTCATTATAGTTATCGGCAGTGGATAATTAAATCATCTAAATCTTGATGCGGTTTTATGTGTAGCTGATTCAAAGGGAAAAATATCAACTTCGGTTTACATGTTGTGTAATTTTTTAGTTGTCAATTTTTATGAGCAATATGTAAATACCTCACAAAATCTTGTGTGCGTTTTCTCTCTTTTTTCTCTTTTATTCACCCTTATGGTCGTAGTGAAAAACGTTGATATTCATGTAGAGGAGTGCGTTCAATTCCTTCAGTAGTTCTGCGCAAAGATCATCAAAGTATAAGAAATTTTGCAACATCGCAATCGGAGTAAGTTAAGTTCCATTAGCGACACACTATGTGCTTTTATCAGAGCCCGCCGTTATTCCCAAGAAAGTCCTCGACTTAAAAATTATAAAAGTATTAACGCGCGTCAAGTGAAGCAGTAAAATGCAACGCTCAACTATAATTGACTTATGCTTCCTACCAGAAAAGCAATTATGCTTCGTTCGGAAAGTTTACTTCTCTTTACGAAGTTATTCTCTCTCTGTAGCCCCAGTAACACAAAAATCGGAAGATTTTGCTGATTTTAATGATATTTGCACTGAAAATTTTGCAACTGTAATAAAATAATACGAAGGAGCCGACATCACTTTGAAAAACATTGGTATGAAATGCACTCCCACGCAACAATATCCATTACTCCAAGTGCTACTCACTTTCATCGAATGATGGATTCATCCTCGTTCATCTCGCAATCTGGTAAAAAATTACCCCGCGCCGCGCATTGACTCCTAATTCCTTCGTAGACTCCGCATTTCATTTATCATTTTTGCGGTGGGCTACCATTACATGCCATGTGGTAAATATACCATTGGACAGTGTAAAATAGGTATTTGCACAAGTCAATGGCGTAACGTGCTTGGCGATATATCGATTGATCAGTCATTTAAACCTATGGAAAAGGATCGATAAACAGGGTGTTCGCAACGAACAAATTAACGATCGATTCTTTACCACAGCTTCAAATAGGGAAATCTCGATAATCGATCATTCACGCCTCGTCACCGACACATATGCAAGTATTTATATATTACTATGCATGCATGTAACGCGTTCCTTTCTGATCAACTGTCGTGTGCTAATCTTCGCGCGGGAACTTCGGGGTCTTAAATTATTGTCACGCTCATAATTTGGCTGCATTGACATTTGCTTTTATTTGAAAGCGCTTTTCCACAGTTGCCATATGGATACGTGTGATTTGTCACCAATACACTTCTAGACTGGGTGAGAAATCGAGTACAACAAAACATGTTTCCTCATTAAACATCCACGCAGAACATGTTGAACATGTCAAAAACTTGCATAAGTCTCGCTTGATCCTCCCCCCCCCACTCCTCCTTATAAAACCGCATGAGGCAAGCTCTTTCCTCCACCCTCTTAAGTAGACTACAAGGAAAAAAAGCGTTAGGTGTTATCCCCTAAAATTGTGGCATTACCCCAATTCGTTGGATGATAATAGTCATTTCCAATTAATTGTGGCAAAACCGCAACTCAAGTTGGGGTAGTACCGCAACATTTGGGTTAGTACCACCTCAAGTAATTGAAAATTCCGTTATATAATTCAACAACCCCTACCTCTTTCTTCCGTGTACGTGACATGTATTATACGGGATGTTGGTCAAAACACGGACTTTTTATTTTTTAATAGTGCAGAGAAATTTCCTTTCTGCCACATTCACTGTTCTGATTACCAATGTTCTCAGTATTTCTTTCTAAGGCTTGATAAAATATGTCGATGTCATCGATTTCCAAGTGTCGGATGTGTTTTGCATCCCTCGTTCCGATGCCTCTATCTATGAAACCGCCGCGAAGAGAGCGAGCAGAAAGATCAAGTCGGTGGCTAATTAATATTCAGGATGCGCGCCTTGAAATCAGTTCACTGGAGCACTAATATTTGTGGAACGGCGTCGAGTAAACCCTGGTTAAAAAGACAGGCGCGCATGTTTCGGCCCACGCGCGCGCGATGCGGACACCTCTTAAGAAAACCGGGCGTGCCAAACGCTACACCCCGCCGGACCGGCCGCGGTTGAGACAAGTGCGGTTTCAAAAGTCGAGCGGAACGCAAATACTGGCCCACTACAGGTAAGAAAAATCACAGTACCCACAACCGCAAACTGGACAGCGTGGACACTGGTGCTTAGGTACAAAGTGCCAGACGGCCTTTGTAATGGCAATAGACAATGTATGGTATACACGATGGATCATCTTCAAAGACGGGCTGTCGTCAACGAGCAGTGCTTTGTGATATATCAATTGATCTACAATTTTAACCCATTGAAAAGGATCGATAAACAGGGTGTTCGCTACCAACACCTCAATAATCGCTCCTTATCATAACTTGGACTAGTCCAAAATTTTAGTGGGTTTTTATTTTTTGTCATTTGTAGGTTGGCGAGCTTAAAATTATCGCATGGGCGTAGCTTGATTCGAGCGAAATTTCGAGGCAAAACCTAGCACTGAATCTGGACCGGATGTTAAGTTAAGCGGCTCTCCTCAAATCCACGGCTCGTGTCATGTGTCGAGCTCGAGCCGCCTCTCGAATTGAGCTGAAACACGCCTGATACACACGTGAAAGCTCCAATCCTGGCCATGCTTGTCAATTGAGGGCGACGGGGAGGGGGAGCAAGTTCTCGTGCAGCTCTGTATCCTCGTGGATTTCAGCAATTAAGAATGCAAAGACTTACGTGATTGTTGCATAAACGCATTCGTCTGTACGGACCCACGCAGTTGCTACTGGTCTCTTTTTTTACGTGTGATTTGTCGTCCGGTCTGAAATCAAAACATCATTTGTATAGACTATAGAATCTAGTTTAAGTTCTGGGCATGCATGCAGCTGTAATAGGGCGCTTGCGGGGAGCCTTCTCTTTCTCTTCGCAAGTTTGTGGTCGTTTTTGGTCTTTTCCTACCTGAGATCCCCCAGGAGAGGTGAATAACCCCCCCCCCCTCATAAAATTTTTCTTGCTAAGGTCACGATTTTGAGACTGGGAAAATTTATAATACGGTGTCGAACTCCTGAATCTGAATACTATGGGAATCGATGACTCAGATCGAAAAGTGTGAACCTGTACCACAATATGAACCTTTGGAAATCTCCTCGATTTTTTTCTTTTTCTGAGGGGAAACTCGCCGAAATATAGCTGTAAAATGTTGGTAAATATTTTTGAAACAGGAGAGAAAATTCGTAGTGAATGTTATGTGAGAAAAAATGTCTGTTTAGCTTTCTATTTCGTAAATAAAGCATGAGCGGAGACTTACAACGTCGCAATATGAGATATGCACTTTTGGATACGACGTAGCTATTAAAATATCAATATTAATTATGGGGTTTCCACCGTTTGATCACCTCAAAGCCTTGTATGCAAACTTCCCGGGCTTCTCACAGTATTGAAGTAATTTTGGTTGGTTTTTTTCTTGGTCGAACAACGGACAGGAAATAGAGCTATCCAAAAGATTGGTGTTTTTTGCACTAGACCATGCTGCTATTTTGTGAGAAAGAAACGAGGATGGCGCTTCAAAAGAGTGCTCACCTGGAGTATTTTTGTTTAAGAAAGCAGCGCCTGGTTTCGAGCACAACTCCTCCCCCACAAACTCGAGAACAAGGTGACCATTGAGACCATCCGGACCAAACACTTCGATCCACCACCTGCGCAAAAAAGAGAAAGAAAAAGATGAGTTAGAATGAAAAATACAAGCCTTCAAAGATTTTACTGAATGTAAGTTTCGGTCATGCTTCTTGCGATTCAGCGACCATGAGATGAGCCGGCTCACACACTGCGAAAGATGCTCCTATTCCCTAGTTGCTGTTCCTCTCGGTTAAGAAAGTTGACTGTTGGGAATGAATCATATTTCGTCAGAATACTTAGATTACCATTAATTAATTTTATGAGGAAGGTTTCCAATTATATGACAATCGTAGCAGATTCTTACTTCCCACTTACAAACTTTCAACGTTAAAAACTTTTTGTGGGCCTGCAAAAAGCTTCTGCTGACTTTTGAGTAGTTTCAGAGAAATTTTGAACTCAAAATCATCGTTATCAAACACAAGATATCGGAGCCCCTAAAATGCTTTCCGATAGAGAATCGCTCAAGTGTTACTTGTTGCGCCCTAGCGAAGGAGAGTAACTGCGACCAATGAACTTTATCGTGGGAAATTAGAAAAGTATGCTATCACATATAATATACTATATAGTGAGTAAGAAAAAAATGCAAAGTAAGCGTCGAGTAATTGCTCAATGATTCCAATCTGAAGCAATATTGAAGATTTTCAAAACATACCCTTTTTTAAACCTAACTTTCTCCCTTCAAAAGAAAGGCAGAATGGACAGACATATCTTTATCCACGTACTTCATATTTTCGGTCCTCATCAAAATATCCAAAATCATTAGGAGCATAGTGGTGCACT
Source organism: Bemisia tabaci (assembly GCF_001854935.1). Classification (NCBI taxonomy): domain Eukaryota; kingdom Metazoa; phylum Arthropoda; class Insecta; order Hemiptera; family Aleyrodidae; genus Bemisia; species Bemisia tabaci. The sequence continues at coordinate 1,674,364 of NW_017547308.1, forward strand.
GTTGAGAAAATCAGTGACTCGGCGTGCTCTGCGATATATCGATTTATCTGCCATTTAAACCCATGGAAAAGGATCAATAAGCAGTGCGTTCGCAACGAACACCTTAATATCGATTCTTTACCATAGCTTCAAATGGGGACATATCGATAATCGATCATTCACGTCTCGCCACTGGAGAAAACAATGAACCGTAAGCTCTGCAGTTGCTCCAGCCAGAGGAATCTCGGAGGCAAGAACAAGTTGATTAGTCGTTTCCGCAGTCATTTGGTCGTACTTCTGCCAAATGGAACTATGTGCATTAAGACATGAGCCCTGAGACCCATAAGAATATGTGCATAACAGGGCTCACGTCATAATGCACATAGTTCCGTTCGATAGAAATACGTCCATTTGGTAGCGTTGACGACTTTTGGAACACGTACGAAGAGAGGGAAGCATGCTTGTTACTGTCCTCATTCCGGATGAAATAGTCACAAATTGTAGCCAAGGCGCGGAGAAGGACCCTTCACCCTTAAATCAGTTCAGTTTAATGCACCCCTCCGAATGTGATTGGTTCCTGCGGCCTACACATACGCACACGTATCCCATTGAGCTTTTCACTCAAGAGAGGATCATTCAGTCCTTCAAGACTTGAATCTGTTTTTGAAGAGGAGTATGATTTACATTATGAAGAAGGGAACCTGCTACATACATCTGTATAACAATAAAGAAAGGGGAAGTATAACCCGCGAAATGAAGGAGCTCAGAGTGAATGTGATTGAATTGAAAGATCTCGGATGTGTGGAGACAAAACTGCGTCTCAAAAAACCAACGACTTGACAAAGTTCTAATTTCTTGGGCTTGCCATACAATAAAGGTTCTACAGTTTTCATTATTCACCGCATATCGGTCAAGGAATGTTGACAGCGGTTTCAGGACATTTTGTCAACGAATTTTTGTGCGCGCACCTTTTTTGTCCATTAGTTTACGCCCACACGTAAAATAAGCAACAGTGACTTGGTCCAAACGTTATATTTTAGTCGGTATGTAAAATTATATTGACAATATGGAAATGAGAAATTGAGAGAGAAGGAGGTGTTGTTATGGTTGCTCATTTTCTAAATGAAATGTTATTACTTTCTCCTTTTGAATCATCTTTTTTAAATTGTCATTGGTGAATATTTGGTTTTATTTCTTTCCTTAAAATATTGAATGCACAATATACCTTATATATATATATAGGTACTTTTTTTATTTTTTTTAAAATTTTTTCTTTACGAAATTATTACTTCATTTTGAAAACATTTATATTTTTAAAACGTGACAAATATTTATAAAACCTTTTCCAAGCGACATTAATCTCAATGAGCCGCAGTTGTGCCGACAAAAACTGCAAAAATGAATATAAGAGGGAAAAAACCCAAGAAGCACGCAATCTTTAGTTTTAACCCATTTGTACATCGATCTTTTAGAGTCAAATACGTCAAATATACACCTCGCTGCAGCACAATAAAAGCACAAAATGTAGAGGAAAAAATTAAAGTGCTTTGGAAATCATTAAATTTGACACGGAACTACCAATATTTAAAAAACACACTTTATATTATTATTCTCCTTTGATAAATTGATACATGTTTTTTCCCCATCAATTTAAATGAGAATAATCAATGCAAAGTGTGCTAACATTTCAAAATCATGAGTTAAAAAACGCTGACTATACGAGTATAAATAATAAAGCCGAACAGAGCGGAGCGGCGTTGTGCTGCCAGCGCGAGAGGCTCACTGGCGCCTACAAACCTAAGTGGATACTTCACGCATTGCACAATGCTTGAAGTATCCACTTAGGTTTGTAGGCGCCAATGCGCGTATCGCGGTGGCCGCCCGCCCGCCGTGCGGCGGCGCCTGAGGCAACTATTTCACATCAGAGGTGTTGCGCAGAATTATACGAAATTGAACGTATTAAGAATGACAGGCATCCTTTAAAAGTACAGATCTTTCCTCGCAAAATAAATCAAGATACTTATTGTACACAGGAAAAATTTAAGAGCCTTTAGCTGAGGCAAATATAGAGGTTTATTCGGTTCAGGTATAACAAGGTGGGAATTTCTTGAAAGATAATTAAGTCCTGTTACACCTAGGAGGTGTAGAGAGTTTTAGTGAATTTTGTCTCATGGAAATGACGCTCCCCCATGTTTACCAAAACTTTCAACTATATATTATTCTCCGTTGGATCAAACAGACAAAACAAAAAAAACAAGCAAACCCTGATTCTTCCAAGACATTATATATTTTCATCCAAAAACGTCGTGAGTAATTGTCGTTTGTATTTACATGTGGGCCAATTAACTTGGGGTCTCAACTGGCACTTGGACCAAAACTCCCGTGCCGAAAAAACGCGTGGACGTAAATTACTAGAAAAAACAGGTGCGCGGACAAAAAATCATTGACGAAATGTCCTATAACCTTACCAGCAACTGATATTGATTTATAGTAGTCTAGCATGGCCTACAAAGGAAAAATTGAAAGATTTAATGTTGTGATACTATTTAGAAATGCGGCAACAGAGGGAAAGAGGAACTATTTCGAGTTGCCTGATTTTTATGGTGGTTGTATAGAGAGGTTGACGCTGCACCCGACGACGCGACTACGAAATTAAGTGGGCTATCAATAAATCTTCCATAGTAAGAAAAACAATTAAAATTTCGAATTGTCATAAATGTCGCTTCCCGACAAATCCTTTCGCCATTGACTCCCGATCTCGCAAAACAGTTGACAAGCAGGAGTCAATTTAATGCGTTTCAGAGCTAGGTTGCCGACTGGAACATCAACACATTTTTCCCGGAGAGAAACATTACAACTCACCGTTCGACGCATGACGATGACGACTTTTAATTGGACTACACATTGCAGCGAGGAGCTAAAAGTTTTTTGCTCTTTTTAGAAACATAACATATGCCATTAGTTTCTCTATGCGATGAAGTGCTTTCATGGATTAGCCAGAAATTTTAGTTCCTTATGCGAAATGCAGTTTAATTCGACAAGTGGCATTAATTTCTTCAATTTCGAAAAGAGCGGCTCCGAGTAAAACATTTTAAAATCCGATGACAATTGGACTATTTCTATCAAAAGGAACTATGTGCATTAAGACATGAGCCCTGAGACTCATAAGAATGCATGTATAACAGGGATCACGCCATGATGCACATAGTTCCGTTTGACAGGAACACGTCCAATTTGCGGCAACCTTCGAGCAAATTAAGCTGGAACGAGATAGCTCGCATTTCGCAGAGGGGAACAAACACGCTTTTACCCGTTTTGAGAAAATCGATTCGAGATTCTTAACGTTCCAGTATTTAAAAATAGCTTACACTAACAGAATTTTCGCTTATCATCAAGTGAGACACGCTTTAAAACTTCTTTAAACCAAATTTATTGACTATATAACTCAAAATAGTTAGTTAATATGATTAAATGTGACGAATTCCTTCCTATATTTTTATAAATCGAACAGAGTCCTTTAACAGAAGGGAACTGATTTTTAGCTGGTCCTGTCATGGTTCCTTTCAAGATCGTAACGGAATCCACGGAAGTAAATCAACACGAGCTGGATTCCATCGGTGAATGTCGTTTTTCACCAGTGGCGGGGATGGACGTGGTTCCGATCGCGAAAATGTGCCTTCAGTAATCCAGATATACTAAACGCACGACAGGGTAACACGAATAGTCGTATCATTGTTTCGATAAATACTTCGCTTGACTCTAATCCTCAATTTTCGTGTAGTACCTGGGTGGTTTCACGGTATGTGGAATAGTTTTGTCGCCGTAACAGACAACACATTTTTCGGCCATATTTTTAGTAGTAATGATAATCTTTCAAATTTTTTTGCATTAATCTACACAGGGTTACGTGTTATAACGCTTTTCAAAGATTTATCGCTCGTCTACTTTTCAATTTTGATATATAGATGGCCGAAAATGTACTGCCTGTTACGCCGACTTTTTACCGCGTAGCAGACATCACATTTCCGGAATTTCAATAATATTAATTGAGAAGTAGAGCAACAAATCATTAAAAAGCTTTATAATCCGTAACCCTTTGAAGATTAATGCGAAAAAATTCGAGTGATTATCATTTCTACTAAAAATACGACCGGAAAATGTGTTGTCTGTTACGGCGACAAAACTATTCTAGTTATCGTGAAACCACCCTCCTATATAACGCAACGTGGGCTCCGTGGTAATCCAGAACAGAGAGATATACCGATTTTCACTTAAACTTGGCAAGAACAGATAGAAAACCTCCTGTATAACACTTAATTGCACCGTTATCGCTGAATCGTTTCGGGAAGCAGCTCCAAATTTAAGGGCTACAATTCGATGCTGATTTTACGACAACCCAATGTGATGCCCCCTCCCCTTCCCAAAGCTGAAATCTCACGATGTCACTCCAGCTGCATAGGTTCTTGCACAACATTATTTTGAAAGGACTGTGTTAGTCTCGCAGACGTGATTGAATTGATGAAGGGCCGTAAAATTTTTTGTAGGACGATGAGAAGTTGCATTTTTAATAGTACCTCCGAAAATGCTGGAGGTGTTTACACTTGCGCGTGAGGCGTCACCCAGTCGCTTGGCGTGAATTGCGATGTATCGATTGTTATACCATTTAAACCTATGGAAAAGGATTGATAAACAGGGTGTTTGCAGCGAACACCTTAATAATCGATTCTTTACCATAGGTTTAAATGGCATAACAATCAATGGATCGCAATTCATGCCACGCCACTGGCGTCATAATGGATGTGGAAGCCTAAGCCTCAGTTCAGAGCGCTCTTCTCCGATTCATTTGGACGTATTCCATTCCTGTCAAACGGAACTATGTGCATTATGATGTGAGCCGTGTTATGCATGTATTCTTATGAGTCTCAGGGATCATGTCTTAATGCTCGGTTTGCGACGTTGCAGGCCTCCAGCCATACGCTATTTTTGAAATGGAAAAGTATTCAACGGCAATCCTTAAAAACTGCCGTGATTCGTCTTTTCTCGCGAAGATAATTCTGCGCAAACTTCAAGGAGCGATGTCGGTTAGTTCCCCTTTAAAAATATAAAATAGGAGCGGAGATTCTCAAACATCGCAAACGAGATACGTGGCGGACTTACATCGTCGATATACTATTTTGCTGTATCCGCCAAAATTTTGGATTTCAGTTTTTTGCGTCTCTCTTTCGGTTAGCAGGCGCACGACCTGCGCGCGTTTCACCGGTTGCAAACTGAGAAGAACCCGTTGAATATAAAAAATATTTCATTATTGTAAAATACCCAACTGGCTCACCTCGTTGTGATGCTTGATTTTTGAGACGATTTTTTCCGCTTCAAGTAGAATCAATAACCAAAATCCGAAGGTAAATCTGGAACAAAAAAAATCACCCAAGTTTTAGGAAAAATGACTTTCAGTGGTTTTCCATGCAAGAAATAAAGTATGACAGGAAGTCTGCAACGCCGCAAATCGATGCACGCATTTCTGCAGTTTTACCACCCATACGTGACACTTGATTCATATGTAGAATGGACCTATACCTCTGATGAAATATTTTTTTTTGTCCCACTAATTGGTGACTTTGCTAAAGACGTATCTGAGGAAACTTTCAAAGGTCATATTTACGCAGAATGATGAACTCAAAGGTCAAAGAGAGGGAAAAGGAGACTAATGGAGGAAAATTAAGGCATATTTCTACATTATATCGCTCTTTGGTGTAGAGCACCTCACCACCGCCTAATATTCCTCGACTCCCTCATCAGAGTGCCCTCTTTTTTCTCAAGTCCGCCAACTTGATGAGCGCAAAGAGGCTTACAACGAGTGCGACAGCAGTTGACCCCAGCTTTTAATTTTTCCTCATTTCGTCAGCATTAAAAGCGTGCGCTGTGCATAGCATTAGTAAGTCGGTCGATTTTAAGCCAATATTTAATGAGCTCTGAAAACAGGCATTCTCAAGGGGCTCAGGTTTTATCAGATGATAGACATATCTGGTTTTCACATGGACCAATTCAAATGCTGGGGCATTCTTGTAAGACACAAGAACTAGATTCCTAGCGTCTCTTACGCCATCAGTTTACTGTCAAAATCTCATTAGAAATTGCATCAAATTAGTTGGTTTTTTGACTCCGATACTTTGACGTTCTTTAAATCCAGGGGCGGTCTGGCCAGGGATGCTAGGGCGCTTTACCGCTTCAGCACCACAGAAGTTCTGACGGGTGGCTCAGGAGGCCCCGACAGGACTCCTGTTGGGACTCCCTTAAACTTGGAAAACTCACATAAAGGAGGGCTTTAGGTCAGGTAGAGGGGCTCCACCCGAGAGGAGGGGCCCCAAAAACGTATCAGCGCCCCAAAAATTTCGAGTCCGACCAACATTGTCTAAATCTCTTACGAAAATTAATATTTTACTTCCCCATTTTTCTATATGTTTCGTCTTGATCCATTAGCGTCACTTGCCGGAACGCGCGAGTACATGTGTACACCTACATTGTATCTACGATTGTGGACAAACATTGTGACCCCGCTGCAAGTCCATGGCTTTCGAAAGGAGTTGCCATTTGCAGAAAAAGTATACAAGCTCCGGCCTCGGGCTGGGTAGAGGAATCAAGTGGATTTTCACCCGAATGCACAACAATGATAGCTGGTCCGTCCAGTGATTTATCGGGGAAGGTGAATTCACAGACGCCCATCCGCTGCTACCGTGGCCGATTGCGGTGCATCAGTGATGTCATTACCACTCAACTGTGGACTATATTTCAATCTTAGATCGTCTGTTTGATAAACCAGGCTGCCCTCTATAACGGTTCTTTCTTTATCAGGCATTGCACCCTCTCGCCTCTGACATTAAATGGACGTATTTCTGTCAAACGGAACTAAGTGCATTATGACGTGAGCCCTGTTATACATATATTCTGATTGGTCTCAGGGCTCACGTCATAATGCACATAGTTCCGTTTGACAGAAATACGTCCAAATGCGAGTGCAGCAAGAGCGCGAGATGAGAAACGCGTCCTGTGTTTTTCCTTTCCTTGCTCCTGTGTTTCCTTTATGTTCAGGTGTTGCATATGTTCGCGGGGCCGATTTCTGCCTTACTGTGTAATGCAATGTTGTGAGTGGTTTTCTCCTGCTTTTATTCAAGAACAAAAGGTTGCTGCGTTTCGCGGAGCCCAAGTACATACACATCGCTGAAGCTAACCAAAAGAAAACACGACGTCTAAATAAATTGAGTCAGACCTAACTAATTGGAGGACGCCTTGTTTGCATTCAAGAGCTCTGGCTCATAAAAAATATTCGGATGCAGGGGTTTGCTCAAATGCACTAAAATACGTTATGGTTTGCAGAAGCGGTACAACAATTACACTAACCAAGTAAAAACGGACTATAATGATCTCATTTTGTTTATTCTGAGAAGAAGCCGTTATACTCTGTCGTGTTGAGCAAAAACACGGTATATGCGGGATTTTCAATTCTTCAAGATTGCATATGAAATTATTACAATCTGAGGCGAAGAATCTACTGCGATCGATCAACAACGGAGAAGAAACTCTCGTGCGTGGGATCCGAAGTTGAAGTCATGTGGATCTCTGAAGTTTTCGGATAAGTTTAAGGATAAGTTAAGGATAAGTTTCGGATAAGCAGAAAAAAACTTCACTTAAGTGCGAGCTGAGGAAAAATGCTGTACAATCACATCATTGAGAAATATGCCCTCGATAAAATATTTTTGAGAAAAGTTATAATTTGTGTTTTATCTTGAAATTTTCAGACGCCTATAATGGAATTTCATTCTCAAATCTCTAAGAAATAGAGTGAGGGATTCTTACAAATATTTCGGGGAAATTCATGTTCTATAAAAATACATATTTGGCAACGTTAGAAAAATCATATGGCGTATTCCTCCTTAGCGTGTACAAGACCGGGAGGGGGGTGGCTTGAATATCTCCCTCCCCCTTCCCCTATCTCTCCTACTCAAACAATTTGCAGACCTCTTTTCGTTAATAATTTGCAGTCACCCACTTTTAATGAATGTCGTTAAGCGAGGTTCTGCTGGGATCGACCGGGTGCATGTGATGAAAAAACTGCTCGGATTCGTTGATAAGGTTCCTCGGGAGAGATGAACCCGGACCCTCTTAACCACTTTCTACCACTCTCAACTGTAAATCGCCATTGGGGGTGTAAAAATACGCAAAGGACTTTCGTATCTGTAGGACTCTCTTATTCAAAATCGATGAGAACGAACGAGAACACTAATTGTGAGCGTCCACAAGAAAAGAGATCTTACACCTCAAAGGCAAAATTCTCAATGGAGCGATTTTTTTCAGAGCAGGGTTGAATTAGAGTCCCTTTATACTGAGAGTCAAGACAACACCCCCTCATGGAGTCCTGAACGGGAATAAAGATTACAGAAATTGAACGTTTTTCGTAATCTTTGATCGGCCCATTCTCAAATTCCTTTCACCGTGCCTTCTCTCATTCCGTTTGTTCCTTGCCGAACCCGTAATTCCATGGTCCATTCTAGGTTATAATATTTGTAATTGGCGAAACTGTAATATTTATTCCCGTTTGTGACACTGTGAAGGCCTGAAATACAGGAACCAATCAGAAATGGATTCAAATTGTCTTGAAGTATAAAGGGACTCTAGGTTGAATTATCGGATACTTCAACATGACACAAGCTCTGACTGCTCACCCGATGTGTTTACCCTGGTAAAAATTGACAATAGAATCTGTGTTCCAAAATACCATAGACCTACAGCCGGCTGTAAGATTTCCAATAGCTTCTATAGCCGGCAACACAATTTCTTATAGCCTTTTATAGCCGATGGCGACTAAGCAACAGCCTGGCGATAAAGTGTATGCTAAACGTTACTAATTACGGATGCTAGGACTTAGTGAGTTTTTGGACTACCGCTCTCTTTTTGGGCCGTAGTATCTTGATTTATTTTGCGAGGAAAGCTCCGTACTTTTGAAGGATGCCTGCCATTCCTAACATGTTGGAGCGCCTGCAATTTTATATGATACTGTGCAATACCTCTGGTGTGAAATAGTTGCTTCAAGCGCCGTGGTACGCTGCGGCGCAGCGCGGCGCGGCGGGCGGTCAGCCAGCGCCAAACCCGCATTGGTGCCTTCAAACTTAACAGGGATACTTCACGCATTGCGCAATGCGTGGAGTATCCCTGTTAGGTTTGAAGGCGCCGGTGCGCCGCCGCTCCGCTTTGTGTTAGGCTCTAATATTTAATCTCGTGGAGTCAGCGTTTTTCAACTCATGACTTTGAAATGTTTGCACATTCTGTATGGATTATTCTCATTTTGGTTGATGAAAAAAAATATGTAGTAAAGCAAAATATAATGTGCGTTTTGTAAATATTAAGGTGATTCCGTACAAACTTAAGGATTTACAAAGCATACAATTTCGTATAGCCTTTTATAGCCGATGGCGAAAAAGCAATAGCCAGGCGATAAAGTGTAAAGCCCTGCGATAGGAACTATAGCCCGGCTGTATGATTTTTTATCGCTTCGTGTAGCCCGGCCGTATAATTTTTTCCACTTTCTATATACAGCCGGCTATATGATTTTCTATCGCCTTCTTCAGTCGGCTATAAGCTCTCCTATGGTATTTTGAAACGCAGCTCCTATCGCCAATTTTTACCAGGGTTTCCCCACGGGTGCCGCAAAACGGTGCATGTAAATTGATTTAGTAGTTTTGCTCGAGAGAACGAGATAAAAGAGCAATGGAATTCAGTAACGAAAGATATGTAGGAAACTTAAAGTTCAGTACTCAAAAATCGAGTTAAATTTCTTAAAAACTTCCTGCACGCTATGTGACGCTATGTTGAGCAAATAACTGCTACTCCTGTAACGCTGCTTATGGATGGCACAGAGCTTCGCCAACTCCTCGAAGCAGTGGCGTGGCGTGCTTTGCGATATATCGGATGATCTGCCGTTTGAATCTATGGAAAAGGATTGATAAACAGGGTGTTCGCAGCGAACACCTTGATAATCGATTCTGTACCATAGGTTTAAATTACATATCGATCGATATATCGCAATTCACGCCACGGCACTGCCTCGAAGCGTTACGTACTTTAGGGATAGCACACATCCAGAATTAAGTTTACGGTCATAATATTCTGAGGGAGCTGGTAATTTTGCCCAACGCCTCACATTGCGAATAAATGTCAAGACTTGCCAAATCGCCCTTTCATTTCTGAGTGTGACTCTTGAAACGCCAGGAGCAAAATGTTACGGACTACGAAACTGCCGGAAAGCCAAAATACAAACAAACTTATGCAAATACGTAAAAAAAAGGAAACTCAAATGCTCCAAGGCATAAAGCTGTCTTTTATGTCCCTCCTTTTACTTGGTTGTCCAAGTTGTTCAATTCCTGCCATATTCGCTCTCTCTGTACACCCTACCCTCCAATAGTATATTCCACTCACAACAAAGGAAATACGAATATAATTATTTCGTCGCTGCCGGGCTTATGACAAGTTTCCTTTTGTGAAGCCTTCGTAGGTTTCACTCGGAGCGCAGAGCGACCTTTAAAAAAAGGTGTGCAGAAAGCAAAGGTGGAAAAAAGATTTCTCGCGCATAAGCTATGAAGCAACTTTTGAGTAGCGAGCGTCTGGTAAAATATTGAAACACACACCCCTAACTTTTACCCCTCTCCAGGAACAAACTTTCAAAAGATAATTATGCTTAAAAGGTACACTTATTTTACGACTAGTTTTATGGTTCCCGTCCCTGTATAGGCGGCCCTGTGAATTAATGATGGGGTGAAAAATCGCGCAGCAGCCTAGTTAAAAATTATGAGCTCCAAGATTTACGTAAGTAGGTGAGTAATTTCCACAAGAGCAAGAAGTAAGAAAGAGCTCATAATGCCTAACCTCTAACTGTCTCTGATCAGAGCGAAACCTCTGCTTAGGAAGTGTTACTCTCTACATAATTCTGAAATATTCCTCTAAAAAATCTGGGACTATTGATCATTGCTAATTCTATAATATTTAAGTCTCCATCGAAAACACTTCAAGGGTTCCGCAAAAGTTGGAAGACTCTCAAAATCAACACATTATTATTTTAATGGGGTCTCCAGAGTGTCTGTAAAAACATTACGCGTAGTACTAGAGTTCATTTTTGATCGAAACGTTTTTGAATCCATAATTTTTGAAAGAGACCGTTTTAACTTTTTTAAATATTTAAATTATGCCATCTATGTCTACCCGACAAACATTGAAGTTCAATAATCACGCTGCTGGCCGATAAGAAGTATCATAGAAGTTTGTAATTTAGTTTTTCTTGCAGAGGCAAAAAGTTTGAGGTGCCGAATCAACGCCTAATTATATGTAGCCATGGGGTCGTTTAAATATGATCAGAACGGGCCAACCAAGAGGTTAGTTGTATCATAGGCACAATGCAGAATCTCTAAAATGTTGAAAACTTCGGTTAAACTGGAAACTGTTTCAAATGACAAAATGGGCTCAACGATATCCCAGTGGCATTTCATAGAGAGAGCAAAAAAAGACCCTCCAGCCTCCATGTATGTTAAGACTTGCCAAAAAGGGCCTATTTTGGCAAGTCTAGGGGGCGACTGCCCCCTGGGCCAGTCCACCCCTGCTATATCGTGTTAAGAAAAAACACAGGATGAGCATTTTATATTGCCTTCCCCTAGAAAAATATTTATTTTTTAGCTTGATGAATTATTTGTCTTGACATGTTCAGCGGCACTAGATATGAAGGTGCAAATGAAGTCTTAGGAAAATTCGCGTGTTTCACAAAAAATGCACATGTTGTCTAGTAAAATCTAGTTTTTTAGAAAGAAATTTAGCAACGTGTGAATGCTCATACAGTGTTATCCCCGAGCACGGAAGCATCAGAGACGTTTTACACCAATGACGGAAGTTTCATCGCCATCTGTTCCTTATCGATGTTGAGGGTAGCCTGTGGATCGTAAAAAAAGCAAATTAGGCAAGCGTTTGTAGTTATGAGAAATCGACCTGTGATTGGTCGTAAAAACAACCTCCGGAGATTGCTCGTTTACGAGACCGGGGGTGACTCTAGAAAAAAAAAGAAAATAATGTGGTATTTTCTACTCGATATTGCGGAACTGTGATATGTTTTTGACTCATCGCAATATCTTTATTTATATCTTCAGGTTCGGTTGACGAATTTCGTGGTGAACAAAGCTGTCAGATTTTTGATGAATTTTTTTTTTTTTTCATATTGGTATAGATCATTACTTGAGTTTTTTTCCCTGAGAGCACACAAACTGCGGAGTGATCTCAAAGCTACTGCTTGAATTATTTCGACAAATCGCCATTTGCTACGTGTTTTCTAAGTTTGACAGTCTAAAACTACCTCGCCAGATTAGATGGTGAGCTCAGCGAAGCCAATTTTAGATCCAACATGACTTAATTACTTATCATTACCCAGGCAATGTGACGTAGTTTAAAGTGGAGCTCCTAGAGCTGCGGAGTATTCGACTTAATTTAATAATATTCATATTCAAGAACCACGATGATAACACTGGTTTCGTCAAAATCAACTCAAAGGCTCGTTAAAAGTTCTCTAAGTTGTAATCAAGATACCCTCACATGAGGACTTTAATGTAAATAGTTCTTTATAGAAACGTTTAATGTTACACTGGAAAAAGTGTCTTTGATCTAGAGTCCAGACTCTTAAAAATCTGACAAGAAAAAAATACTCTTAATTCGATCGGGTTAATGCTTAAATCAAATGGAAATCCTCTTTAATGAATAGGTATCGCTTTCTGTCTATCTCGATTTAAAGGGAAATCCAATTGAATGAAGAGTATTTTTACTGGTCAAATTTTCTGAGACTCTGGACTCTGGATGTAAGAGACTTCCTTTTCCAGTGTACTCCTTAAGACAACGATATAGCACAAAAACATAGCCCGAATATACGAATAAAGAAGGAGAAAATTAAAACATGGGTAAACAAGGCTAAAACATTAGAAACACTAAAAGTCAGGACGTTTCCAGCTGTTACCAGCTCATTTTCAGCTGCCAAAAAAAACACAAAAATCAAATGAAAAATTGAAAGGCGACCTGACCCCAGCCGTTATCATGAAACCACTTTTTTTATTTGTTTTTTGTGTTTTTTTGCAGCTGAAAATGAGCTGGTAACAGCTCGAAACGTCCTGCCTCTTAGTGTTCTTAATGTTTTAACCTTGTTTATCCATGTTTTAATTCTCTCCTTCTTTACTCCCTGAGACATGACCATGAAATTAATGCAACATTTCTCTCACCCCCTTCACCTTTCACCCCTTCATCCTCACCCCCTTAACTTCTCCCCCTTGACCCTGTCCCCAACTCTCTACCCGACTTTCCATCTTCTTAAATGAATATCACAGTTTACGATAAGAGATCCTTGGCGTTGTAGAGGTGATAATGAGGCAACGTATAAGAATGGATTGTATAGCGCGGTCGCGGTGTGATACATCTGTCGACAGATACTGGTAAATTCCTCGCGGTCGCGGCAAGCGGGGGCGGATCAAATGAGAGTTATTCAAACAAGAGAAACGCTCGCTGACGGACAGCGACAAATATCGGTCAAAATTTGAAGTGGGCCCCGATCATGATTTATTGCTTTCAACGCGGCAGAAATGAACACCGTCCAAAAATCTCGTCCTTACAGCGAGATTCGATTTTCGATATTTTTACTCGCTGATTAAAGCGAACCTCGTTGCTCGGAGATCGACCGACCTAAATTCGATGCGGAGATTCCGTATCGCACCTCGTTAGATTGGTGTTTTCGTTCCATCCCATTTTACAGCCAATTAACAAACTGGAAAGCGATAAAAAATGAACTCTCCGCGACCCCCCTTATTTTAGTCTTGTTTTTTCGTCAAATTTTGGCACTCGTGCAGTCAATCTGGTCGCTAAGTATACATAGCTGCGCTGATTCATATACTCCCTAAGTAGCACCTGTTCACTCTTGAGGAGACAAGATTGATCTCAGATCTGAATATTTAAGACTTTCCTCACAGCTTTTGTACCTGTGATAATTTTTCGTTGAGAATGTCGATGCCGCAAGTTAGAGGGATGTCAATATGTATTTTAACATCCATTAAAAGCGTTTAAACAAATCTAAACGGACGGAGAAGCTTCAAGCGGGATTTTGAAATGTCATCATTCTAGGAAGTGTTACTATTATTTAAAGGTGTTCTTATCAAAATCAATTTAAAGGTGCGGTAGCTGTCGGATTCACCTACTTGCCGCCTATTGGCCGCCTGTATTTTGCCGCCCCCTTCTCATTCGTTTTGAAACTCAATAAAAACCATCAAGTGAACGTGCCAGCGGGGGAGGGGTGCATAAGACGCATTTACTCGTGTTGAACACATTTTTTGGGAAAACCCTGTCAACACTACTAGCATAAGTTCACAGAACTTTGCGTAAAAGTTAAGTTTCGTAAACCTATCTCTGTGTGGACAAGGCCTTCTATTCATAAGAAATGAACAAAAAAATTATGAAAGAACAAACATAAATGTTGTTCAATGATTTTAACTTCCGCCGCCGCGCCGCGCAGACCGCACCGTGTTTGGCGCAATGCGTGAAGTATTCCGACAGTCTTGTAGGCGCTATGCGTTTCACGCCGACCGCTGCTGAACGCATTGTGTTGGACGCAAGGCGTGGAGTATTCACGCAGTCTTGTAGGCGCTATGCGTTTCACGCTTACCGCAATGACCGCACTGTGTTTGATGCAATGCGTGAAGTATTCGTGCAGCCGTGTGGGCACCAATATGTGTTACATGCCAATCGCCGCGTTGAGGGCTTCTCCTTTTCATCTCGAGTCCTCGTCATCATTTCTCTCTAAGTCGCACCGTTCCAGGCCAAATTGCGAGTTTGGTTTCTCTCTTAACTCGACTAATTAAAGGTGCTGTCTCTTGCACCACTAAGAGACGACAAAATTAGAAATTACTATACTCTCAGGATTTTGTCGCCTCCTCTCGTTTGTATTTTTTTTCTAAATCTGATTTTGTTTTATACCTACACTTAAAAAAACTGCAATTTTTTGCCGCCCCTTAGATTTGCCGCCATGAGCCGCGGCCCGCGGCCCATGTGGCCACCCCCTTAATC
Organism: Bemisia tabaci; assembly: GCF_001854935.1. Classification (NCBI taxonomy): domain Eukaryota; kingdom Metazoa; phylum Arthropoda; class Insecta; order Hemiptera; family Aleyrodidae; genus Bemisia; species Bemisia tabaci. The sequence goes on from NW_017547308.1 coordinate 1,689,466, forward strand.
CGGCCCTGGGTAGCTTCAAATTTATGTATTAAAGAAATGAACAATTTGGAAAGTGACAAGCATGGGCAGTAGGTAGTTTACCGTACATCGACGGTGAAACTACCAAACCACGTATCTCGGTTTGCGACGTCGCAGACTTCCTGTCATACATTATTTTTTAAATGAAAAACTACTTAACGTCTAGTCTTGAAAATTTCTGTGATTTTTCCTCTTTGTGCTGAGAAAATTCTGTGAAAATTTCAAGGGATGATATTGATTTGGTCGACTTCAAAAAAATAAAATGCGAGCGTAGATTTTTAAACACCGCAAACGAGATACGTGGTTTGGTAGTTTCACCGTCGACATGTAAGTGATATAACGTGAACATTGAAAAATCTACTTTGTATATTTTTTTTAGTAGAATATTCTGAAAATATTCACTGGATATAGGTACCGTAAAATATTCTATTCAGATTATTCCAAGAGAATTGAAAATCAGTTATTCTTAAAATTTTCATTTTCATTATACTCAGTGAGTATTCTTAGTGAAATATTGTGCTTCGCTTTCTGGAGCATTCTCAAAACATATTTAAAGAATCGAAGATCTACGAACCGCCCCGTACGATAGATAGCAACGGTGCGGCACCCCTGCTCATTTTAGAAATTGACGCGCTTAATCAGAATCACAAACAACTCAACTACCTGAAAAATTTCTTACTTTTCTCTTCAGCTGCTTTTTCTTTTATTTTTACGAGTATTTCTATTTCTTTTTTACAAAAAGCTAGAAAACAATCTGACTTGAAATGTCATAAGTTTATTCCTCAAAACCTATGGAACATTTATAGAAAGTTTCAAAATGAATCATCCAAAAGCGTCCGTGTAATCATCAGATGATAAATGTCTATTTATTAGTTTCCGACCTATTCAGTAGGTTAATTAACAAAATTTATATGAAAGTTTAATACAATGAACTATTCCCCTCTCGATGGAAATATAGGCATACGTAAAGTCATTTTTCTAGGGGAGGCCTCCGCCTCCCCCGGAAAATTCTCGAAATTTTAAATATACTTGGACGCATGTTGTGGGTTCTGTGACGCAGATATTCCATCAATTACTGTGGAAAAATTACGGTAATTTGTTTACTTTCAGCAAAGAATACTTTCGAATTGTTGCATTCAATAGATCCGGAAATTGTTTTAAATTTATATTCTATTTGAACGCTTTTTGAGGCTTACACGATGAAAATTCTAGAAGATACTAACTGAATGAGCGGTGTTTTCATTTCAGACGCTATAGGTACATCAAAAGAGATAATCATCCTTGAAGATTTTTTTTCCACCATCCATAATTTCTGGGGGGCAGCTGATACGGTTTTCAATTCTAGGGGGACCAGGCCATCCTGGACCCCCTCTTCGTACGGTGAATCTGACTTTTGAATAATTTTACCAATTAAGGGAGAAAAACATGGATGAAATAACTATCCTTACCCGAAGAGCCAACGCGTGTCCGCTCGCATCGTTTGCTTGATTTACACTCCAGCGACTGTGAATAAACGGAGATACATTGACCGACTCATGATGAAATCTTTCACCAACCGTTTTACACTTCCTTCCAAAACCGCACCAAACTTTGGAATAACATGAAGCCTCGTCTTTGACTTTAAAAACGAAAACCCTTGTCACTACCAATTCCTCGGCCGAGGTACCATACCACTCGGCTCGACACTTTTGAGAGTTTTGCAAACCACGGCATCTTTAAGCGTGCAAAATTTTCCACCGGAAAACACGGAAGCTACTGTTCATGTCACGTTTAAAAAAGTTAATGTTCGCACACTGTTCATGAGCTCGGATTTTCTTGAGTCCGCCTTACCCTCGTATTTGAGGTGGTGTAAAAATTAAACGTCAGGATCTAGATATTGCTAGAATTTAGATAAGAAACTTTCGGGGATCAATCTCGGTGATAGACTCAAAAAACTCTTGAGTAATTGAGGATCAACGCGGTTGGATTTGGGATAAAAATCTCAAAACTTAAAAATAATAAGGAAAAATGACCTCTTACATTTACTTTTAAGCATCTGTGGTCTGTCAAACTGTATTCTATATTGGACCATTTGCTATAATTATGAATAAAAATCAATTTCGAGACAGTTAACGCGATCGTTTCTAGTGAAAAAGAAAAGGTTACATTACGAACAGCTTGGGATTCGGCCCAGGTTTGGAGATCAATTACTGAAAGTTGTGTCAGAGTTCAAATAGAGAGCCAATCATGCCACTCGTTATCTTCTAGTATCTCACCTCGCAAAAGTAATTTTTTAATGTAATCCAGATAAACAAATAAAATGGCAAATAAAGAGGAGCTCCGGAGAGTTACTAAATAACTGACACTTAAAATTTGAAAGACTATCTTTTCTGAAGACACTGATTTTGTAGATTGGCACTATCATATATGAAGTCAAAGTAAAATGTTTCTGTAAAATTTGATGGATTTTTTTTTTTTTTAAAAAAAAAAAGAAGGATTTGAGTTATAATTTGAAATAAGGTTTAACATGCGACCCTCCGTCAGTAAATTTTCGAAAGTAAGAGTCTCAAAACGGATCTAAAAACCGAGGCAAATGTAATTTTTATCGTTGTTAATTGATAATATAATTTTCAATGCACTTGCTTTCCAGGGAAGCGAACTGATGACAGCTAACTATTTTCAAAAGCGAGACTTTTCAATGCCATCTAATTCAAAATCCTGACTCCCGCTGATCGGATCTCAGTAACGAATCACGAATTCGCGCGCCAGTCGAGATTCGAACCCGGGACCCTGAGACACGTGACGACGGGCGCAGCGTTTGTGATAACTAATCTGGATGTTTGACCGGGAAGCGACAAAAGCGATTAAGTGGCGCTCCGGAACGCGGGCAACGGCCCCTGGCGGCGGAAAGACAAAACGAGCATCTTCAATCTGCCATCAGGATCGGCCGACGGAACAGACCTCTCTACTATCCTACTACAGTTTGCACTCCACGACTCCAGTCAAAGGGTCAATCCACACTGCACACCTATCACAATATGTCGTTTGTTGTGCCCCCCCCCCCCCCCCCCCGCCCTCGCACGAATGATTCCCATTCCTGATCTCCTCCCACACTGCTGTTCTAAGGAAGAACGCCGCATGAACCTCCAGACGTTGCCAAGTTTTCTCCGATAAAAACCAAATTTACTGGGAAAATTGTGAATATTATTGTCTAAAATTATCAGACATTTTTGTACGCAATTTAATCTAAAATATCTGAAAATTTCAAGGAAAAATATGCCTGAACGTTGTCAAAAATACATGTCTTATCAAACGAGATTTGGCAACTCTCGAATGTTCATACGGCGTTCTTCCTTAGCACGGCAGCTTTCCCGTAAATACATCTCTTTGTTTTTGCACAGTTTTTGTCGAACAAAATACCTGATTTACAATCTTAATCGACAGCTGGAATAGCGTGATTTTTTTGATTACTTAATTTCGACAGACGTCAACAAAAGAGCAAGTTTAAATCGACGGTTACACTTCCAAACCATCTGTTAAGTTTGAAACGTTGCGGACTTCCCGCCATACCTCATTTTTTTTTTTTTTTCTTTTTTCTTTTTTTCTTTTTTGAAAATTACTTAACGGCGGCAATTTTTAAAAACTGTCGCGGTTTTTCTTCTTCGTGCAAGGAAAATTCTGTGAAAACCTCGAAAAATTATATTGATTTCTTCTCCTTTGAGGAAACAAAATAGGAGCGGAGATTATAGAACACCGCAAACGAGGTCCGTGCTTTGAGAGTTTCACCGTCGAAATGTATTTCTTTTCCCTCTTAATTACAAAACACGAGTTTCATCTCTTTAAAAACTCGTCCAGATATGTTTTTGGAGCTCGAATGAAATTTTATAACTTAAACATTCTTGATTTTAGATGCTAATTATTTAGAACTCATTTCCTGACTCAGATAAAATTGTTAACGATAAAGTCGCTATTAAACATATCTCGTGAAGTTTTAATAATCATCAAAACAATTCTTTTAGGATGAATTATTTCAAAATGGATCGTCATAAAGTATCTGGAATGGAAAAATGTTCATGCTTACTTGTCTTATATTCGATGTAAACTGAATATGGAGAAGAAGATTCGATTCATAGTGGCATATTCGCCACATTCAAGAAGTCAAGTCATTTGTTTCGGATAAAATGTGCGTCATCCTCGGTGTAACTTCCAAGTTTTTCTTTGAAAAGTTTACTGATCAACCTAAGTGCTAGTCGGGGAAACTTAACTTGCGGCACACTCTAGATTAAAAGAAACGAGAGTTTTGGAATTTGTGCCATTTCCGATTCAGAGCAAGACCTCTACTGAAATTTCCTCTTATTTATGGGCAGACTTCAACAAATAAATTATATTAATATGAACATTAAATGTAATTACGGGGAGTTCACATTTTTGGTTTTTAGTTGCTTTATTAGTCAAGCCGATGTACAATCCTTTTACTTGATTAGATAAACCGCTTATGACGGTAATAAGCTTCCTTTGAATCGACGAAAGACCATAGAAAGCCTTCAATATTCTATGATACCAAAAGCGCGGCTGCAAATGAAATGGGTGAGAAGTAAAATACTCGACCAGATGTACCGGCTTCCGGCTAATAATAAAAGTTGGCGCATTTCAACGCCTTGTTATGTGTTGTGTTGAGCTTTATATACATTCACTCAAATTAAGGCTGTAAATTGGGACTCTCCTAAGTATGACAAAAGGCCTCGAATACGTGGCGTTTCCAGAGGTAGACCATGGAGCCTAATGCTTAATATTTCACTTATTACAGAATCAATATATTGATTTCCAGAACTTTTTTTAGAAGGAATCTACAGTCTCTATCTGTATGTCTCTCCATCGTATCAACTTAATCAAGAATTTCGAATAAAGTCCAATTTCAAAAGGGACTTGGGCCTGATTTTTTACGAAACTGGTCAATACAATGATCCATGTGCCTTTTCATTATTGGGCCTTCAAACATTTTATTATTTGACCAAATCGCAAGAGTCCAAGATAGCAGTATGATATTTACCGCATGTTTGCGTGGTTACGGTTCGCACAAGTAATATGCACAATTTGACGGTTAGAAATTGGCAGGAGAGGGTAGCGGTAACTATACAGCTGTCTCACAGAATAATGTGGATTTTCTGGGTTTATTTTTGTCTGAAATGACGTCAATATCCAAATTTACTACTTCTTCATGACTCTGGATTTTTTTTTCTCGCATGAGACGAATCTTATTGTTTGTAGTGGTTAAGTCTGTTCATAAAAATTGAATTACTAGGACTTTATAGCGTAGGCGATCCAGACACATCAAACGGGGGGGGGGGGGGGGGGG
>NW_017547308.1:1694904-1753245 GCF_001854935.1 Bemisia tabaci
CCCCCCCCCCCCTTGGATCCGCCTATGTTTTAAAGGAAATCGATCAGGAAAACTTGGGGAATACTGCTCTCATCGGTACCACGTCAGTCATCAGTGCTGTCCTCTATTTTGTAACCTTCCGGCCGAAGTATCACAACCGTCGTGCAACGTTTCAAAATTACCGCCGCCATTTTATTTATTTACTAAGAAATTGTTGTTTGAATCCCTATGAAAATTTCACTGAATTTTATCGGTAGCCCAAAGTAAAGTCAGTGAAATTTTTGGACAGCTTCGTTGAACAATTTCTCTGTAAAAAAATAAAATGGCTGCGGAAATTTTGAAATGTCGCTTGGCGCTTGTGATACTTTGGCGGAAGGTGGCGATATCTTGGTCAAACTAGAGTCCCTTTATATTGAGAGTTAAGACAACACCCCCTCATGGAGTCACAAACGGGAATAAAGATTACACAAATTGAACTTTTGCGTAATCTTTGATCGGCTCATCCTCAAATTCCTTTATCTCCGTTTCTTCTTTCATTCCGTTTGTTCCTTCCCTGGTGGAAATTGGCGATAAGAGCTACGTTTCAAAATACCATAGGAATTCTTATAGCCGGCTAAAGAAGCTACAGAAAATCATATAGCTGGCTGTAGAATGCGGAGAAAATCATACGGCCGGGCTATACGAAGCGATAAAAAAATTATGCAGCCGGGCTATAGTTCCTATCGCCGGGCTTTACATTTAATCGTCTGGCTGTTGCTTTTTCGCCATCGATTATAAAAAGCTATAAGAAATTCTGTAGAAATTCGTGTGCTTTGGAAATCATTAAGTTTGATACGGAACCACATTAATATTTACAAAACACACATTATATTTTCCTTTAATACATATTTAATTTCATCAATTAAAATGAGAATAATCCATACAGGATGTGCAAACATTACAAAATCACGAGTTGAATAACGCTAACTCCGCCAGATTAAATATTAGAGCCTAATACAAAGCGGAGCGGCGACGCACTGGCGCCTACAAACCTAACAGGGATACTTCACGCAGTGCGCAACGCGTGAAGTATCCCAGTTAGGTTTGTAGGCGCCCATGCGCGTCTCGCGCTGGCTGCCCGCCTGCCGCGCCGCAGCGTGCCACGGCGCTTGAAGCAACTATTTCACACCAGAGGTATTGCACAGTATCATACAAAATTGCAGGCGCTCCAACTTCTTAGGAATGGCAGGCATCCTTCAAAAGTACGGAGCTTTCCTCGCAAAATAAATCAAGATACTACGGCCCAAAAAGAGAGTGGTAGTCCAAAAAACTCACCAAATCCTGGCATCCGTAATTAGTAACATTTAGCATACACTTTATCGCCTGGCTGTTGCTTAATCGCCATCGGCTATAAAAGGCTATAAAAAATTGTGTAGCCGGCTATAGAAGCTATTGGAAATCTTACAGCCGGCCGTAGGTCTATGGTATTTTGGAACACAGATTCTACTGCCAATTTTTTCCAGGGTTGTCGAACCCGTAATTCCTCGGTCCGTTCCAGATTATAATCTTTGCAATTGGTAAACATGTAATCTTTGTTCCCGTTTGTGACACTGTGGAGGCCTAAAATACGGTAACCAATCAGAAATGGATTCACATCGTCTTAACTCTCAGTTTAGAGGGACTCTAGGTCAAACCAGCGGATTCTAGGAGCGGTGGCCCCTGCTCGTGGCTTCGGCTATAATATTAGACGCACGACCGGAAACAGGCTCTGAGCTATACTGCCGTGCTAAGGAAGAACGCCGTATGAACCTTCAGGCGTTGTCAAATTTCCTTTGATAAAACGCGAATTTCCCGGTAAATTTATGAATATTTCCCTCCAAATTTTTCAGATAATTTAGTTCGCAATTCTACCCAAAGATTCTGAAAATTTAAGGAAAAAGATATTCATAAATTTCCTCAAAAATAAACGTTTTATCCAAGGAAATTTGGCAACTCTTTAATGTTCATACGGCGTTCTTCCTTAGCACGGTAGTATGGGTCGTGGGGTTATATAAGGCGCAGGATCTGCGACTCGAGACTCTAATTTTTCGCACAACAAACGACAGAGTACTTGAATCCGCCACGACGTGGCCTTGCAACCATTAAACTATTAACAGCGTTGACGCGAACAGTGGTCACCCACACCAACGTGTAAAGGAAGAGAGCTGTATCAACCAATAGATGTTGCCAAATTCCCTTTGATAAAAAACCATATTTCTAGGAGCCCTCTGAACATTTTTCGGATAATTTTTCACACGATTTCTTATGTAATGCAATCTAAAATATCTGGAAATTCAAGGGAAAATATTTATGGTATTGCTTGAAAAATATATATTTTGTCAAGGGGAATTTGGCAACATTTGAGTGTTCATATGACGTTTTTCCTTAGCACGGCAACATGGTGACGTAGAGGAGCGACCGACGCACTGTGGGTAAAGCTCGAACCTTTATAGTGGCAAATTGATAGCTCTGTCGCAGGCCATAATGGCCAAATCAGACATTTTGTCAAATGAAGACTTCGTATTTTTTTACCACGATTCACATGCATAATGGTTATTGAGTTGACCATAGCATATGACAGAAATATTTATCAAAGTAAGAATATTTCTTGAATCTCACTGCGCAAAATCCCCCACAACATTTATTTTATGATGAGGCATCAAGCAGTGCTGACATAAATATTTACTCAGTACTAAAATCATTGAAAACAATCAAGAATTGGTCGAACACGAACACTTAACACAGTTATTATAAATGAAGATAAACTTGATATTTGAACATTACTCGTCTAAAATCAGGCAACACATCACAGTCTCAACCTAAGATAGAGAACCATTGACTATCTTTTCAGACATGTAACAAAATACCTGATTTAGCTACTCGTAATAGCTCAACGAAACGAGATACCATACAACTAATTGCGGCTAAATAATTTCTCTTCAAATCTTCTAATCGAACAAGTTATAGCGTTGGATTGTTTTTCCGCGTCGCAAAGTTAAATGTACTCGTTGAACACTGCACGAAATTTTTTCAAGTGCTCGTTTTGTAACAAGAATTTTCTTCAATCTCAGAAGTCTAGACATGCTTAGTGACAAGATGCAATATGCAATATTAGTATGCAATATTAGTGACAAGATGTAATACATATCCCAATACTATTTGTCCTCTCGGCAGTTACGATGGCACATTATTTCAAAAATTGATCCGACCCCGAGCGATAACTATTCGAGCACTGCTGTCGCGGGGTTGCATATTCACTCTTTTGAAGGCGTTTTGTACGCGCGTTGACAAATGGATATTTATTGAAGCTTATTAGCTCATTATTCACTTCTCCTTCATTAGACACACACCCACCCTCACAAGGCAAGTTGCATTTTCCAGCAACCCTTTAATACTACCTACAAATTAGAAGAATATTTCCGGAATTCAAACAGAAAAACTGCAGTGGTTTTATAATTATTTTCAAATAAGAATAACACACAAATATAGCTCGAATAATTCAACTAAAAAATGCTCGAAAACGGGTAATCAAGGCCAAGAAACGATGAACTCAACGCCTAAGACGTTCCGGGATGCTTTCAACCACCTCCTCGACCGGAAAACAAAAATATACACAAAAAATTTAAAAATAAAAATCCCTAGATTCCCATTCGTGCTAACAAAAAGTGAGGTTCTCATAGAGGCTCTATGACAAAGGTCCTACGTAATATTTCTGTTTCCTGGTCAAGGAGGGGATTCAGACCACACCGAAAGTCCCCAGGTTTTATGTTTATTGGTTTAATTCTTGGTTACCCGTTATTTTGTGTGTGTGTGTTTTTTTTTTTTTTCAAACATAAATATGGTACGTATCATGGGAATATTTGTATTAAAAGGTATCAGTGATGGACCTGGAGAAAAAAATCCTTGACAATGAGGTTCTGCTCTGTGTGCGACGAAGCGGTGGCCCAGGAAATGAACCTTGCCTGAGGCTCCCGACAACAATCAGTGCACCATTGGTGACTGGATTTCGCGCTTACACAGGCAAATGAGTCTCTCCTCCATCAGTTTATGTGTACAACTTGCAAATTGCGACCACAGAAAATGAGTGAGTATTGTCAGTAAACTTAGTTACAAGCGAGTTATTTAAACAAAATAATAGTTTCGTCAAATGTTAAAAAAATCGGTATCTGTTGCACGCGATTAAAGCATCGCGGATGAATGTGAAGCATGATTTTTTTGGTGGCAAAACCTGTAATAGGAAGCTAGTGTGCTCGATTAGGATATTTTGCAATTCCTAAAAAGTGCGGGGTACCACAGATTGCAATTAATTTCAATTGCGAAATAATTATTGCTACGGTGCCGAAGTGTTGTGTATGTTGTCCATTCACTGATTGAAGTGGCTCCTCTTATCGAAACTTATTGCGATAAAATTGCAATTTTTAGCCTTGCAAAATTCCCTCCCTTTCTTTTCCCGCGTAGAACTCATACTAACGATTGTTTCAAATTGACATTTATTGACCAAATGATGTTAAATATTGCAATTTCATGGTAAAAATTTGCAATTTTATGGTAAAAATTGGCACTTTTATTGCAGTAAATTCCAGAGGTATTTGAAACGCAGTGTCCTACTTGCGTACATGTGGTGCGAAATGATTAGAAATTTAGACTGTCAAAAAAGTATACGAGGAAATTGAAGAACGACGTTTCTTGACATTCGAAGCGGCTACTTTCCTTGAAAACAAAAAAAAAAGATTGATAAAACCCACTCTTCGGAACTTGAATGGGATTGTATCTGAATTTTCGCCTAATGAACCGAAAAGTCTGACTATGCTGAGTAAACCGAACAAAACTAGGTTCCATGCCATCTGAACGCAAAAAATTGGCGCTTGCACGCGGAAAAAAGTGCGCTTATCTCCGATTGCAACGTTGCAAATCTCTACTCATTTTTTTATTTTTAATCAATTTTTTTTTAATAAAACTGCACACAGTTTTTGTAGGAGTTCCCGAGAAATTCCCGGAATGATTTGAAATGAAATCACAAAAAATTTCGACGCGATATTTCCGTTCGTTCTGTTTTCTTTTTATCAAATCAAAATTAATTTTACAAGAATCACGTTCCAGAATTGCTGCATCGTTAAAATATCGTCCGAGTTGCTGAATCGCTGCAATTAAGACCCTTAGAATACTTATTTACCCTTTAATTGTGGCAAAAACCGGACAGGGGCCGTTAAATTAAATGACGCAAGGTCCTAGTTTTGCGACGATTTTAGCGTCGCGCAAGCCAGGGAAGGGATCTCAGTCGTGCGTCGAGTCATCTTCACAATGTGATGCTTCTTCAATCCAGGTAGCGGTAATGTGCCGTGGTATACCCGTGGTCGAGTGGTTATCGCTAAAAACTCTCGCATTGCGTTTGGTGCAGTGTGAGAAGTATTCATGCAGTCTTGTAGGCGCTATCATGTCTTCGACGCCGACCGCACTGTTTGGTGCAATGCGCGAAGTATTCCTACAGTCTTGCAGGCGCTGATGAGTTTGACACCGACCGCACCGTGTTCCGCGCAATCATCCGAACTCGCGTTAGGATAATCGCGGCATCGAAAAATGGGGCTTAAAATTGTGTTTCGACGCCGTATGAGCAGTCCAACGTTGCCTCGTTTCTCCTGATAAAATATTTTTTCTGAGAAAATTTATATAAGTTTTCTATGTTTGCTATATTTTAGATTAAATGTACCATTAAACAGGTTAAGAATTTGAGCATTTTGATACATGATTCTTCAACGAAATTTCATGCAGAACACGATTCGCGCAACGAAAACTACTGAAATCAACTTCTAGCTCAGCTATTAACGTTTTTATTGTTCATTGGTTACGGGAACTGAATTCAAAGTGTGTACAGCTTAAGCTTAGCGTCAAGATTGATGTTGCCATATTTTCATATTACTGAGACTGTCATAGTGACGTTTGACGTGCAATTTAATCCTAGTAAATTATTTTTTCTTTCATGAGCGGAAAGGTTGAATTTATTCATAAAATACGTTATTACCACGGTTAGGAGTTAATGTAGGGTTAGGATATCCTCGTTGCCTATTAGTGTTCACACCGCGAGCCTGCAATCTTGGGATCGAAGGATTGCGGAAATGTTCCAGCTTCTTGTTTACTCATTTTTTCAATTTTTTTTTTAAAATGAGAAAGAAGCTAACTTTATTGCTTAAAATATGTACAGAATATTCTGCCGAAGGAGATGAAAAATTATGATAATTTTAAATAAATTGCGTTGAGTGTGGCAGGGGGTCTGCTTCTGCAACGTCGCAAAAGTTGATTTCTGAACTTCCTATTGTGCAAATATGGTTTATTTACGTAAAATTAAACAGCATTAAACGGCAAGAGAAGCTACGATGTCTTTGTTTTTTTTTTTTGGATTTTTTTTTCTTTTTTACTGTTAAATTTGCCACTTGTCTGCAAAAACTCGTATATGTCAGCTACGACTCGTGTATCAAAGTTTTCCAATTGCGTTTTCCAAAATTATTCACCGCAATGAATCATGGGCTCTGAATGTGACGAAGAGGCTGCATCAGTAAAAACATTTTATCCATTGCTGGAAATACTTGTCTGATTTTGAAGTAAGTCGATTTCTCGTTTGCGTTTCAGGTATACCGTTGAAGTGCCTTTTTGGTGTCATTCTGCCAATTTTCTTGTTAGTGCAACCTGCTTTCAACTTCACGTCCAGTAAGTATTTTGCTTTTGCTATACGTGTTTGTGTAGATTCAGAGGCTACTACTTGTACATAGTGGTGAAATATACACACACAATTATGATAATAACTTGTAAAAAAAAGTTTCAGAGAGACTCTTTGGCTTTACGAAAAAAAAAAAATCGTTCGATGTTCACATGAAAATGGGATGAAATGAAAAATCTTTTGATCTGAAAGAAAAAGTACACACAAGAATTAGATCGGGATCTAAAATTTTATGGCGTAAAATTTATCGGCGTAAAAGAAAATAAAGTCATAGATATTCAAGAGTTCATGCTCATTACACAATTAAAAATGAGCAAAACACATTAATGAACTTATGATACATGCTAAAAAAAAACTATATGCGTAAACGTTTAAATTCCTCATACATAAATCTTAGTATCAGTTCAGCACCAGTTTGACCAAATCACGCCCCTAGCCTCGCGTCATGACATTAAAAAGTCCTCAGAGAAAATTTGTTAGCGTTGGGCAAGTCGCATTTCATCCATTTTGACATCCTCGTGCAGCATTTAAATCCTAATTATGGACTTGAGAATATTTAAGGTAACAATAGTAACGCGAGTAAACATTCGAGTGCTCCATGATTCTAAATGTAAAATAGCGTTTTCATCGGCGGAGAACTTGTGGAACAGGATTTCGATGCGGGACCCCTTCATTGTCTTGTGATACTGCACTCATCACCCGAGAACTGACGAGCACACCGTGCATTTCCCACCCTCCTATATAATAGTTGTGTTTGGTAGAAATACGTCCATTTGACAGCTATGCTCAAGGTATCTACTGAATCTCTTATTTCAGGTAAAACCGGGTTTTGTCCTCTTCGCCTCTCTGTGACGTCATGCGCTCCTCGCTGCATGAGCGATTGGGAATGTGGAGAGGATCGTAAGTGTTGTCCAAATATTTGTGGCTCTATGTCCTGTGCTGCTACCAGCGCTGTTGAGAGCTCCGACAAAAAATTTGACAGCTCAAACTCAGGTGAGCTTTTAGCTTACAATGTGCATTTTTTCGTTTGCTTTCATGATGATCGCCTGATAAATATCATTGATCGAAGGAAAGTGCAGTATAATCGAATGAATTTTAACAAATAGGTATAGTATCGGTGGGGTGATAGAAAAAATTGATCTTTTCCTTTTTAAATTATTCGCGTAGATACATACTCGTACTTACAATTTATCTACCTAATAGTGCACTGGCAGTGGCCATCGGTGGATGTATATGTTACCTCGGTTTTTCTGTTTCTCACAACGCTTCTAATGATTCCTCGCTTTCAATTTCTTCTTTTTTCTCTTTTTTGACCCCGATGGGTAATCCAAAGCAAAACCATGGTGCGTTTTTAAACGAACCGAAACATGAGGCAAGAAATCACTTGTCCTCTAATTTTAGCAGCAAAGAAGTTGTAATATTGTTGTATAACCTACGACTTTTGCCATTAGATGGCGATTTCCATCTAACGACGACCATCTAACTAAGGTTAAATCAACTGATTTACTAACTGTTGATAGATTTATCTTACCTTTTTTACGACGTGGACACAACACGCAAGTTGCCAATTCAACATAATTTAACTACTGACTGTTCGAACATTATGAAAATTTTATGTTAGACAAATACTGCAGGTTTCAAATAACGAAAAAATGTCGCATGCACGTGTCTATCTTCAACATGGGAAATGCTGAGATGAAGGAAGATGGCTGGTTTGTTTCATTCCTTCTTTTATTTTGCTTGTTCTTTTTACTAAAAACGAAATAGATTTAATTCCCTTTTCAAAGCTATGGTACATGTCCATCAAAAAATTTAGCAATATGAAATGGAATGACATAGTCTATATTTTCTCCCATCAACTTCTTCTTTTACATTGATATAATATTCACTGTCTTGTGTTTCTTTCCAGGAGGAGTTCGATGCGCTAATACTATGTGCCACCCGCAACAGATATGCAAAACAGACCCAAAAACAAAGCGTCGATATTGTGCTAATTTCTGAGTTACCTTCAGTCATTAGGCGATGGATATTACCATTTCCTTCTTTCAATTTTGTACAGAATTCGCTACGTTCAAAAATTTGTGCCATACTTACCTACCTAAATTAAATGTTTTGTAAGATCTCCGTTTTAGTGTTTTCTGTTCAAGTTCAACCTTTTCTTGTATTTTATCACTCGGTTCCAGCGCGTACTGTTTGTAATTTTGGATGACAATTGTGCAAGTCAAAAAGTGATAAATGTGAAAAAACATCACTCCGAATTTTAAGCACAGGAATTCAATGATTGTGAGAAATTGCTTCGGCAAAGGTTTAAAAATCTGTAATATTCCTCCAGTGCCCTGGTAAAAATTGGCGATAGGAACTGGCTTTCAAAATACCATAGGAGTTCTTATAGCCGACTAAAGAAGGCTATTGAAAACCATATAGCTGGCTGTAGCAAGCGGAGCAAATCATATAGCCGGGCTATACGAAGATATACAAAAGTATACAGTCGGGCTATAGTTCCTATCGCCGAGCTTTACACTTTATCGCCATTGGCCATAAAAGGCTATAAGAAATTGTGTAGAAATTCGTGTGCTCTTTGGAAATCATTAAGTTTGATACGGAATTACCTCAATATTTACAAAACACACATTATATTTTCCTTTAAAACGTATATTTTTTTTTCATCAATTAAAATGAAAATAGTCCATACAGAGTGTGCAAACATTTCAAAATCATGAGTTGTAAAATGCTGACTCCTCGAGATTAAATATTAGAGCCTAACACAAAGCGAAGCGGCGACGCACTGGCGCCTACAAACCTAACAGGGATACTTCACGCATTGCGCAATGCGTGAAGTATCCCTGTTAGGTTTGTAGGCGCCAATGCGCGTTTCGCGCTCTCTGCCCGCCCGCCGCGCCGCAGCGTGCCACAGCGTCTGAAGCAACTATTTCACACCAGAGGTATTGCACAGTACCATAAGAAATGGAAGGCGCTCCAACATGTTAGGAATGGCAGGCATCCTTCAAAAGTACGGAGCTTTCCTCGCTAAATAAATCGAGATACTACGGCACAAAAAGAGAGCGGTGGTCCAAAAACTAACTAAGTCCTAGTATCCGTATTTAGTAACGTTTAGCATAAACTTTATCGTCTGGCTTTTGCTTAATCGCTATCGGCTATAAAAGGCTATAAGAAATTGTACAGCCGGCTACAGAAGCTATTGGAAATCTTGGAATCTGAATTTGTCAAGCTAAATTTTCACAAGGGAATCCAGAAAATCGCAGAGGCTACGATTTTGAATTATCCTCATTGAAAAATCATTTAGTGAGACCCACTCAAAAAATATTAATGATCAGATATTTTAATTGGGCGATTTAATTTTTTACATGAAAACGGTAAAGTGGATTTTTGTGCAAAGGTCAGTGAATTTTCTGCATAGAGCGACGCAAATTCCTTAAAATGTTCAAAAAAATCCGCACAAACGTTCTCTTCTAAAATATTAAATCGCTCAGTTAATTTTGGCAATAGCTGATGTGGCTTCGCTCCTTTCTGATAAACGCGGTCCAATTAATCTTCACCCAACAGAAATGCATATTTCCGCTATTTATGAATTGTAAAACTAGCAAAAACGCATTCCCAAACAATTTAAAAATGCATCATAAGCTCTAAGCATTGCCTCAGAAGCCTCACATGTTTTGTAAAATTCTCAAGGAAATCACATATCAATTCCTTCATTTGGCTCGTCGATTTCATGACCTGCGAAGGTATGCAATTTTGAAGGAATACTACGTTCCTTGTCAAAGAGAATGTATTGTGAGATGGCGTAGCTCAGGGGGGGTAGAGCGTCGCAAGTGCTAGTGCAGACGCAAGGCGTCGCAAGAGCAGATGCAGACACGCGTCGCGACTACTGTGCAGACGATGGCGTCGCTAGAGCAATGCAGACGCAGGGCGTCGCAAGTGCAGAGCTGACACTCGTCGCAACGGCAGTGCAGACACAAACTGGATAGACGCGAAGGCCAAAGAAGAACCAAACTGGTTGATGAGATATGATGTCTATTCTGACCGCTACAAAGGGCACACAAATCTTACAGGTTTTGACTCTGGGTTGATGGGATGAGGAGCGGACTAGTGCCGCTCGATCGCCAGTCTCTCCAAGAATAATCCCAGGGCCCAGCTCCGAGGAGCTCCCTAGGTCTCCGGCTCTGGCTACCCCCTCCACTTGACTCGGAACCGGTCAAGCCTCGCCCTGCGCATGCGCAGAAGGGATACTACCCCTCTGCCCTCTCCCTGGGGGGTGCTCCACCGCTGCCCAGTCCCGTGACGTATGGGTTTTTGTCAGCGCCCTCGACTTGGGTGCCAGGTCCCTGGGCCACTCTCACATCCACTCTCACATCCACTCTCACAGTATGCGTACTATAAAAACGGTAATTAAAAAGGGGCAAAAAATTCAGCGACTCGCAAATCCGCCTCAAGAAACGAAGCACTGTTCGCCCATAGAGAAAAAAAGGAGGTGTTTGCATCTTGAGGTTTATTTACCCTGTGACGTAGGTCGGTACAACCTGGCCAGCGAAATCCGGAATTCGAAGTATGAAAAACGGACCGTAATGTCCCATTTTTTTGCTTAAATCAACTCATGATATAATTTCAAGCACTTTTTATAGAATGACTTTTTTCCATAAATTACACCCTTTCCAAGAAAATCGATGATAAACGTCGCTGTACCGACCTACGTCATCAAAAAAATTCCAAGATGCCCGAAATGCAAACACCTCCTTTTTTTTCTCTATGCTGCTTCATTTCGACTGGGTAGGCTAAAACAGCTCCCACAGGTCGAAATAGTTGATAGCTGTTCATATTGAAGGCTGAGACGGAAAGAAGAAACTCCGTCGGCCCGACAGAGACCGCATGGATGACTCCTGCAAGGGGAATGATACCACTATTCGATCACGTGGGAGCGAATGTTGCTGACACGAAAAATTGAGGGCGAACTGATGTGGCTTTGAAGTAATTTCTTTCCGTTGCACAGTCGCCATCAGGAGTTGAAACACTTTCAACATCAGAGAATTTACTTTTTCGAATTTTTTTGTCATAAGTGCAGACTAATTAGATATGCAGACCTTTAACAGGAATATTTTCACGAAAGATCCTTAGTACAGGGCTCTCGGAGCGCAAGTTTGAATTTTGCCGCCTTCAAAAAGTTATATAAAGACTGTCGGTGACGTAGCTAGCCAACAGCTGGCGATTTGTTATGAAGGCATTTTGAAGGTTATGGACAATTGTTTCCTAGTGTCGCATTATCATTAAAACTAAGTTATTGAATTTATTTTAAATATTACTGTGAGATGGCTTTGTCATCGTTGGGTCGAGCTGTGCTTGGAAAAGGGCAGTTTGGTAAGTTCCTTTTCTTCAGCTTGATTGCTTTCATCTTCCAATGTCTTTATTAGCTGCTAGAGAAGTGTAAGTAGTGCTATGGTCTAGCGTGCCCACCACCAAAACTTTTCTTTAGATCACTCATTAGTCTCATTATCACGCTTAGGAATGACTTTTGCAACTGGATGAATCAGTTACCATGTCAAACAATTCTTCTCACTTGCGTGTTATTAAATGGCATAGGTAGCCACCTGAAACTCTTGGCACTGCGACTCTCGCTTTCGAATCCTATTAAAAGCGTTTATTCATCCCATTTTATCCATGGAGTGAGACAATGAGGATTTAACTTCAAAGAACGTTTGCCTCTTTTAATCAATGATTTTCGGGTTATTGAATGAACTCATTGTTGGCCAAGTTTTCAAAACTCAAAGTTTTTCACAAGTTGTGCAACCGTATGTACCTCTACAGGTATGTCAAACGGAAGAGATACAAACATAGAAACCTGGCTTGCAACTCTAGTTGAAGGTTATAATTTTTCAGCCAAGAATGACTGTAAGATCCATGCAATTATGTTTGTGCCTCATCGGGTTATTTCAAAAATTTGACTACAACTCTTCAGAAACATTTCACCAAACATTTTTCAGTGTGTTTCAAATTCTTCATACAGTTAAAGCCTCACTTTCTAATTTTTCTCATCAAAAATATCTCAAAGAAAATACGGCTGGTTTAGATGCCTTTGACTCAAACATGAAAATTGTTTTGGATTCATTATGTAACTAAAGATGGTTGTAGTTCTAAGTGTGGACTTTGAACAATTGATTTTTTATCCAACAAAGATGTCGTTGTGTTCTAAATAGCGAGTCATCTTTGTAGAACAAAACACAGAGAAGCCCAACAAAATGAATATTTTTGACACGACTCTTGCTTACTACATGACGTGCATGGTTAGTAGCATAAACATGAAGAAACTCATGGTCTGTAAGTCTTGCAGAGATTACTTTTTTTCTGAAGTAAGAAAACCCAGTATGAAAGTACTGCATTTTTGTTACATAATCGGATGCGATGCAAGATATGAGCCGTTGTACCTGTCTTGCTAGCATTCGTTTCTTGACTTTGAGAGTTCCCAAAATACCTAATGAAGCCCTCGTTTTTCACGAAATGGAGGCTCCCTGCTAGAGTCCATGCCAAATAAGTTTACCCACTTCTAGACCATGACCGATGATCACCTGATATCACTTTCACATATAAAGTAAATGCAAGAAGCAAGATGGCGAATCTTCTGTTGCAGTCGAAAAGTGCGTAAACTCATTTGGTGAGGACTCGAGTATTATTTGAAGTCCTTAAAACATTGCCTTCAAGTCTTTAAATATACCAGACACTCTAGAATTGTAGATAATTTGCTGGGAATGCATTTTTTTCAGAATGAATACCCCACTAAGCTTTACACAAAAGCCTCCTCTTAATGTTTTTATGCACTTTAACTTGTTGTGAAAGTTTTTAGTTCTCAAAAACGTTTTATATTTTTTTCCGCAGGATTCATTGTAGCACCTGCTGTTAACACATGTCAGACTGTTTGCAACTATTCCACCCCACCGCCAACACCACCATTGAAGGTAAAGAATGCTTTCCTTTGTTTATCTCTAATTACCTATCCTACAAATTTTACTTTCGAAATTTTAATTCGCTCATTATCATTGTGTTCCCAGGGATGTCATTGATCACAAATAGTAAGCTTAAGATTGACTTTTGAGCTTTCCTCAGAGTCTCCTCGTTGTATGTAATTTATTGTATTGAGGTTCAAGGCCCAAATAAGACTTTTTAACCCCTTTGAACGTAGGGAGCCTTATGATGGAATCTCTGAAATAAAACCCCTCTGGGTTAAAGTCGTCCAAATAAAAGCAAATAAAATTAGTTTCTTTTAAAGTAGAATGCTCCTCTCAGACCATTTGTCATTTTTTGCAGTGCCCATTGCAACTCACATGGTAATCTCCCATGTTAATTACAAAGGTAATCCCTGCATTTTCTTGCATTTCAGGATAAATATGGGCCACTCAGTGATGAAGATCGAATTTTTACAAATCTTTATGGACGTCATGACTGGAGACTAAAAGGAGCTCTGAAGAGGGGTGACTGGTACAAAACAAAAGAGATCATTCTTAGAGGACCCGACTACATTTTGAGTAAGTTGCATTGATCTGACAAACTTGACTTGATTGTAGCTAATTATATTCGCTAAACCAATCTGATGCCACTCAGTTATGGAGCAGTGTAAATAAGCCTGTCACTGGTTTGGCTTCTAGCACAGCGCTTCTCAAAGTTTTCATGGGAAAGACTTTCCTAAGATTTTTTGTCTTTGCCATCAAAGCAGTCAATATGAAAAAATAGGTATCAAGTATCGCATCCTTATCACTCTCCTCCTTTTTTAATCAAAGGTTATTAAATCATGAAAAATTGCGTAAAAATTTGCAGCGTAACATCTAAATTCTAGAATTTAACAGAATTGGGTCTGTTGCACGCAAGAGATACAGCCAAGTGAATACATTTATTCCGGGAAAATTCGCTCGAAAATCACAATGGATACATTAAAAAAGTCTGAAATCCGCTCCTTAGCGTGTAATCTGCGTAGTTTGTATCAAACTTTTTCAAGTTTCCCGCTTGTACAGGTAGTTCTTCTCAGACTAGGTTGGACTAGGTTTGCACAGGCAGAGGAGTAAGAAAGAACTACCCAATGTAAACAAACGATCAATTAACTTTTTCTATTGTTTGATTTCATTTGTTTTAAAGCATTTGTTTCCTTTTTCTTTCTTTATTTTGCAAAAACAAAAGCCTTGAATCAATAAAATCTTCCGCAAGGAGAGTTTATAATAGTTTGCAAGATTGTTTGTTTACTTAAGTTGGGTCTCTCTTTGGGCAAATCTGACTGCCAGCCACCAAGAGAGACTGCCCGCATACGCGGTAAAGTTGAAAAAGCATGTTACAAACTACGCAGATTGCATGCTAAGAAGTGGATTTCCGACTTTTTTTATGTGCCCAACGTGATTTTTGTGCGAAGTTTCTCTTCGAAAGTGTATTCAGTTGGCTGTATCTCTTGCTTGCAATAGACACATTGTCTCACAGACCCCACAAATCTCATTTCATAAAAACGGAATTAAAATCCACACCACAACCATTTGCAATATTTTTCTGTCAAGGATCAATTTCAAGTTGTAAAGAATTGTGAGTTGCTTTTTCTCCTCAAATCCTTTTATTCTCTTGGTCTCCTTCTCCAAATCCCAATCCTTGTCATTGTGCATCATAACTTTCCATGGATGAAAAATTATTATCGCCCCCAAACCGTGAATAACAGATATTTTATGAAAAGTTATGATGAATTTTTGCTCTTTGACGATTAATATTCCTTCATTTATGTTTATATAATAGGTAACAGAGCTTAAAATGCAAGACTGAAGCTTTTAAAATAATTGACTTAACTATTTGTTTTATTTTATCATTTTTTTTCTTTATTTTCTTCAAGATGAGGTAAAAACATCTGGATTACGAGGACGTGGAGGAGCTGGATTTCCCTCTGGAATGAAGTGGAGTTTCATGAATAAGCCATCTGATGGAAGGTAAATTCTGAGTTGTGCATTTCACTTTAATTTGTCCTCTAATTGAAATGTATGGCATTAATTCATTAAAAATGATTCTTTCATCCGTAGTAAATGAAATTTTTTACACAAGTCTAATCTGTTCGGACTGTACATCTTTCTAGAGGAATGGAATCCCATACAATTTTCCATTTTCATGATGTCAAATTTTCTAAATAATTCTCACATAAATAACCGTTATTTGACTTTCATGCAAACTTATATTCTTTTTACTTTTTTTTCAGGCCAAAATATTTAGTTGTCAATGCTGATGAAGGAGAACCAGGTACATGCAAGGACCGTGAAATCATGAGACATGACCCTCACAAATTAATTGAAGGTTGCCTGGTTGCAGGTAGAGCAATGGGTGCTCGAGCAGCGTACATCTATATTCGTGGAGAATTTTACAATGAAGCCTCAAATTTGCAAGTCGCCATCATGGAGGTATGTCCGTTAGTGGGAGTCAAGACCCTCAAAGTATTCAAGTTGCTAATTTTTAAAGCGTCTTATGGCAAGTTAACTACTGTTTTCCCCAGCAAAAACATTCTAGGTCTATTCACACCATCCCCACCTTTACCCGCCCGGCAGATTTTTTACGATGTGAACTTGGTATCTTTTCTCTTGAGTAAACATCTTTCCCTCATAAAACTATTACTTAATTTCTTCTTAAAATTCGAAATCAGTCTGTTGAAGACTAACTTCAACACCAACTTCATCTCATCCTCCAACTGTAGTGTTGAAGGCAGTAATTTATGCAATTTTTACCGGAAATCCTTGTTTCCATAGGTATTAATTTTTTTCTTTCTCTTCATCAGGCCTATCAAGCAGGTTTAATTGGTAAAAATGCATGTGGATCCGGCTATGATTTTGATGTCTTTGTGCATCGAGGTGCTGGTGCTTACATTTGTGGAGAAGAAACAGCACTGATTGAGTCTATTGAGGGCAAACAAGGAAAACCACGTCTGAAGCCCCCTTTCCCAGCTGACATTGGTGTGTTTGGATGTCCAACAACTGTGGCTAATGTTGAAACAGTCGCTGTATCACCGGTGAGGTTCTACTATCTTTGATATCGATTTTATATTCATGATCACATCAAAGAGGTTGAAGGAATATTACTCAAGATTTTTTTACACACATTAGTTTTTTTTTAAAATGTTGATCAGCAGCTAATATAAAATCCATTGATCAGTCGATTGACTGTATTGGCAAGAGTGTATTTGACTGATTTAATGTAGGTATTGAGTGAAATTTATTTTCCTAGTCATATCCTTTCCTCTGAACCATTCTTTCTTTGTTCTGGTTTCAATGCATCAAAGTAATCAGGATAAAAATGATTGCAAGACTTTTTACAGCTCCCCATGATACACAGCTTTGTGTTCAGAGGCTACCTTTATAGTAAAAGTATGTACACTTTGATGTATAGACGTTGCTCTAGGCTCAGAATAAAGTGGCGATTGTGGATAGGAGGAGGAAGAGGGTTGTTGCAAACTTTCCATGGTAATCTCCAGCTGCGCCTGGTGCAAGCACTGCAACAAAGAAAAGTCTATGTTGAAAGGAATATTTTCTTAAATGTAACAAATAAAATTGGTTTTTCAACTGATTGAAAAGTGTTACCATGTAATTTGTATTGCATTTTCAAAGCTACAGACGCAGAGTGAATTAATCCAAATTCAAGTTATTTTTAACCTACACAAGAGCTACATTAAAATTAATTAATCAGATTATCTTTCCTGTTGCTGGAAATTAATTTTAATCATGTGGGTTTTGCTCTTCCAGACAATTTGCCGTCGTGGAGGAGAGTGGTTCTTAGGACTAGGTCGTCCTCGCAATTCAGGAACCAAGCTGTTTAATATCTCTGGTCATGTTAACAATCCATGCACTGTTGAAGAAGAGATGTCCATTCCATTGAAAGAATTGATTCAACGACATGCAGGCGATGTTACTGGAGGATGGGACAACCTGTTGGCTATCATCCCAGGTGGATCATCAACTCCACTTATCCCGAAAAGGTAATGATTTCAAATCACAATTAATTTTATATTCTGAATTAATGAAGCTGTGAACAGTAAAAAAATTCAATAATATTTCAATAGAATTTCCCTCCTTTAAATTTCAGAAATTAATTGGACAGTGTGTATTTTCAGAAACCTCTGCAATAATATTCTACTTGCTTAGAAAAAATTCAAGCTGGACAATGAAGGGAATTTCGTGATAAATACCTTTTTTTCCTAATTAAACACATCATTTGTAGCTTTTATAGTTTTCACTCCTCAAGAGTGATTTACCTTTACTGCACATGAGCTCCCTATGGTACTAATTTCATCAGCGTTTATAAATAATGGCACTCATCAAAATTTTTCTCTTTAAATAATGATTCAAAAATTGTAACACAACTTTTTGACCAGATGTATGTATTTGTAAAAAGTGAGGCTGTTTTTCTTGCTGAGTTAGTCGTCTTTTCATAATACCTATTTGTATATTAACCCCTCCATTCATTTCTGCCTTGGTCTTATTCCAGCGTTTGTGAGGATGTCCTTATGGATTTTGACGGGCTTATCGCTGCGCAAACCAGTTTAGGAACAGCTGCTATCATTGTGATGAACAAGCAAACAGATATTGTTAAGGCCATTGCTCGTTTAATCATGTTCTACAAACATGAGTCATGTGGTCAGTGCACTCCATGTCGTGAAGGCATTAACTGGATGAACAAAATCATTTACAGAATGGTAGATGGTAATGCCCAACCTGCTGAAATAGATATGCTGTGGGAGTTAAGTAAGCAGATTGAAGGGCACACAATTTGTGCTTTAGGAGATGGTGCTGCCTGGCCAGTTCAAGTAAGTTACTCACTTCCTTTTTATTTATGTTATTTCAATCATCTCTTGGGTCTCATCATAATTTCATGGATCGACAAGCTCCACTGAAGCTCCTCCAGATAGAGGTAAAAGCCTATAAAAAATAAACATCTTTCTTCTCAGCGGGTCCTCAGTTTATTAACTTTTATAAAAAACTGCACTTTTGCGCCTTGTCCTCCAAGCCCCTCAATTTTTATCACTCAGAATTCCATTGTGTTATTTTTTTGGTTATGGAATAGTGGGATGGCCGGGAAAACACATTATTGAGATGGATGGGAATAATGAAGAACTGTAGATTTGTTCTGTTTTTTATTCGCAAGAGGGGCCACGTGTTATTTAAGTGTCAGTGGAACACCAGTAAGTGTAAAAACAGGGTTAAGTTATGAAATTCTGCTATCAATCCTCAAATTATCTTGTCCAATTAAACTTTCTTTTCAAATCGGACTCATTCGAAATCATTCATTCCATTAGCAGAACAAACTTTTTGCACTGAATATTTTTTAAGGATTTATTTTATTTTTGCAGGGTTTAATTCGGCACTTCAGACCAGAATTGGAAGCAAGAATGAAGAAATTCCATGAAGCACATGGCGCAGAAAAAGTGGCTGCCAGCAACTAAATGATTGACAAATCTCTTCAGTCGTTTTTCTATGTGTTAGCTTTCACTAATATTAAATCGAATACCTGTAATTTGGAATGATGGAATGATTGCCATATTCTACGCCCTTGAGGAGCAATTTTAAAATCTTTCAAAAAGATGTATAAATTGAAAATCTCAGGAAGGAAAAATATAATTCAATTGAGTTTACTGCATTCAACCAGAAAGAATATTCAGCTTTTTTTATTGATTGAGGGTTGAAAATTTTACTCTCTATCAGTAAGTGCACTAGTATACCAGTTTGTCACATCTGACAGTATTCTATTCTATCACTTTGTGTGCATGTGTACAAAATTACATCAAAAGTAGAGCTTTCACTGAACATTTTAGAAGTAGACTATTTTAATCTTTGAATTATTTCACATAAGCCATCAAATTTTAAGACCTTCAAAATATGGCGGTAATTTAGTGTATGCAAAAGTCAGTAAGCTCATTAAGAAAAAATGTTTGTACATGCTTTTTAAGTACTCTCTATTTCATGTTGTTTCCTTTTAATTATTAAAAAGTTATAAACATATATAATGACTTTGGACTTTCTTTTTGTCTCTGTAAGCCATGTCACTAAATTAGCTTCTAGAGGGCAGTGCTAACTAGTCGTCTCAGAACAGTTATAAGTTGTAACTAGCAGAATTTAAGGAATTTCAGACATCCCATGAATTTTTTAGATTTTTTCTGTTTTACTTTTGGAGTCAAAAAAATTGGTCAATTTCTGATTTTACTTTTCTTGGGTGTATTTGGATGATAATTTCAGTTTTTATAATTGTAGCCCATCAAAGTTTTTCTGAGGACAAGATTCACATTACATGGGTTTACACCCTTTTTAAAGTGAGACAGAGGATCTGTAATATTAATCCTTGCATTTAGATCTTGTATAAAAATGAAAATGGCAGGTATCCTATCTCACTTTTAAAGTGCGAAAGCTTCTTTTAATGGGACTCCATTAATAAATTAAAAATTTCCCCCAAATTTCTGAGGATTAATCAGACTTCAGAGGATTCTTCAGTGCTTTTACTTACACTGTGGATTAAAGCAACTCCTAGATACCAACTCCCCCAAGTTGAGGCGGTATATTTTGAAATGTAAAGCAGACCTGGTTGATCAGATACTCAATTTTTTGCAGAGGAAGTCCGAAAAGTCTGATTAAGCTTAGTCAAAACTGGTTTGATGACTGGAGAAAATTGACGGAAAATGCTGAACGTAAGTAGAGTCAGAGTGGCATGAAACGTAAGAAAGAAATGAAAGATTGGAAATTTCAGTGAAATATTTCATGAAATTTTACGAGGCTGTGAAATATTTTCCTAATTTTCAGGGGCAAGAGTATGCACCCTGCACTCAAATATACAAACATAGAAAAAAAGTCACAATTTTTACATTTTGCGAAACATGAAAAGAAACTGGTATTTTTTAAAATCTTACATAAATTTCTGACATTTCATGAAATCTTTCACGTAAAATATCAAGATTTATTTTTTAAGAAATTTTGCCACCTTGAGTAGTGGTCTGGTGAAGGGGGGGGGGGAAGGGTTGCAATTCTGTAGCCAACCAGCGCAATGGTGCTCTCTTTTTCATTGGTCAATACTGTTGATACAAAGTGACGTCACTGAAAATTTCAAAATGGCAGAAGAACCAGCACCACTGTTCTCATCAGTGATCGATGATCAGCAGCCGCAGCCGCGCGGGTCCGCGCCTGTGATGTTTGCGGTCGTAATGATTATTTTCAAACAAAGTGCATGGACAAAGTCATAATTTTATCATCTCCTGTGATATTTATGTGTATAGTGCGGTGCTTAAATTGAGTATGTTTCGATCGAAATAGCCATAAAATCAAAGCCATAACCATGTTAAGTTTCCGTGTAAATAGTGAATCGCGAGCGCCGGTTTCTCTCTTTCGAAGTTGAGAAAAGTCATGGTGTACATACTAATTTTTATCACGAAAATGCAGAACTGCAAACTTCACGAAACGCCGTTTTGGACCTGGACTTGATTAAGTTATATTATCACTGCAAGTGTCCCACGAATGCATGTGTTCATGGCTCAATCCCTCTCCCACGAATATTGTGGGAATGGAATCTAGAATTAAAAATGCCTGAGTAAATAAAAGCCTGATTAAGAATGCAAGCCAAGAAGCGATATTTATTAGTTCTTCTATCAATTGCATTTCTAGCGTACTGGTCCTTTGGAGGCTACAGATTAAAAAGCGACAACTCCAGTGCTGAAATGATGAAAGAACTACCATCATATTTAGATTCATGGGCAGATCAAATTTTTGACAAAGATCTCAAACTATCTCCCTTAACCAAGAAGACGAGCGGCATGTCTTTTGTTGGTCCTCATAGTAATATTGTCAATCAAAAATGTAGGATGGAAACTTGTTTTGACTACACTAAGTGCCAGACTGATTTTAAAGTTTATGTGTACCCAACGGCTGAATCGTCGTTTGGAGAAATGGTTTTGTCTCCTAGTCCAAGTTATCAGAAGTTAATAGACGTAATTGTTGAATCTAGATACTTTACCGCAAATCCAGGTGAAGCCTGCTTGTTTATCTTAGCAATTGATACGTTAGACCGCGATCCATTATCTCCTGATTACGTACGAAATGTGCCATCTCGCCTTCAACGTTTAAAATTGTGGAATGGCGGTAGAAACCATGTAATATTCAACCTCTACTCTGGCTCCTGGCCGAATTACAATGAAGAGGACCTCGGATTCGACTCGGGAGAAGCCATTCTTGCTAAAGCCAGCATGTCTGTGTCCAGTTTTCGCCTTGGATTTGACGTCTCCATCCCGTTGTTTCCTAAAGTAAGTTAGTGAACTTTTTTCAATTAAGTTTTCAGTTTCGGCTATTTTACAACTCTTGCCCAAAGCCCTCAATAGATGCTCCCTAACAGTCCAAAGACTGAACCATGCATAATCAAGATACTCGGGTACTGTGCCCCCAATTACTTATTAACTTATTAAGTCAAAATAGACTAAGCAAATCGAGTAATTGTTCACAAATATTCTCACACTTACTTAGCTGTATTTTCAATTTTTGTCCACCCAGTCAATGACCTTATTTTTAATTATTGTCTTCTTTTTCTGTTTTTAGAAACATCCAGAGAGAGGTGGTGAACCAGGATTTGGCTCAGCAACCAATTTCCCTGTTGTGAAAAAATACTTGTTAGCATTCAAAGGAAAACGGTATGTTTATGGTATTGGGTCAGAAGCAAGAAATTCCCTTTATCACCTTCACAATGAGCGTGATGTAGTAATGGTCACGACTTGTCGACACGGTCAGTCTTGGAAAGAATACAAAGATGAACGCTGCGACGCAGACAACTCGGATTATGATCGGTAAGTCCTACTCTTCAGAACTTTCCAACTGTAACCAAGTAATAATCTCTAAAACAGTATTCTGAAACTGAATGATTACCTAACTGTAAATATAAAAACCAAAAATTGTGTTTAGTATCATATGAGCACATGTATCTTGCTCTTACACCGCACAAAGTGGGTGTCTGAAAGAGCATCTACCATTTTGCGCTGAAACGAAGGCATGTAGACATCTTATCCTTGCCACCTATGATGAAAAATTCGTAAAAAGTGTTTATGGCCCATGGCGTATTGTGTAACCAACAGTTTTCCCAAAAGTGTCCTATTCAAGATTAACTGTTCAACCTCCACTAGTCCATTTCCTTCCCATCCCCCTCCTCTACTGTTAAGCCTCAAAAAGAGTGTCTTGTCAATGGAAGTTCTGCATTTGCCCTTCCTCAAAATCTATTATCGCTAAAGTGACGTAAAGGCGCAGAAAAATAGTGTATTCTTAAGTATTCGACCAAGAATCCAAATGCGACACTTCTGAAGCCATTTCTAAGGAAGCAGCAGCATTTTACTAAAGAGAAAAGTAGAGAATAATCAAGGCAACTGAAGAAATGTAAGCATATCTTACTCCATAATTTAAAATCTTAAGTGAAACGTGCAACGCCTGAACGCAAAGTGCTTCGNGGGGGGGGGGGGGGGGGAGTGTGGCGGCGTAGCCCTTTAGTTATTACTAAAAGCGGCAATACCCTCTTGGCGAAGGAATCTAAATGTATTGAGGCGTCGTTTGGGGAGGGATCAGGGGGGCAATTGCGCCCCTCTTTTCCTTCCCATTTCGAAGTTGACTTTTTTTCAGTTGAGTCTTGATCAATTTTAGAGCGTTTTGGAAGATTTTTCTTAGTCCTCTCAGGAAAAATTAGCCTCCTATGAATGCGCTTTCTAAGAAAGCCGAGCCCCCCCCCCCCCCCCCCCCCCCNTTCTCCTAAAGTTTGACTGAAATGAGGCCCCCGAATGTAATGGTTTAAGTAAATTGGTCAAGACGTATTTTTTGAGCCAGTTCTGACTTAGGCCTAGCAACCGTGAACTCTCACTTGCAAAGAAAACGTTGATTCTGCTCTTGGCCTAGCTTGAGGCTTATGCAGGATGTATTTCTCTGAGCCTCCGTGTGTACTACTGGAGGGTTCTTCCGGTAGTTGGACAAGCTGGCAAGACGGTAAACCACGCTGCCGTGCTAAGGAAAGACGCCGTATGAACATTCGAGAGTTGCCAAATTGTCCCTAATAAAATGTTTATTTTTGAAGAAAGCTATGAATATTTTTCCTTGAAATTTTCAGGAACTTTAGGTGAAAGAAAGTGCGAACAAAATTATCTGAAACATTGGAGCGAAAATATTCATAAGTTATCTGGAAAATTAGCGTTTTATCAAAGAAAATTTGGCAACGCCTGAAGGTTCATACGGCGTTCTTCCTTTGTACGGCACCACGGTAAAGGGGTGCGGGTGGGAGCCTCAGGCGCGATGGAGCCGTGGCACGGGACTCGCTGCGTCTTGACTGAGACGTAGAAGATAAATTAGAGGATTAATCAACTAGAGACCTTCACCTATATCCGGCTCCTATAATCAAACTAGCCAGTCTCGCTATTCTTACGCCGTATTCGGCTTTTGCTTTTACCATCCTCTCTTTGTGAGAATTGTGAAGCATGGTTATAGGCCAAGCATGTGCGTTTGAGCCCGTCCCCAATATTACAGTTTACTGGACGCTATCAGAAGTGTCGCACTTCAAGTGTGTCATCGAAAAGCCACGCTCCTATATTCATTCTTATTGGTAGCATTGAAAGACGTTATGTCTTCCTCGTTGAGAACTTTATATCCTGAGAGCTAATTTCTTAAGAAAAACCGAGACGTTGACGGCTTTCGGAGCAAGCCATTCAAATATCGAAGTATAAGTCGGTTACTTCGGGCACAATTATTTGTCCATTCATATTTGTACGAAGAAGAATAAAAGTAGGGCAATAATATTATATATTGTTTTGGGTTCGGGAATAGACCTCTGAAACGCATGCAATAGTTCATTCATAAATCTTAGTTCGCAAGCGAAACATGCCGCGGCAACGCTTTGATGCAACTATTCGTAATTTGTGGTTTTCCGTGTTGCAAGTACATAAAAATGAAGGCGCTTCCTTCAGGGCCGGATTTACCTACTTGCCGCCCCCTTTTCATTCGTTTTGAAACATCAATAAAAACCATCACATTCAGGTCGGCCTTCTATGGTGTAGTGGTTGTAGCGCTTGCTCTATAATCGGGAGGTCCCGGGTTCGATTCCCGGCTGGGTGACCCGAGTTTGATGGTCTCAAACAATGGTTGCCTGGGACTGGTTCAGTAGGGACGGAGGGGGGATGGGACTTAAAGCGTGGGATTAGCCCTTGAGGGCTATTTGAAGTAGTTAAGAAAAAAAAAAAAAAAAATCACGTGAACGTGCCGTAGGGGTGGGGGTGCATAAGACGCGTTTACTCGTGTTGGGCACATTTTTTGTGAAAGCCGTGTCAGCACTAGCAAAATTTCACGGAACTTAGCATGAAAGTTAAGTTTTGTATACCTATCTCTATGTGGATACGGCCTTCCATTTATAAGAAATGAACGAAAAAATTATGAAAGAATAAACATAAATGTGATTTAATCATGTTAACCTCCGCCGCCGCGACGCGCTGAACGCACTGTGTTTGATGCAATGCGTAAAGTATTAATACAGTCTTGTAGGCGCTATGCGTTTCACGCCGACGCGACGGCTGCTGATCGCACTGCGTTTGACGCAATGCGTGAAGTATTCATGCAGTCTTGTAAGCGCTAATATGTGTTACATGTCGACCGCTGTGCCGAGGGTTTCTTCTTTTCATCTCAGAGTCATCGTCATCATTGCTCTCGGCGCCATGACGCTCCAGGTCAAATTGCGTGTTCAGTTTCTCCCTCAATTCGACTAAATAAAGGTGCTGTCTCTTGTATCACCGAAAGACGGCAACATTAGAAATTACTATACTCTGTAAAGATGAGAGATTTTGTTGCCTTTTCTAGTTTTCTGAATCCGATTTTTCTTTACCTATATTTTAAAAAATTGTGGAATTTGCCGCGATGGGCCGCGGCCCATGTGGCCACCCCCTAAATCCGGCCCCGGCTTCCTTACTGCGCTCACGCGAACAGTGTCAGAGTGAAGTTTTGAACTTGTAAATTGGACCTAGTTACCTAGTAGCGTCCGAGCTATAAATTTTATCGAACGAATTCTTCGTTTTCTGCCAAATTTCCTCCGATAAAACGTGTACCTACTTCTGGAGAAAGCCATAATTTTTTTTTTTTTTTTTTTTTTTTTTTTTTTTTTTTTTTTTTAATTTTCAATGGACCACCAGACAAGGTACGAATTTCAGCATTCTGATACATGTTTCGTAACTAAAATTTCACGTAGAACACGATGCGAACAACAAAAATTACCGAAATTAAATACTTACGAAGATATTCAATGATTCTTGATGCGTGAATTCAAACCACCCGCTCATGAAAACTCAATGCTCTGCGTGATTCATATCGCGCGCTAAACGTTATCATGGCAGTCTCAGCGCTGTAAAATTCTGGCAACCTCAATCTTGACGCTTTAGATCAGCTGTAGCAAATTGCCTATAGTTTGAACAACACATGGTGGGAAATGAACATTGCTCGATTGAGAAGCTTGCTAACAACGTTGTAGTGCGCGATTTGACTCACGTAGAGCTTTGAGTTTCTTGTAAGCGGGCAGTTCAAATTCCTCGTCACCAATGTGAAATACAAATGTTAATATCTTCGTTAGGAGTTGGTTTCAGTAATTTTCTTTGTGTGAATCGTATTCTGCGTGAAATTCTGGTTAAGAAACATGTATCAGATTGCTCAAATTCAGACCTTGTTTAGTGGTCCATTACCTACTTTAGATTAAATTTCGAATAAAATTGTGTGAAGAATTGAAGGAAATATATTCACAAGTTTCCCCGAAAATTCTTTTTTTATTCCGAGTTTGGACTATAAGTATCTGAATTTGAAGGTTCACAAGGCGTTTTTCCTCAGGAAGGCAACGTAGACTCCTTCTTACTCGACGAACACTTGGTGTAAAACTCAGGCATTCGACGAATTTAGCGCGTTGGAGCGCGAGTTGCGAAAAAAGGCAGAAAGGCTCGTTGAGAGACTCTGAAGCAGATCTGCTCGATATCACATATTATAAGTATTGATCCCTTGCTTATCGCTTTGAAAGAAACCAAGATGTTAAGTATCGGTGCTCGTGATTCGAGTATCTCAACCAAGTGCTTCCATCGAAAGTCTCCCACTTGTCTGTTCCTGCCGAAAGTTTTCTGAACGGAATCTCTTGGAAAGTGAACATCGCATACGGAAACGGTGACACCTCATAGCTTACGCACAGTATGTGGATATGTACAGCCCTAATCGCCCAATTTTAAGGCCGGGTCTTTGTAAACGCGTTCTTTTTAGACTCCGCACTTCTTCGATAATGGTTGTTTTTAGGCATAAATGCCCCCTTTTTCCCCTCTCAAATTTTTAACTGAATTTGAATTGAATGTATTGTCATACAGCGCGTTAGAATCCCCCCAAAAACTGCAACGGTCTAGCAAGGGCAGCAAGTAAGCATCTCAGGATAAACTTAGGAACCGGGGAGAAAAATCAGGACCTAGGTTCAATCAGGGTATAAAATGAGGAATTGCCCATTAGGAATCGTAAAAAATTGAACTAGAAATCGGATTTTTTTCGTTGCTTCTGTGGACCTATCAAAAATGTCTCGCACGATCAACTTTTTTGATGAAACAGAGAAAAACTAAATGCTCTTACTATGAAAAAGTAGGAAACAGCATGAGTTTTTGGAGTAAAAAAAATACCATAGTCTCTTTGATGTTTATGATCGTACCGTAAGTATGTATTTTGAATGTCATCGGTGTCTAATTAGCTCTTTTTGTGAGCAGTGAAGTTCGAATTGATCTGCTGACTGCTGAGCGGGCGTTCAGCCACTTATCGCTGAATTGTAACGATAATACATGTAGGCCAATTAACTCACCATTAACTTCAAAGTAACAAAACTGCATTTGTAATGAAGAACTTTTAGCATTACAATGTTGCGCAGATCGTGCAACCTCTGTGTTCACAAAAGCATACCCATGTTTGAAATTCGAAGACGAATTTGTCGGTTATTAAATATTTTTTTGGTGAGTACTTTTGAAAACTGTTTAAATTTTGGGGTTTCATGCAAGATAAAAGATCATTGCAAGATTTCAGCGTAATTGCAACGCCAAAATTTTATTTTCGACGCCGCGCCGCATGATTTGCGTTGAAGCCTGAAAGAGCATTCCGTCGGGTTATGAACATGAAACAGGCGGTTCGGAAGATCCCCGTCAAGATGAAATTGTTTACGCTCACATTCCCTCTGCCGGTCGTAAAAAATCCGGCTCGTTTGTTTCTGGGGTGTGCACGTGTCGGTGACGTCATATCAGGAGTCTGCGTCAAATGAACCGGTGACCGCCGTTGCCCGGGGGAGCGCTCTTTCGTGGAAATAATTGCTTGGCGTTTGCAAATCCCAGACCTCTGACCATGGAAGCCCAGACTGAAACTCATTTCAATTTTAGAACGTCTCCCGTTTCGTTTTCTTCCAGCAAATTTTCGAAGCACCATTGCCGCCCTTACTTATCCACGTGTTCAGGGTGTCCCAGGATTAAGTACGAACTTTGAAGGAATCGATTTTTTGGGTCAGAAAAGTACGGAACAAGTATTTTAGTAGAATTTGTCCGATATCTCGATATTTGCTCACTCCCGCTTAGTAATTATTATGAAGATTTCCCTTCAGCCGATTTCAACATAACTAGAAAAAATCGAGGAGAACTGCGAACTCCGATCTAAAATTTCACATCCAGACTCCCCATCTAAAACGTTCAGATAGGCCAATCGTATTTTGAACTGAAAGAGAAGAATGGGCCTTTAGTCAAGGTATAAATGACAGCACAACGCTACATGGTTTCTCTTCAAAATTTTACAAATAAAACGAATCGCACAACGGGATGTCTTAAAATCAACTCCAGAGCAAAATGTAAGTTTTTTCAAAAAACATGGGTCAAATGGCAAAACTGCAAATAACGTCATTTGTAGAATCGACCCTCTAATTGCTCTGTGTATGAATGGCTTGTCAATATCTCGTTCAGATGTTGATTTCAAAACTCCCCGTCAGGCCCGCTACATCCCATCTCGGGTCCTGGTACCACTTTTAAGGTCCGCGCCCCAACCACGGAGGGGGGGGGGTCCGAAGGGCACCCCACCAGAAATTTTAGAGTTTATGCGAGTAATCGGACGCATTTTGAAGCTTCCATAAAGAATTCTTCCATCAATTTCTGCGGAATAATTATGTTTTTTTTCTTTTTTTTTTTTCTACTTTCAGCACAAAATACTTGCGAATTGTTGCATTCAAAACATCTGGAAAATTATTATTATTTTTTTTTTTNAAATTTAAGAAGAATTCTACAGTGCCCCAGCGTGTTTCTGAAAATCTATTCACCTTTTGCGAAATTTTTAGGGTAAATTTTTCACTTTTTCTTACGAAACAAGGGTTGCATGTGAATTCGTAGTGGTTTTTCACGGGTAACACGGGCCCCCTGCGGGGCCCGGGCCCCGGTGCCAGGGACCCAGTATCCCCCCCTTGTGGCGGGCCTGCCTTCATGCACGCTGGGCGTGTCGATTTCCTTTGAAATTTTTGCGCTGGTGAATGCATAGCTGAAGTGCACTCCAGCTAGAATTGTATTTAGCAAATGGGGGGTTTTTCTACGAGGAATAAAATTAAACGAGTGGTACGGAATATAACAAAAGAATATGAACTGTGCAAAACGATAATCCGGGTATCGGAACTTGGCTGTTTTGAAAACGCCTTCAAATGCGGCGTGATACCTCACGCATTCCGGAGAGTTCGAATAGTTGTATCTTTGCGCCTTAGAAATGTGACGGAAGATTGGAATTGAAATAGCCTTCACGCACGCTGGGCGTGTCGATTTCCGTTAACATTTTTGCGGTGGTGAATGCATAGCTGAAGTGCGCTCCAGCTAGAATTGTATTTAGCAAATGGGTGGTTTTTACAGGAGGATTATAATTAAAGAAGTGGTTAGAAATGGAAACAAAATAATATGAACTATGCAAAACGATTATTCCGATAACGGAACTTAAAGATTTAAATGGAAATATCCTTCATGTCCCGTTGTGTGCATTGTTTTCTATTTAAGATTTTGAAAACAAAACATTTGACGTTTTCTGCTACTTCAGGCCTTGTCCAGCGACCCATTCATGTTTTCTCCTTAACATTATGAGAAATATCAAGTATCAGCAGTTTTTACTGTCAAAAATGAAGTATAGGTAGTTCGGTTTGCTTCTCGTCACGGGCGGCTTTTGAAGGAAGAAGGACAGGCCGTCCGCCCTTCCTTCCTCCTTGTCAGAATGTGAAGTTCTGCGAGACGATCTTCGTGCATCTTCACGAGTCAGTCGTTAAAAGTTTGAAAACCACCCGGCGTCGTCGGCGCGTGGACAAGGTATCAGTTTTCAAAAATCGAGAGCGGCAAATCATCCAGGCTTCTCGCCGGGCGGCTCTCCGTGAATGTCACGTCAAACGTCTCAAATGCTAAGGGACGACTGCGCCGCACCTTTGTCAAGTTGGTGGCTTTTCTGTCGCGTCTTCAACGGTGCACGATAACAAAGTGACCACTTACCTTTCATAGGGAAGATGGTCAGAAGTATCCGTGAATCTCGCTCATCGTAACAAGGTTACAGATCTGTATTGTTGGCATAATTTGTGAGTACCGCAAGCGCGTGTGAAGCCGTATGCTCTGATGAAACGACAATTAAAAGGCTACTGTATTATTCGGTAATCTACTTGCTACTTATCTGTCGATCGAGTTTCAAATGATGCAACTATTCGGCCTCCGCGGCCACACTAGGTAGTATCTTTTCACAGTGAAGGCGTTTCTTATGCGTCATCACGCTTTATTAAAGAATCATTCGCAGCAATTGCATTTACTCATGATGCAACTATTCGGCCTCCGCGACCACGCTAGGTAGTATTTCTTCACAGTGAAGGCGTTTCTTATGCGTCGTCACGCTTTATCAAAGAATCATTCGCAGCAAAGCAACTATTCGGCCTCCGCGGCCACACTAGGAAGTATCTTTTCACATTGAAGGCGTTTCTTATGCCGTCTTTCTTCTCCGCATCATTTGAGTCATCTCAAGCAACCGTATTCCCCGCTAATCCACGCTGCTACACCGTAGATGGGGTTTTTAAATGATGCAACTATTCAACCTCCGCGCGAGGAAGTACCTTTTTGAAATTTCGACTGAAAGGGGCTTTGAAGTTTTTTTTTTCTGTTTAAAAGAACTGAATTATACAGAAAGAAACCAAAGCGTATTTGCGGGAGAGCCGGGGAGCAACTACTTATCAGTAGTTTTGCGCCCTGAAAAAATTCATCGTCAATTTGAAATAGACTTAGAATTGTATTTTTAACCCTAACCACTACGAAAAGAGGAGGTAATAACTTGTAATCTTCTCTCGGTCTCCTCTTGATGTGAATCGGTTCCCGCTTTGAACTTGGTCCTCGGCCGGAACTCGAACTGATTAATTCAATGATATGAAAGATAAGTTTCATCTGGCGATGGACGATGAATGGGATTAATTATTTTGAGTAAACGTCGAGGGATTTATTCGGCAACCCTGGTTGGAAGTCGGGTAACGTGATATTGGGGGGGGGGGGTTTAAAGGAAGGGGGGCAGGTGCTCCCTCTCGCATCCACCTCCGCACGGTGCTCGGAATCTCAATCTCGGAACGGAACCCAACGGTATCCAACACCAACATCAAGAGTCAACACCGAGACCCTCATCTCGCGTCTGGATGTCTGTTGTCTGAGCCGAGATCCTCGCGAATCACACCTCACAGTCCCCACACCTCGCCGTCCTCGCACCTCCCCCCGATGTGGCATCGCTCTCCTGTGCTCTTCCAGTCAGCTCCATCCAGGTTTACTCTCGTTCCGATAAATCCTCCTGCTATCGTGAAATTTCCAGCAGATGCTCAAGTGTAAATCAACTGAAGCGTTGGCTACGGAAAGAGCATTTCTTCGTTGCGGCGTTTCAGAATCTCCACTGCTAATTTATATTACAGAGAGGAAACTATTGAGTGAAATTTCTGACCTTTTTCAGTTTCAGCACTGCACAACTATGATTAAAATGCAGTAAAAGTTTCAACCAATTCCGTAAATTTGCCCCCGTTATAATGGATGAAACGTTAGCGGAGATTCCGCATCCAAGGAATGCCCTTTCTACATCCAGCACCTCAATTTGAAGCACTGGAAAAAAAACACATTGGATCTAGAGTCCAGACTCTTAAAAACATCGACAAGAAAAAATACTCTTGATTAAATCAGATTTAAGCTTAAATCAAGAACCAAGCCTCTTAATTTGAGCGGATTTCCTTTTGATTTAAGCAAAAATCTGATTGAATCATGAGTCAAGAGTCCTTTTTCTTATCAATGTTTTCAAAAGTCTGGACTCTAGATCCAATGTGTTTTTTTTTTCCAGTGTACTCGGGCTGTTCTCTCACTGACAGAGGAATGAGTAGAAGTGCTTTATTAGAGGTGCCTTTCGTTCGAGTCGAATGCAAAGCGCGTCATCCTCCCGTCCGGGCCCGCTGCGGTGTTGGACGTGCGTCGCATGTCATGGGTGCCGTTCTGCCGTGCTAAGGTAAAACGCCGTACGAGCCTTCAGGCGTTGCCAGGTTTCCTTCGATAAAACACGAATTTCCTGATAAACTTATCAATATTTTCCTCCCGATTTTTGAGATAATTTTGTCCGCAATTTCACCGAACCGAAAGTTCTTGAAAATTTCAAGGAAAAAAATCCATAACTTTCCTAAAAAATGAATATTTAATCGAAGGAAATTTGGCAGCTCTTGAATGTTGATACGGCGTTCTTCCTCAGCACGGCAGCTTCGACCGTTGGCGTCCGGAGACCTCGCCGTCCTCGCACTGCATCGCGACAAGTCACAGTCGCACCATGAGCCCATCAGCGAGGCCAAGAAGGGCGCACGCCGCGCCGCGCGCTGTCTCAAAGATGAGCAGTGAATCGGTACCCCCGGATGTGGTTATTCCTGGTTATTTATTTGCAGCACCCCCCCCTCCCCCCTCTGTCACCCATTTCGCATTCTCCATCTTCTCGTGGTCGTGGGTTGTGGGCTGGTTCTTCAGGCTCATTTCACTTGGGATGGTCGAACACTTCAATAATCGAATATTCGATATTCGAAATATCGTCACCGAGATAATCGCATCACAATCGAATTTTGGTGAAAGTATTCTAATAGTCGGTTATTATTCGATCAATATTCGAAAGAGGTTTCCTTCCTACAGTTCGAAATCACGAGGTTAAAAAATTCCCCTCTAGACCTACAGACTATTCAGTACAGACCCACATGCCTTGGAGTCCAAGTTACTACCAGTATGGTTCGAAAAAAGTCCATCGTGTAGAAATATTTTTCTAGAAGTGCGAAAAATAAAGCCCTGTGCAAGCTTTGTTCCGTCATCCTGTTATATTTGCGGAAACCCGTTACAAAAAAATAAAAAATCGGAGCGATAATCGGAAAGATTCGAATTTTCGCTTCGAAGTATTCGAAATCGCAAGATTCGATTTCTCAAATAATCGCAATCGAAAAGTTTCGAATAATCGCATTCGAATTCGATATTTGTCCATCCCTATTTCCCACACCGGATGCGTTTTTTGATTACTAAGTCCACGCCATGGGATTTTTCTCGGACAGCGCCCCCCTTCCCTTTCGAGCAGACACTGGGGGAAAAAGTCTCTTGGGTCCTGAGCCCAGACCCTGTGAGCCTGTGACAAGAAAAAATACTCTCGATTCAGTAGGATTTTTGTTTGAATGGAGAGCCAAGCCTCTTATTTTAAGCAGATTTTCTTTTTCTTTTTCTTGTCAAATTTCTCAAGATTTTGGACTCAGGGTCCGAAAGACTTTTTTTTATCAGTGGACGAAATGAGTACTTACAATTTTTGGAAGAGCCGAGTTGGACAGAGTGGGTCAAGTCCATTTGAATTCATCTAGATCTATCGATGTCCATTGAGACTTCGGATAGATTATTCAGATGGATTTCATTAGATAAGACCCAGCTTTGCTTCCTTGCGAGAGTCGCCATTACACCAAAAAAAGGTACGACAAATTTTACCAGAAGTATGGTAAGCTCTATCATAAGTTTACTTAATATTTGACACAGTGGTACTTTCAGGTAAAGATAACCAGACATCTGGTAGCGTTTATCTTACCCTTTGTGAATACGATCAGAGTCACGGTATTTGCTACCATATAGAGCCCGATTGGACCGCAAAGCAGTGAGGAGGCATAGCCTCCGCGCCCCCAAGTTATTCCTATCAGAAGTCTATGTCACATGTCACATCGCTGACCGCACCGTAACGCACCGTGCTTCATTCTTCCAGCCTCACATTACCAGGATTCCATCCGTACGCTGAGGGCCGTGGCCTTCTGCAGCCCCACAGTGGCAGCCCAGAGGGTATTCACTGATCAGCTTAGTAATGCAGTATTAATGAAAAAGGATGATTTCACTTGAAGAAAAGTGGAATATTCACTAAACTTTGTTATCTGAGCGGGGTTAGCTTTATAAGCAAGTTACGCATAATAGATAATTGCCTCATGTTGAGTGGAAAAGAGCCGTCGTAAAATGATGTTGCCCAACGTTATCAATTATTTGATCGCTTTTTCTAGAGATACGATGGAACTAGTTCGTGCATGACTCGATATATTTATTGATAATGGGTTAGAAAAATATCGCTTTAATTACCCTTTTAGATATGAGCATTGAGTCAGCCCTCGAGTCGGATCCTGTCAACTGATAAATTTATCTCTTCATGATGAGTCATTTTAGTGTATTCCTTGAAGAACATTTTTTTTTATTCTTGTTGAGGGTTGAAAGGCAACGCAAAAATTCGTCGGTGGAAGTAGAAAACTACTTACCTTGACTGGAATATTTCATATTTTTCACTTCTGTTTCATTTGTTTAATTTTTATTTTATCAAGAAAAAACTAAGAAACGAAAACCCCCAAAATACCTGACTGACGAAATTGTTTTTTATTTTATGCAAAATATCCGTCACTCAACGCGGAAAAATCACAGAATTTTAAAGTTAAGGCGCCACCAAATAGTTTTCTATTCTAAATTTGAAATATGATAACAGGGTGTCTAGCATCAGGAGAAACCGGAAAATATCAGGGATTTTGGTCGATCAGGAAAATCGGAAAAATCGGATGTTTTCAGGAATTTTTCTCACGTAAATCTCCTCAGCGGAGAAAGTCGTTACTGATTTTTGCCTACCGTGCCAAGAGTCGAGAAAAATCAGGATAATATCAGGAATTTTCAAAATGAAAAAATCAGGAATTTTCTTAAAATATCAGGAAAATATCAGGATTTTTTAAAATTAAAAAAATACTAGACACCCTGGATAAGATTCAAACCAAGATCCGTGGACTTTTTTTCTCACCGTCAAACATGTCCTGTCACGTCCTCATCATCTCACTACTGTGTGTACCGTAGATTATAATTTGACTTTACCACCATTAATAAGTGGCCTATTACAATTTGACGTTTCTGAACAGCCCGAGTCAGAATGATCGTGATAAGTTGCGATTCGATTGATTGGAAAAACTCGCGATGAAAGCGGGTGAAATCCGCGATGATGATCCGAGCGATTTTCTTGTGATAAGTAAATCGCATATAATCGCAAATTCTTCATCAGGAAGTGCTACCTGGGAGCACTTAAATTTTTACCAGCTCTACAGAGATTGAGCGTTTCAAGCTAAAAATTTCACCGATTTTCCCTCTGATTACTTAAAAAAATCAGCAAAATTTTGTACAGAACTTGCACAATTTTATTTCTGTAACAGGTGGAATTATTTGAGCTAATATTTTAAGCTTCGTCTGAGAAACGACAAAACGAGGTTGGAGTGTGCAAGCATGTTGATGTAAACTCAACGTGGAAGTTGCTGTGTTGGGGACGATGATGGAGTGAATATTTTATCATGTGCAACCGCTGCTGCTCACAATCAGCGCCGCTATCTTTGTGACGAATATCCCTCTTTTCACCGGAAAATCCATACTCCGCGACTTCCTTTTTCCGTTGAGATAAACGGATATTTTTTTAACGATATGCGCGCAACCCTTTCAGCGTTGCTGCTAAAAACTACGATGAAGCTGGAATCCATTTCAAGGCGGGCTAAACTGCGACCATGAGTATTTGAAATTCGTGTTTATTCAAAATTGTAACTACTCGTAAGCCAAACATTTTTTGCTTACCTACTCTTATGATTATGTTTGTTTCAGATACGACTACGAGGTCCTTCTGCTCAACTCAACGTTTTGTCTCGTGCCACGTGGGCGCCGTTTGGGCTCTTTCAGGTTTCTAGAGGTTCTTCAAGCTGGCTGTATACCGGTACTTTTATCCAATGGATGGGTCCTACCATTTGATGAAGTTATCGACTGGAATAAAGCTGTTGTTTTGGCTGATGAGAGGTTGCTCTTACAAGTACGTTTTTCATGAAGAGCTATTTACGTGTATTTTAGCATCAAATTTTTTGCACCGCATGCAGTGTTTTTTTATCAGAACTAATGAACCACTAAATGGCCGTATTTAATCAAAAGGAACTTCATCCATTCTAACTTGATCCCTGAGATCTATGAGGATGCATGCATGGCAAAGCTCATGTCAAATGAATATAGTTCCTTTTGATTTAAATGCGTCCAAATGAGGGCCTCTGAACTTGAACTTGACGTCCTTAATTTCAATATGCTACAATGCATTTGGCAAAAGTTGCGTGTACATCATGTTAATTTACACTAACAATGCCTCAAAAAATTTCCTTATTGGTAGGAAAACCTCACTAATCAGATGGTGGGTAAAATATCAGAACTCCTCCATTTGAATAGGAGGTTTGCCGATAGCATTCAGTTTTTATTTCAGCTCTTAGTCACTTTGTAAGCAAAATCAGTTATCTTTAAAGCTCTGTTTAAATATCTCATAGTCTGTTTACTTTTTTATTTTTAGGTTCCAGAACTGGTTCATTCAATACCACCCACGAAGATATTTGCCTTGCGTCAACAAACACAGATTCTCTGGGAAAGATACTTTTCCTCCATAGAAAAAATCGTTTTTACAACATTAGAGGTACTTATACTTACCTAAGTCCAACAGTTGGCATGTCTTAAAGATAATGAAGAGCTAGCTTTCCTTTGTGAGATTCTTTTTCTCCAGCTGTTGCTCCGTATCGGAATTAAAGGAATCTATGTGGAAGCCATAAAGAAAGTGATTATGCCTTGAATGTTTTTTCATCCTCTGTTACATCAAGGAGTTAATCCTAAAACCAAAACACCACTCCACTGTATGATATCATTCACGCAAGTAAAATGAAACTTTGGATAGAAGAGGATATCTTTGCGAAAGAATCTTGGTCGAGGGTAGGTGAGAAGGGTGAAGAGCTGTACCTTTTTTAAATGTCATTTTTCTCGAATTGATTAACTTTTTCGGTGGAAAATTGGTGTTACAGTTACTTAAAACCCTTGAGCATGATTCGTGATGATAATCCAATACTTAGAGCCGACACTGACTATTGAGGACATTTTTTTTTTAAAAAAAAAACTAAGTGCTTTTGAGGCTATCTGCCTCATCAGAATAGGCTGCAAATTAATGAAATTAGTTGTACTTACATTTTTTGGGAGAAACCCGTTTTGTTGAAATTAGGAACTGAAAAATCTCTTTTTTGAAGTCCCCCACTTGGTCGCCATTTTTAGAGAAACCTGGCCGACTTATTATAATAGTGATGGCCTTATAACAGCAGCGGATTACATAACTCACTCACACATTATTGCTGGAAATTAAAAGTTTCGCAGCTAAGTATAGAAGGCCATGAAATAAATTTAATTTAAAGTATTTCTTTCGCGGAAAGCAGCCTCTTGCTCCAAAAATAGAAATTGCTCTGCCATCTTGAACATTTTGCCCTAATATGTTTAAAAAAAAACTCCTGTTGTTTATGAAATTTAGCATTCTCATCACAACTTTTTGTTACCAATAGAACGCTTTTTCGACAAAAGCGAGAAGAAGTGGTTCATTTCTTTGTGTGGCCACTTATCCCAACCACTCTAATTGTTGAACCTCCCCAAATACCTTGTGACAGGACGAAATCCTTCATTGCAAGGAGATCACAAGAGCTCTGATCATTGTTTGAAGAAAATGGAAGTGCTTGCTTTTTTATTAAGCAAGTTTCGTAATTACCTCTTTTCAGAATAGCGAAATAGAGGAAGGGAGGAAGGAATAACACTGCCAAGTTTTTTTCTCTCTTTTGCTTTTTTCAATATGGAGTCTCTAAACGTTTTTCTGCATCATTCAAACCACATGTTGAAGCTTTTTTATTTCTTCTATTCCAGATCATCCGTGAAAGAATTCCAGGTCAACGAGCTCGAGAAGGTTTAATA
Source organism: Bemisia tabaci (assembly GCF_001854935.1). Classification (NCBI taxonomy): domain Eukaryota; kingdom Metazoa; phylum Arthropoda; class Insecta; order Hemiptera; family Aleyrodidae; genus Bemisia; species Bemisia tabaci. The sequence continues at coordinate 1,732,968 of NW_017547308.1, forward strand.
TGGAACACTGCGCCAGGAGCACTGGTTATTCAACCAACTTTTTCAGATGCCCTCTCCTCATTTCCATTCTACCTTCATTACATAAATATTGGTTTTGAAAAGCGGTTTACAGCAGTCATCTATTCACAACTTTCATCCCTGCTTACACCCACCACTCCCTTATATCGGCTGATAAAGAATGTTGCTCATAGCAAATATGTGGCCAGAGTAAGTTGAAACTTAACAAATCCATTCCCAATTTTATTTGTATCAGGTTCAGAAAGAGGACGTTTCAGCCCAAGAGAAGGATCATATTGCCCTGACTCGGAAGTAACTTTCAGTTTAAAGTAAATGTTGTATCAAACTAAAAGTCTCTGTATTTGCAGAATATTTTTAGTGGGGGTTGATAGTGCTATGAAAACGTTTCCATTATTCTTAATACTAATTGTATAATGTTACTGATAGGAAAAACAGTTGAGAAATGTCCGTTGTTTCATAAAATTCAGCAGCAAATGTGTCATTGCTGAATATATCAATACTATAAAATTTAATAACTGATTGATCGGTAAAATTAATCGTCCCAGTATGTATTGATTTTAGTAGTCACTCACACATCATTGCCTCACAACTGCAGTGCAACTGAAAGATGCCTCCATATAAAACTATTTATTCACAGTCTGTGTGTGTTTTTTTTCTAGGTGGTAATCGTTTGGTGCAGTGAAAAACCACCTCCAACTTACACGCGATGGCCAACCCTCCCATCTCATGTGCCTTTATCAATAGTCCATGAAGTTTCAATTTCTCACAGGTTCCGTCCTTTAGAATTAGTCACAACACCAGCTGTTTTATCTCTAGATGATGATGCCATTCTTCTGACAGAAGAAGTAGATTTTGCTTTCAACGTTTGGCTTAGTTTTCCCGACCGTATCGTTGGATATCCAGCCAGATCTCACTATTGGGATGATACCAAGGTATTTATCTAACTTCGTGCTCTCCATTTGAATGCAACACCTGAAAAAATCAAAGGATCACAAGTTATTCAATCATTAAATTGTTAAAAACTTAAAATCAACTAAACTACTTAAAATCAACCTATCATTGATTAAAAATAGTTCAATTCACATTAGATCACCAACTTCCAACTTTTCACTTGTGAAAAAACCAAAATTAACATTGAAAACGAACTCGAATGTTCAGGGAATAACTAATACTTAATTCAGCAAAAATCTCCATCCTTTGACACATGGCAACTCTAAATTTTTCAATACAATGTTTGAATTTTGCCTTTCTGAATTATTTTATTTCTAAGCGTACTGAAATTTGTTCAGTGCCCGATTTGACTTAAATAGTCTCAGAATTGGCAAGTAGGAAGTGTGAATCAAAATTAATAGTGCTAATTTCTCATTTAGGTGTTGAATTGGAAATTTTTGAAGTGTTCACTGTAATTCACATGAAATTTTGATACCAAGACGCACTTTGTGGTTTTCAGTTTCTTACCCTTGCTGAAAAAGAATCTTCCTAAAGTTACTTGTTCATTTTTTTCGGTATATACGTATATATTTCAGCCGCTAAATTTTCACACTGTAGGACATGCTGCAACTCCCAATCGCCAGCAAAGCCTATCTTCCCACAGGTAGTGTAGAGAGCGAAAACACAAAGATACCTTTACAGTAAACGTCTCCGGCACAGATAGACATGATTTTTGGACCTCATGGATTTGCGTCCCCACATTGTAATTTTTAACAAAAAAATGTTTTCACTGACTGTCAGGCATATCTGATACTGTCTTGGTAGTGTTTTATAAACTTATCAAGATCCGTTGGAAACAGAACATTTTAGGAATAACGTCTTTCTGACGTCTGTTGCAGGCAAGCTGGGGATATACCTCAAAGTGGACTAATGACTATTCCATCATTTTAACGGGTGCTGCTTTTTATCATCGTTATTACCATTTCCTTTACTCAGAATGGTTGAGTCCACTCCTTTTGAAGACTGTCGAGCAATCAGCAAACTGCGAAGATATTCTCATTAATTTTCTAGTCAGTCATGTCACTCGCAGACCTCCAATTAAAGTTACTCAAAGGAAGCATTACAAGGATCAACCAAGGTAAGACATTTATCACAGCTCTCTTTGAAGTATGTATTATTTTGCTCTTGGAGGGATTTTACCTTACCAAAATTATATTTTCTATTATTAGTTGCAATTTCTGAAACAGCATTAATGAAATTAAAATTGCAAATTTTTTTTACATAATCATCAGATATAAGCTAAATTCTTCACATTTAATCCATATTTTTAGCGTATATCCTCTTGTAAGCTTTAGAAAGAGCAATAAGGTTAGTTTTTTCATCAAAACTCACTAAATTTGGTCTTAAAATTGATTTTTCTTCTCCTTTTGTAGATCCCCGTGGAATGATCCTGATCATTTTCTTCAGCGGCAAACCTGCTTAAATACTTTTGCTGCTGTTTTTGGTTACATGCCTTTGGTACGTTCTAACATGCGTTTTGATCCAGTGCTCTTCAAAGATCCTGTATCGAATCTGCGGAAAAAGTATCGTCAGATTGAGAGGGTTGGTAGCTAGCACTAAGGCACCGTGAGCCACATAAACAGTGTCAATGCATCATGGCAATGAATCTGTTTACTAAATATTATAATTTATTTACAAAACAGTGTCCATGCATCTTGTCAATGCATCTGTTCTCTTAATTTCATGGCTTGTCAAGAATTTAAGCAAACATCTCTACTTGGGACTTCGCATTGCATTCTTGGATTAAAGTAAAATACTGTAAAGCGGTGATATTATGTGGAAGAGAACAGCGAACTCCAAAATGAACCAACAATAGCCTCTGTAAGTAACTGTGGTCATAGTGTGTATACTGTGATCTTGGTTACCTGTAATTCTACCTACTTCATCCTACCAAACTCTTATCGTCACCATCTGGCCAAAGTATCTCAAGCGCCATTTATGTTCAGATGCTATGTTGCCGGAAATCCTAAAACCATTTTAATATTCTCTTTAAAAATTCTGCACATACTTTTATGTAAACTCGAGTGTTTAATCTTAATGACAAAAGAAATAGGAAGCAAAATTTCAAGTGACACTGTTTAATAGTTTTTCCTAAACAAATTGGACAAGTTTTGAGACGTTTGGCAATATTCAACCAAAGCAAATACGGTACTTGTGATACTTTGGTGAGGAGGAGTCAAATGAAATACTTGATTGGGTTCAACAGAAATAATGATAGGGAAAGAGTAGACAGCATTACAAAAACCAATACCCAGAATAAGTAGTCCAAATGAATAGAACTCTCTATTCTTTCTTCTCTAACCTGTTTGATAGACCCTCACGGCTTAAATGTTTTGGACTCTATTTGCAAAGGGTCTATAAAATAGACACTTCAATTTTCTATCTACGTATTATTACTGTCCACTCGTACTTCCATATTGCTGTGATATTTCAACTTTTACGCATCATTTTTAGCCTCTATCCGTTCTGGCTAGTTTTTAGTTTTATCTCCCAGGTATTGATCGTTGTCTTAAACTTGAATTCCTCATTGCCAAGTTGCTTGACAATTTTTACCATATGACTTGTACTATTTAATTCCATTAGTCACCAAATTTCATTTTATTTTTATTTTAATCAAAGACTGATACATTTATCAATAATTTTACCTCATTAATTCATGCCATAATATGTAGTTATTTCTTTTTAGTGATATTTCTCGATTTTCTTTCTTATTGTAATAATAAGATAATGGGAAACTTTAGCTTAACTGATTCTGAGGAAGACTAAAGTAAATTTTAGCAACTCTCACTATCAGCTGAACTCACTTTTCCCTTGCTCTACTGTACACCTAAGTTAAGTTGTGGAATAATTGACGGTACCCTCTCCCAGTCGCCAGCATAATTTAGATTCTAAGTTACATGTGATTGTCTATAGAAAGAGGTCCCTTTTCTTAAATAGAGCCTGTTTACTAAATTGTAATATGGTTTGCATTCCTGGGCGAAAATGAAGAAGAATACCGACAACTCTTACCATACTGTTTTCCGTCTTAACCTCAAATTTTAAGTCTTCATCCTAGTTTGAGAAAAATGGCTCTCCTGAAAAATGTGGCTCTGCACACTGAGGTCTCATTCTGGTCTCATACACGGTCACATATACCTATACTTACATCTCTCTTTTTTATAATTTTTTTCTGTAGAATTGACACTTTTTATATGAATGCAAGGGTCATAACAAGAAGGAAAATTTAAACGTTTCAACGTTTTTTGTTACTCTCATGCAGTAGACAATTTTTTTCTTATTTCGTAAACTCCTGTGTAAAATTGGAACTAATCGAAACCATCAAATTTTTTCCTTCTGAGAAAGCATTGTTTAAGAAGTTACCTGTAGTTTAACCATCTATCACCTCTTGAAATTTGCATCATGATAGATAATTATCATCGCACGTCCTCAACAGAATTATGGCTCCAGCTAGAAAAATGTACATAATTGCTTTGAAAAAGGAGAAACATCTGGCAAATCAACCTATTCGAAACAGAAATTTGAAGGAGGGAAGGGGACTTAACGCCCCAATAAAACTAAACAAAGCCATTCTGATCTTTTCTATCACACTTGTTGTGATCCTCCTTTTTTCTATGAATAGATTAAGTTTTTTACTGTGCAGAGGCACCAAGTTGGACTACTGTTAAAAAAAATCTCATTTATGTCAAAAATTCTTTTGACCCCTAGACCCTAGCATAAGGTGCTATGTATGAAAAGTGTATTTCCTTCGGAAAATACACTATAAATTACGCTTCAGACAAAATCGTGACTTATTTCATGGAAGAATAGCTGCTGAAGTTGGATAAAATTTTTTGGAAAATTCGAAAAAATTCAATTTTATACATTAGTTAAAAATCAAGAGAAGAAGCAATTTGAAAAGAAAGAAATGCTTCGTAAGATGATTTGTGATGACGGACCTAATTTTTTGAAGTTAATATAAAATTATGATCTTCAAAATCTGTGACCTCTGATGTCCATCAATAATTTTTTGATGTTGATGACACTTCACATTTTCAAATTAAACACATCAATTTAAATCAAATTTATTAGATTTAACTTGGGGATATTAAAATTTGAGAAACTTAAAGATTACAGACTTAAAATTAAAATATTTTCAGATGAAGCATTAAAAACTGAAGAAAAGTAAAGGAAAGAGATAAAATTTGAAAATTTAATTTAAAAAAATGTAAAATTTATGAAAGAGTACACAGAGTATTGAAAATTTGGGAAAAGGCTGATTTCGTGTTAAGTGGCAAAGTGGATAAGATTAAAATCTACTCTAGCTGAAACTTCTCTTGGTTTATCGACAAGAGATTTCATTGTATACGCAAACGAGAAAGGTCTGCTCCACAAATTTTACTATTCACTAACTGCAGGAAAACAACCGAAGTCAAAGCAGCACCAAATAGCTCAGTAGCATTCAAATTATCTCTCTGACTGAAGTATCCATTTATTTAGGAGTTTCGAAAATTTGAAAAGTGAGCATTGGTTTTATCATTTTTCCCCCATTTTTTGTTATTAGGCTGTAAATTTGACAGAACGCAATATTAAAACTTTGTACAAATATTATTCTCATTCATCCTATACAAATGCTAGTGCATTTAGAAATTTATGCCAAGAAATTACTTTTTTGGGGAAAAGCTGAATGTAAAATCTCTTACATTTTTATAATAGTCTAGTTAGTTTTCCTCTTTAAGGAGAAGTTTCAATTAAATTCTCAACAGGTTGATGAAAATTCAGTATGTTGGAAAGATGTTTATTCCCATGGGGTCAATGGAGTTTGTATTATTTTTTATTCCACTTCATGTATTTAATCTCCACTTTTCTTTAATGTGCTTTATCTGTTAAAAGTAATCTCCCATAAAGCTTGAAGTCTTTTATGCTTGCTCAAGTTCACAAGCAACTTGTAGAATTCGACACTAACATTTTTTTTTTTATTTTTATCTAGGCAAGTACAAAAAATTAGGCATAATGAATGAGTAAGTTGCATCATTTGCAAACCCTGAAATTGAACCATTTGCTGCACAGGAAACTCATTTTTTATGGGCTAGTCTTAAGTACAAATCAGCTTTTCCATTAATTTTGTTTATGCCTAATAAGTTCTCTAGGTTTTTTTTATTTATTATTACTATTATTTAATTTTTTTTTTCTTTACTCGATTTTGGTGAAAAATGTTATGACTTTCTCGTTAGAAAACAGTGCATTTTTGCTTGTGATATTATTTTAAATCTCGAGCTCATAGCAAAGGATAAAATAGCAGCCTTGAATTACAGGTCCAGGCTGGAGCTGCATTAGTTCTCAATGTTTTGATAAAACGGGGGAGGGCAAGAAAAAAATCAGTACTTTTACATGGAGTCAAGGATATCTCTGACAGATTGGGAGTTCAAGAATTTTTAATAATATGTATAATTTTCAAAATGCTATGAATTGCTGGGAATTCTGTCCTTCTCAATTAATTAAGTTTTTAAAGTTAATTACCTTATAATGAAGAGTTCGGATACCTTTCAGGACGATTTCCGAGGACAAGAAAGTGCAAATTTATTAATTTTTAGCATGATTGCTCCAAATCCATGCCCAATTCCTCGTTCATGTGATTTATGATTCATAATTCCTTTAAAAAAACTGATGAAGTCTTTTTGCTAATACTTAACCGTATATTTCCTTGAAATGCCTCTACAAGCAAGGTTTTTTTTTTTTTTTCGTTCTCCTGAACTTTGATTGTTTCTCCTTGAGATTTTGTCGTCTTGCAATATATTTTTATACAATCAATAGCTAAGCACTATTTCTTAATTGTTTTTATTCGTTTTTTATTTTCATTTTTTACTGGAATCATTTGTCCTACAGTTCAGTAAAACTGATTTCTGCTTTGCCATTCATAATACTCATCTGATCAGATGAATTTTTCTGTATCAGCTTTAGTATTTATAGTGACCCTGGTATTTTAAGGTGCTGCTTAAATTACATTGATTGAGGAAGTTTTCATGATTCCATTTATTCACAAACAAAACAAATCAAACTGCACCCACGGAGTTGAGTAAAAATTTTAATTAATCAAAAAGTTTTTCCTGTCAGCTTTCACATACTTTTAGCATTATACATAGATTTGTCAGTTGATAAAAGAAAATGTTCTTTTAAAATTGAGATACAATAAAATTTTTACTTTATCTTGGTGGTCCAAAAGACACCATGCAAGAATAAAAACAAAAATAGGGTCATAATTGTTTTTGCCATGAATCTCGTCTAATTGCCAAGTGATTGTCTCTAATTGTTTGTCTCCGTCAAAAAAACTTTTCTCACCGCCTGCAGTCATTGATGATTCTTGTTTTATCCTCTACTGAAGATGTCCTTCAATTTTTCGGCTCTCTCGAGTATCTGTTGGTTTTTTTAGCCTAACATAACGTTGTTCTGTATTTTTAAACAAAATCTTTTTGTATTAAATTCGCTCAAAAATTATGACATTCTTTGTGACTGACTAACTGCTTTGTTACGCATGAATTTACACTAAGTATAATTGTTCAGGATTCAAATAATTTATCCTCCTAGAGGTTTTGAATTAGGCTTAGCCCCTCTCTATTTTATTGTATTGTGTAAATATTAGAATTTTTATCATACAAGTATATGTCAATTAAGTTTCATATGAAGCCCTCACAGGGTGTCTACTGCACAGAGAAAGCACGGATTTTACAAGGTAGGTATGGGAGTGCAGAAAATGTACGAAACTTCCTTGTAAAGGTACGAATGCACTGTATTTTCGTGATGAACTTTAAAAAAAGTCTTCGGGGTATGCTATTTCATCACTGTCCACTTAATCAAGTGCCCCTTTTTTTCATCATTCCTACATTCCACTCTCCAAATTAGGATTTCTCAGAATTTCCTTTTTTGTGCTTATAGCTGAAATTAAGGTGGCTTCTCTTAATTGAGTGTCAAGGCTCTCATTGTGTTTTCGTTTCTAAATATTGAAGATCATTGGGAGCACTAAGAAAGCCATTGATTCAAAAAATTTGAAAAATGCATCCATTCAGGTGTCTGGGAACCAAAGTCTGTCCTTTGAAAAGTTCAATATGCATTTAAGGTAAGAAAGTGAAAGGAAAGGGTAGTAAAAAGGCAAAGATTTTTAGAAACGCTCCAAAAAATTAGTGCTGAGGGAAGTAAAAAAAAAAGCACGGAAAAGGTAATGAAAAAGCAATGAATCAAAATGATGAAATATCAGTAGACACCCTGCTCACTCTTCATTTGTTTGATGAAAAATTCAAAGTGTAAATATGTCTTTCCGATTTCCTGAACTACATAGTATACAATGTATGTTGCCAATGGTCATCAAAGCCATAGGTCTAGTCTGTACTACTTACTGGCAAAGATTCATAATGGATTGACATTGTGCAGACATTAATTTTTAGACATCAAAACTCCTATTTGTGCATGTAAGTTTTCTCATGTTTTTACAGGTTTTTTTGTTTTGTTTTTTTGTCATTTTTCTGACATAGTTTTCTGCTTAGTACGCCGAATCTAACTATGTAAATGATGAACATTATTATTTTATCTGTATTCCCGACTGAACAAAATCCTGTCACAAAAACTGATGTCAATGGTTGAAATCATCCAGCATAAAAAGTTAGATCAATGTTCATGGATTGTTTCCTTGTTCAATAATGTACAGCACTATGTTAAAAATGTGCGTACTTTTTTTTACTGAGGGGAAACAAATTGAACTGAAAAAGTTTTGTTCTCAAGAACAAAGGTGCCAATCTTTAATGTTAACATTTCTAGTACGTTTAAATTTATTCTTTTTGGGTAGGAGTCGTTCTGTCATCTCTCTATACCAATCGTTTATTTTTTATTAATTCAGCCTAACTGAAAAGTTGCTTTTGTCTTTTCTTAGCAAGTATAAAAAGGACTTAGCCGAAAAAGAGGGCACATCTTTTTCATTCCTTTTTACCTAATGCTAAAGGTATTCATGAACAAAATCCCAATGAATTCTCAAATAATGCTATTAAGCCAAGTTTTATTCATTACTGCTCTGCGGTCTCTCAGAAAGAAAGGCAGTTAAGAATGTTCTTTTACGCATTGTCATATAAATAATCCCTGACTGTCCTTAACCTGAAAGATTTTCAGAAGTTTTTTAGAGAGGGGGGAGGGGATGGGGAGAAAGCACACATTAAGCTGAGCTCTTGGTATACAATGAAAACAATTTCCACAATGGTAGGTTTCCAAGTCCTCCTCTGCTAATTTAACTTAAACGCACTTGCTATGAGTCTGCTTAAGTATTTAAGCGCCCTTCGCCTGCACAAACTAGCGGCTTCAAAGAGGTTCATGGATGGATTTGTCAAAAGTTGCCTTTTAAAGACCGTTGGCCTGATGACTATGGAAGGTATTGATAGGTTGGGGACGGGTCATAGATCAGATCTTGAGAATCTTAAGAAATTTTCTGCAGAAATGGCTGAGAAATTAAAGGATTAATGCCAGTGTGAGAGCCCCAGTTCATGCGTGGAATGGTCACTTTATTTACATCAAAAACCGATGCTTCGACATCAGGCAAGAGTGACAGAAAGAGGCTGCTAGACTTCCCTTGGACTCAAGACTGTTCTCATAGTATTCCACTTGTATGGCTTCAGAGTTCGCAGTTCCATGCTGATGAATTTTTTGATGTTACATATTTTTGTAATTGCTTTTTGTCCATTTCAGGCAGTTTTTTATAAAGTATCACCAGTACTTTTCCCTCCATTGTGTACTTTTCTCATCACATATCACCTACCATAAAAGCAAGTGCACCGTCCTACTTCTCTATCATTTGTCTCTTTACTTTTTTATGCTGAATCAATGAGACTCAACAATTTCGATTTTTGCCATTGTTTTATTTTATATTATTTGTTTATCACTTCCTGTTAGTGGTTGTTATTTTTATTTGAAAACAATAAACATGCCAGTAAAACCAATTTTTACAGTACTTTCATCTCCATTATCTGAACCTGAACTGACACTTCTGTCAGTTGCAAATGAAATGAATGTTTCATGCAATGAAATCTTTGTGTTCATTTTGCAAGACCCACCCTGACTTCAGAATCCTCTTTCCTGAGAAATAGCAAGTACTTAAGTAAGGCATTAGTAAGGCAAGCAGTAGCTTGGCTATTTTTTCATTGTTTCACTTATGGTTTCGAAGTTCAGCTTCCGCCAAGTAATGCACACGTAAAAAGAAAGGATTTCATCATACGACACCAGTTTGTCTTTCTTAAGATAGTCACAGGCAAACTACGGTAAAACTGGAGTCTTTGAAAACTCCTAACAATTTATTTTGTTAGGAAAAAAAGCTGATAAAAATTTGATGTCCGTCCTAGAGTAAAATTATTTTTTTATGTAATGATGAAAAAATGTGAGCAGGTACCAACTTATGTTTTCCAGGCGTTGCATTTATTTGTACTGATATGGGGAGGTAGAAATTGAGGTTCCTTTCTGCTCATGAGCAGTAAATAACCTGAATGACCATCATGATGAATTTGTATGTGATAGCAAGAAAAAAAAGATGTTTATCTATTTATTAAAAAAATAATTTATTAAACCTTAAAGTTTTTACTATAACAATGGGCTACTCAGTCACCAGATTTAAATAATTTCCAGTCAGTTAAAGGAGAAAAGTGTCCTTTAAGTTTCTAAGACAAAAAGTCCGTAAGTAACAAAAGTAATAATTTCCAAGTTTTTCATATTCGAGTGAAAAATTTTTTTTACAACTTTTTTTTTCATCTAAAATGAATTTGATTCCTTACCTCCAAGGAGAACATGAATAAATAAACAAAAAAAGTAAAAATAAATAAGTATTAGGGGAATAATTAATGGAGACATATAGAAAAAACAAGCTGAATCCTTAACACCTCGAGATGTTTGATATGAGTCATTCGGACAATTATTTTCAAGATAGAGATTACTTTAAAACAGAGTGTGCATTGACAAGATCAATCAGTCAAGAAACATTATTAAAAATGGATTACATACAGTAATGAAATTTTGCTTCATCCCTTTGCACCTTCATTATTTAAAAATCTATCCCTTTGTAAAATACTTAGCTAAAGGGATTAAGAAAGTTGATGCAGTGAGAAAAAAGAAGGAAAAACAAATTTAAAATAAAAACAAAAACAACTAAATAATAATACTAAAAAGAAACAGGTAACTCACTAATATGATACTGATGAGCAAGACATGCTCCTGATGAATGACTTAAACTGAGTTGCAGAGCTACCAGACTAAAATGTGACTGAATTAGCACTAAGTTGATAATTATCATGGATTCACTCAAGTTGATTCATTTGTAAAAGTCACCGGTTTTCAACTAAGCACAAAGCAAAACGCTCAAGAGGACCCAGCTGGAAAGATTATCATCATGTGTTATTTGAATTGTTCAAACATTCGGCTAATGAACTGGATGATGAAATGACAGCTCAAAAAGTTAGTAATTTAATTTAAGTATCGACTGGAGCGGAAAAAAACAATCCAGGCAAATATACTACACAAACACATAGAAATATAAACACAAAAAAGTCTGCGTACTCAGTTCAATTACAAGTTGTACACAGATAAATGTACATTAGATACTGAAAAATTTGAAGATTTTGGTTGCAGAATTACAGGACTCAGCCAAAATTTTATATTGCGCTTTAAAATATTTAAACTTTTTTGAAAAAAATAAAAAACACTTCCTGTTCAAGAGGATGCAGTTATATAGATGATTGATGAGATAGGATTTTAATATTTGCTAAATACGTCAGGTTTTAAAAGTTTTACATCAGTATAATTACAAGGGTTATCCAAAAAGAAAGATTGATTCCTCGGTCCTGTTAACTTTTTACAGTTGGAGACAATGGACCGCTAGACAAGGTACATTTTAAATCATTCTGATACACGTTTTCTACTTAAAGGTTCACGCAGAGCACAATTCAGGCAACAAAAATCACTCGAATTAACTGCCAAATGAGCTAACGTGTTCCGATGCATGAATTCAAACCTCCCGCTCATGAGAAAATAAAACACTACACCAGTCAAAACACGCACTGAACGTTGCCACATTAATGCCTGTGGCATGAAAGTATGAGAACCTCAATCTTGGCACTTTAACTTAGTTGTTGTACGTTGTTCACACTTTAAACAACATTGGGGAGGGAAGGAACACTGCTAGATTAAGAGGACTGCCATAATCATTGTAGTGCACGATTTGACTCATGTAAAGTATTGTTTTTCTTGTGAGCGAGCAATTCGAATTTCCTGTAACCAATGTTAACTGAAAACGTTAATTTCTTACTGAAAAGTTAATTCAAGCAATTTTCGTATCCTGAATTATGTGCAACATGAAATTTTAAGAAGGAAACATGTATCCAGAATCCTATAATTTGCACCTTGTATGATGGTCCATTGGTATGGCTCATAGCAGAGCCAAGTTCCGTGTCCTTCAGCTTGTTTAAAAGCTGGTAGTAGCTGTAAGCTAATTTGCACATATTATTTTTACCTGTGAAATTGTAGGAGATAAAAAATACTTAATTTCTGGGAGACCCTTGAAGAATATTAACTAGTGGATACATTACATCCATAAAAATTTAAAAGTATCTTTTAAATCTGATTTATACTAGAGTATATACATTGAAAAAAGATAACTTACTTGAAATAAAATGTACAAAAAAGTGTAGGATAACGCTATTGTAGTGAGACAGCCTAAAATATTTTTACAGATGTCTCTCCAAATCAAAACGCAGAAGGTAATAAAATAATTAAAATAACATAAATGTTACAAATAAATACACAATTTTAGGGACAATGTGACTGTAATCAATTTTCAAACACGTTAATAGAGTGTTCATAAGTAACAGCACCCGAAGTTTGGTCAAATAGCAAAAAACACGAGGAGCTCAAATAATTCAAAATATTAGGCAGTTATGCTGTATGATAAATTCACCCTTCAATATGCTCTTCTTAGAAATGATACATCTTTCTTTCCAACAATGAGCAATATACTTATATCAGTCAGTAAAAATCACGATTCACAGTCATCACAAACTTTATTAATTTTAGCTGCAACTAGTTGTGACATGAGGAGAGTAGAATAATTCACTATTTCACTGCCATCTTATATTTGTGATGGTGTCAAAAGATTCAGCTGAGTGTAATAAAACAGTGATGTTTTTAAAAGTAATAATAAATCACAACTCTACTGTACAATGGAAGTTTTGAATTGGAGCAATACATCTTATTGCAATCAGACTTTCATACGTGAGGTGATAAAGACAAACGTTTTGATAAAGATTAAAATTGAGAGAAGGAATAATTAAGTTTCCATTGAAGTAACTTGTATGACTAGTCAAAATACTTTTCAACTTGTAGTTTGGATGAGGTCTATGATGACGAACTCATTATACAAACATAAAAAACAAAGTTTGAGGAAAGATAACACAAATTAAAAGGAAGAAAAAACAGTATGAAAATTCTATCTTTGTACAATAGATAGTTTGATGGTCCCATGAACCAACTAGATGAGGATTGATGACATTTGTTCACATCGTATCCTATATAAGATAATTAACTGAGATCTTTCTGGCACCTTCACGATAAGAATCTTTTGAATCAAATTCTGCAACAGCATTTAATGCTCTGAACACATTTCAGAATGCTCTTCCCAAGCTTCAACCTGTCAACAAAATTAAATAATTTAGCAATTACAATCAATTTCACAACAACTTGATACAAACAGCAGGGAATTTATTCTCCCTTAAAACTCTTATGTACTTCCCTTTAAAAAAAAATGACTGTCAAGCAAACGATTTGGCCTGTCAACAGTTAAATCTTTCAGTTTTTGACTCAAGCAAAAATGCACACTGTATAACCACACATAAATTATCCCCATGGAGGGCTAACACCTTATTTTGCAGGGTCCTCATAAAAGCATGTTTGAACTGTCCCATTCACCTTCATGAAACAGATTTCAGGTTAGGCAGTACCGATGGAAGAAGGTTGCAATGGTGCATGTTTACCTGCTGACTACCGCCATTCTGCTGTTCAAATTGCTGCTGACATCTCATTAGAGGATAGATCAGGTCTGTAGTGTTGTAATAACGTAAAAATATGATTTGAAACGATTAAAACAGTCTGAAAGAGAGGACCCTGGCAAATGGGGAGATGAGAAAATCTGATAAGTACATTAGCTGACAGCTGGACTTGTTGAAATTGCATAGCCTATCCGCGATTTCATGCTGATAAACAACACAATGCGACACGGCCGTGCATTCTACCAAAACTGATTCCGCCAACATATTGATCATGACTTTTAACTCAAAAGTAAATGGTGCAGAACTCAAACTCCACTACCAGTTACCCTAATTTTTGAATTTTCCTCCCAGATGCCATTAAAAAAGAAAAATTGCATACATTTTGATTTTTGAATGCCACGATAAAAAAATAGCTTAACTGACCCATTGTTACAAAAGAAAAATTTCCTGTTTGTTTCATTGATTCATCAAATTTTAGGCAATATGATAAAGTATACATCATTATGCTCTTACCTGACATTCTCTGCTACAATACCACTGGTTCCCACAACCAGCACAGACAAACTGAGCGGACCTTTGATGACAACCTTGACACTCAGGAACTTCTGCAACAGGTTCGGCAGCTCCTTCATCTATTACCAACCTGTCACTTGCATCTTCTTCGTCATCCTTAAATAAAGAAAAAAAAATAGTGGTTGCATTTAGGAGGAAAACGATTTTTAAAGAAACTCAGACTGAATTGATTTCGACGAAGTAAGACCCTATAAGGCTCACAGACCACATGAGCACCCGAGAAAGACTTGAATTTTCAACTTCTTGCAGCCAGAATCTTGCTGTGCAAGCAAAAGAACCCTAGTATTTGATGCACTCGAATTAGGATCAATTACTTAAATAATTTCGGTTGTTTTATCTGAAATGAAACTATCTTCTGTTTGCAAACACCCATCAAAACACTTATTATAGAGGTCGTAATTGAAAGAGGAAACTATTTGCCCATAGCAAGCAAGGATTGGGCTAATAGCAAAGGATAAATTTTAGTAAAACATTGCATCTGCAGCGGCAGAGGGAAGCTTTTGTTGGTGCAAATCTTCTCAGCTGTTTTCCTCTGCTTTGTACTGAAACTGTTGCTGGGCACATTGTGTCTGCCACCTTGAACTCATTTTCTTTACTGTAGATGTTTTAGTTCAGCAATGTTTACGCGACATTATTCTCACTTCCCATTGAAATTAGCATACAAAAAGTCAAGTTTGTCAAAATGCCAGTCTTTACTGACACAAAACACATAAAAAAAAAATTATAATATTGATCAGTATGAAAATGGCATGAATTTACAGATTTAAGGATATTATGAAGGAGAGATTTCTTACCAAAAGGACAACTTCATCTTTGGATTTTTGAATGGTGCTAACAGGAGTGATGGTAATTTCATTCCTTGATTTCTGAAAAAAAGAGAGATTTACAAATTAACAATGTAACGAGAAAGTAAGATAATTTTTGTAGACAAATGCTTAAAACTACACCACCTTCTCATCACAAAAGTAATATTTTCAATTAGGTGCAATTTCTTCGAACAATCATCATTGACTTACTGAGGAAAACATCAGAAAAATAATCCACTGAATTTGTTTCAAATATATGTGTACTTGATTAAAATATTAGTGCAGACTCTTCTCACAAGAAATTGATAATAAAGTTACCTTCTGAGTAAGAGGCTAAAAATTTAGGTAGGTACCTTGCAAAAAATTGAAAAATCAAATTCAATGGGTCAAAATTTGCAGGATGAATGAGAAATGGGAGAGAAAAGAAGAATGAGGGATGAGGAAAAAATCCTTGAAATGAACCTTTATATTTTTAGTCCATTATGCTTCATGGTTTCATCTGCTTGTATAATATTGCAGATTAGACCATTATCATTTAGTAAAATATTAATGTAAGACTGCAGTTCATCCTTTAAACCATTGTATTACTACTTTCAGATAGCACAAAAAATGATTCTCTGACATGAAAAACTGATCCTATGTGATGAGATTTTGTGGAAACATGTAAGACTATGGTAAACTCGTGGAAACTTACTTTGTTAGGTGTGAAAATGTCGTTGATTGTATAGTTTTTATTACTAGCAACAGGTGGTCTGAACTGAGGAGCTGCAGCAGCTTCTTGGAAGCGCATATTTCTCGAGTTCTTTTCAGGCGCTGTCAGGAGACGTGCCAAAGTTGGAGAAAACGCTGTTGGTCTATGCTGTGAATTAGCATTACTTTTTGATTGATTATTTGACTTCGTTAATATCCCATGAAGCAGAGATGTTTGAGTCTGAGGTGGAGAGGGCGGAGCTGCCACTGGATGAAGGGTGACTTCAGGATATGGTGGCGGTTGCGATGATGGTTTATTGGAATTAACTTGTGGAGAACCTCCTTGAGACGACAGGTTATCTTGTTTCATTTTCGCAAAATGAACAAGGAAATCTTTGAAACTGACATTATTCGAACTTTGTACGTTCGCTGCATTGGGCTCTGAATTTTTCATGGAGTCTGCACTGGAAGGTCTAGATATATCATGACCTGCAAAAGAAAAATTGAATTAGTTCAAGAGCGTTCAACTAAACAGAGCAGAGAGTTATATCAATTTGCATTGCAATTTAACATTATATCAATCCTAAAAAAATTCTACAAATGCTGAGATACGCGAGTTATAATGGACTTGTTGCGTAGTAATGAAAAGAGGTACGGTCAGAATGCTAAGAATCAGTTTAATAAGGGTATTTGAATAGTTCAAGCGTGAAAAAACCATGGAGACTGGAGAGGTACACTAAATAATTGAGTGATTTCAATTATTTTTCTGATATGCCCACTTTTGTCTAATGTCCTTCATTCTCATGATCCTGCTCTTTGTCTTGCCCTTTCTTCAATCTTCGAACTCGCACCATTGGGACCACCATTGTGGCACCACCGGGAAAGGAATGTTTGATGCCAGAAAACTCAAAATTGAGTTATTGCTAACATTGTATGGAGGGGGATATATAAATATTTTGTTACACAAAACACTAAACAATGTTAAACTAAATATAAAAGAAGGCAGTTTGATTCTGGGGCTCAAAAATGTGGTTTAATAAAAAGAATATACAAAGTTAAAATGGGGCATTGTGGGGGCTAAAATTATCAGGGAAAAATTTAACTTTAGATCTTTTGTTGGCATAAAATGGAATTACACCACTCACAACTGTATTTTTAGAATACTAGCATTGTCTGTTGAAAATTCAAATTTCCATTCATGATTGACCCATGCTGGTTTATGCACCTAACTTGGGTTGAATTGCAACTCTGAAAAAATTTGCTTCTCTGTCATCTTTTGTTCCGCTGATAACTGCAGACCTGCAAATAAACTGCTTCTTAGCCTTGCATTGAACCTTAGCTACTTGTTGGTAAAATAATTTCTTAGAAATTTAGCTGTGACAACCATGGGGTCCAGTTTACATTTCTCAAGAACAACTAATGTTAGACCGCTACCAGTAAGAGCATAGGATTTAATAAAAAAAAAATTATCTCAAGGCGCCAAAAAATATTGAAAAAATATAGGCGAGACTTACCCATAAAGTTATTAGGAAAATCTTGCGAGGAAGCAACAGTGCGGACATGAGATCCAGAGCCCAAGGCTAGATTTGCCATGCTCATTAGCGCTGGACTACCACTAAATCGGGTGGAGGAAACTATGGAGCTCTCTACTTTGGGCTGCATTGGTCCCGCTGGACCACCTGTCGGTCGACGACCTCTCCGTGGTATTGTTTCAGGATGCCTTGATCTGTAGTCAGCAATAATCGATTTCACATCTAAAATTGGACCTTGTCTGCCTTCTCCGATGACAGAGTTTTGTAGATCTAGTAGAGCAGATGCTGAGATCTGTGGAGGCTTTGGTAATATTGGTCGTTGAAGTTTGTTATTTATATTATTACAATTTGAACTAGGATTTGAGGAGCTGCGCACTGACGACCGGTCTCCATTCACCTGCAGAGGTACTTGACTTGGACTCGACGAGACGATGGGCACCATCATAGCATTGTTATTAACAGAGTCGGCGGGGTTGGACTGTTTCATTTGCATAGAACCCATCATCGGCCGCTTCATCTGAAATTAGAGTCAAATTTAAAATTTTACTACAGATTTTTCTTCCTTCTTTTAATGAATAAAAGACTTAAAAAGATAAACAAATTAAAATACAATATCATAAAATGAGGGAAAGACTCAGTGAAGAGCACGCCCGGAATGAATGACTTTTTTACCAAAATTTTAGTAACACAGAAAAAACAAGGTAGCACTAGAAGTCTACAAAAAGAGGGAAGGATGCATTTCAGCTTAAGACTCATTACTGAAACGAGGAAACTTGAAAAATCGGGAGAAAAACTGGATTGACTCTATAAAACAACATTAGGCAAAAAAGGGGTCCTTGGAGCTAAGAGGTGTTCTAAAGGCGATTTCTGTTTGTATTACGAAAAGGGGTGGAAAGATTCATGTTAAGCAAAACATCCTCAAACAATTAAGAAGTTGACAAAACATACAAGTGCCATGAAACCTCACACTATCCCTCTGAAATTAGAATCAAATTAATGTTGGCTTTCATGCCTCTCTCAATTTTCGTTTTCAGGCCCAATCAGTCAAGTATTTAAGACTCAAAATTGTTTGAGCCCTGACTTGCAAGGACCATTACGGACACATGTTTTAAAAACGCCGCACTAAAATTTAAAATTTCAGCCGCCGCTCATTATAAAAATTGACAAAAGATAGGTGTAGGAACATTCAAGTTGCGAGATCAAACCTATTTCGTACACGATAAAACCGGGTTGAACATGATGAGAAGAATGGAGAATTTAGCACGCACATTTTTTATCTTTTCTTCTGAAAATGCTTAGAGAGCTGATTTCGCAGTATTTTTTGTAATTTTTCTTTGATATGGGAGATACTTAGGATAAATGCACCGCCCAATGACGTCGTCTGGCGGCATTTCCCATTTACAAACACACGAACCTATTTTACAAAATTGGATAATTTGGTCATATCTATTCCAACAATCATTCAATTTATGGTATCTTCACGTTCAGTCCACTCATAAGTTTCCATTTTAACACGAAATTCATCAAATTTCAGACACCTGCAAATTCTCCATTTATCAACCTGGATCTCGTTTGCTGAACAGATTGATCAACACGCCGCACATCAATCATCATCGGGGGAAAAACGGCGTTGACCCCTGAAAATAACTTCGACATTACTGTGCGAGGTTCCGAAAATACCGTGTCTCACAGTACAATGCCCTCGAACAGCCTTAATTCCCCCGATAGTGAACATGCGCGGCGCCTCACTATGGTCCCAATCCGCTCGGGAGCGCTCAAAAATCGATGTTTATGAAATTGGACGACATTTTTTTTTCAAGTCAAAATTGATAAATATAGTATCTACGGGTCATAAACTACACGTAGTATACCTCAAAAAAATTTCTAGTCACTTTGAAAGTGTCACAAACTGTGCAAATAGTCGGATACGTATTTTCTGACCCGTGAAGTGGCTATTTCTAACAAAGCGTTCGGAGCCTCTCCTGAATCATGAAATGGTCTCTCAAAATTCCTGCTTATACCATTTTGTAGAGGACTCTAAGAGGATTGTAACGCACTAATTACAATTTTTCTCCGAGGCATTCTGACACATCCCACACAAGGTAGAAGTTGGATACCTATTTTTCATAAAAAAATGCCGATTTTTCCCTCGAACTTTCATTTTAAAAAAAAGTCACCAAAGGTCACCTAATGAGACACCTTTAGAAAGCTTCTACACATCCTTGGGAAGCTACAGTAGAAATATTTCGTGCTTTGGTTCGCTTTTTCTCGAGAAATCGAATTTACTAGGTCTCTAAGTCGGTGGCTAAAATAACGGTATTTAGCAAGTTTAGCCATCGATCAATCTGTAGTCGTCTTAAACTTTTTTGAGGCATGCGACACCTCCAAAAACGTGCTTAAGTAGTCTCTATGAATCCTTAAGAAGGATTTTAAACCAAAAATTGTTGGTTCTTCTTGCTTTTTGGACGAATTTTGAATCTTTTTCGTACCTGCGTGTTTCTTTCACAATACTGTTTTACAACCCTGGAAAGCCCCTCGAAAAATATTCTGAGACATTTGGCACCTCCAGAGACACTTTTAAGTCGTTTCTGCAGATCCTTAGAAAGGCAACCGAACCAAAAATAATTGCTTC
>NW_017547308.1:1753252-1829204 GCF_001854935.1 Bemisia tabaci
TGTGAAAAAATGACAGTAACTTTTGCAAATGATTTTTTAGGGAAAAGCGGAGGTCAAATTCGGATTCAGCGCATCAAAATCATGAGGAAAACATATCTTAAATGTATTTATACTCAAACGGAGAGCCGCTATGATTTTTGATCACTGAAAAGTGAATTGGGACCATAGTGCGCCTGCCGACGCGCGACCTCCAACAATTCGTGAAATATAGGATTATCAAAACTTCATTATCGCACGACTTGAAGGACGCGCATAACAATTTATGATTAAGACTCGAGCAACTTCGAGACTCGAGAATAGGACGAGAGACCACCTAGGTTTGCATTTCATGGCGAGGATGAGGTGCGGATATAGACTGACTTGCAGAGTGGAGTTGGGAGAACGGAGGACAAGGACTGAGAGAGAATAAAGAACGTCGAGCGAGACGAGGCAGAAGGGCTATGATGCTTTTTTATGATAAAGCGCCTGATAAATGTCACTTTTATCAACGGGAGTCGGGAGTGTCTCCACTCAAATTGCTCCTCAAGACAAGGTTCTCTGGTTAAAAGTCATCCTGCCTAGCGCCAAGGCTAGACTGCGGTCAACTTTAAGTGCACACATAACCGGAAGAAACAAAATATCCAGCTATGCAGCTGTTATTCTTTATAAAAAAATTAAAGGCGAAATAAAGACGGAGAAGAAAATCGAGAATACTAAATACCAAACAGTAAATTGCCTGAAGAAAGAGGGGGAAAAAATGGTATGAAATGGGTCTTGAGAAGGTGTACATGTACAACTTATCAAATTCTGAAAGTTTCTTTATTTTCACTTAATGGACCACTAGACAAGGTACGAGTTAAAGGATTCTCATACATGTTTCTTGACCAGAATTTCACGTAAAGCACGATTCTTGCACCGAAAATTACTGAAATCAACTCTTAACGAAGATATTAACGTTTTCATTTCACATTGATTACGAGGAATTTGAACTGCCCGCTCACAAGAAACTCGAAGCTCTACGTGAGTCAAATCGCGCACGACAACGGTTTCAGCAATCTTCTCAATCGAACAATGTTCATTTCCCACCATGCGTTGTTCAAACTATAAGCAATTTGCTCTAGCTGATTGTGAGTCAAAGCGTCAAGATTGAGGTTGCCAGCTTTTTATACCGTAGAGACTGTCATGATAACGTTTCGCGCGCGATGTGAATCACGTAGAGCGTTGAGTTTTTCATGAGCGGGTGGTTTGAATTTACGCATCAAGAATCATTAAATATCTTCGTAACTAGTTGATATCGGTAATTTTCGTTGTACGCATCGTGTTTTGCGTGAAATTTTGGTCAAGAAACATGTTTCAGAATGCTGAAATTCGTACCTTGTATAGTGGTCCATTCTCTCTAAAAGCGAGCACATGAATACAGGCCCCGAGCTGATAGATGAAAATTGACTGATAGCTGATAACTCTAGCGTGAATCAGAAACGCCGGACGGCTGGAAAATGCCCCTTCGTCACTCCGAAAGAGGCTAATTTCAGGTATTTTTCAGGACATCCTGAAGGAGCCAAACAAATTCCTTTTTCAAAACTTCCGAAGAGCAATTCGGGTGATTTCTGCAAGCTCACTTGCTACCTCACAGAGACAAAACTAGGGTGTAAGCCTTTTAAGACTTTTATTAGTTCATCTATCCACTTCAAGGCGGTTATCTAGGTTCCACGCGTTCATGCGGCTATATTTTTGCCACAAAACTGTCCACGCTGATCGACCAAATATTGATCTTATAATAGAGGCAATGCTTATTTTTCAATATTCATTCATGTACTAGAAAAGGGGCAGCATCTGTACTTTCGAAAATACATTTTGACTTCTTTGTTAAACAATATGAATGAGCGGGGAGCCATTTTTGAGAGGTACCTAAATCATTGAGAGCTTCAGTGAGCAAGTACGAGTAATGGAAAATTTGCACGTGCATTTTTTATTGCTCCGTCTGAGAGTGCTTACACAGCTAATTATGCAGTAATTAGTATTATTTTTTCTGAAATGGGAGATAGCATGAAAATAAGGTTTAAAAAAGAGAACATGCACTGCCTGATGACGTCACCTGGCAGAATTTCTTATACGTAAAGACAGGTATTTTAGCGGATTATATAATTTTGTCATACCTCATCCAATAATTTTTCAATTTATGAACCAAAGATATCCTCGTGCTCAGTTCTCGCAGCAGTTTCATAGTGCATATTCTCCATTCAGTTTGAATTATTCATGGTTTATTTTTTCAAATACCCACCCAATTTTAGGAGTACAAAAACTTTCCAATGATAAAGTAAGTGTTTTGAGGACGGAGGCATGTGACATGGTCACATAGACAAGAGAATTTCCACGTTTCCAAGAATAGATAGAGGTGAGCGTGGTTTCCCAAAATACGAAAGTTAACAGTTGGCGCGGCCTTGAAGGTCGAAAGTCCGTCGATCAACCAGTGCGGTGGCGAGAAACTGACCTTGCACGATAGTAGGTTACTGACGGGCATTCATAGAATACGAGCACGGCCCCAGACCCATTAAGAAATAGCTTGCTTAATGCGTCAACCTTCTGGATAGGTGTGCACTGATTACATTGAAATTGGTGGCTATTTTAAACTCTTAGCAAAAAACTCAATTACGTTTTGAGGAAAATTCCCTATCGACACCAGAAAAGTGGTTTCATGGAAACTTAAAAACGCGACTAGAGAGGAACACTAGACTACTAGACAAGCCGAAGGCGAAAATCTGAAACTCAGATTGAACCACTGAAAAGGGTAATAAAAAATTATGTCATAAGACATGTTTTCTCCTAAAAATTTCGGGCCAAATATATTGGACATCGATACAATTTTTAAAATAGTCTCATGAGAGAGCATTTGGGTTCCCTAATATTCTACTTGCGATGAGGAAGGAAAGGGAGGGGAGGGGGTTGATCGACGTGGGTAAAATTGGCCATTGAAAGAAAAAGCAAGGACAAAAAAATTTCATTCGGCAACTAGTTAGGGTTGGATTTCACAGAAATCTCCTTCCTCTGATGTAGGTACTTTACGAGCGTTGACTTTCAAAGAAAATTCTTTGTCAGCGCGAAGAGAAAATAAATCCGTTGTAAAGCAGAAATAAATTTGTCCACTTTTATATTTAAGAGTAAGTTTTTGGCAAGCGGGAGCTTTGAAAAGCGCTAATTTTTCGACTATGGGCTGAATGAAAGTAGAAATTTAGCATGACAACTATATTTCATAGGAGATTTTGATGAGATAACTGGAATTTTGAGGGTGAATTTCTAAAGTGGTCCGGCGGTAGTAGAACTTGCATATTGCCGAGACGAAAATGATGGGTAAGGTTGCAAAATCGTATCCCCGTTGCAGGATCTATATGACTCACTGCCCACACATCTCTCTGTTGAAGATTTCTCCGAGAGAGGATCAAAGCAAATACAATAAAACACGTATAGGAATCGAACAAGTCACATCATGAGACTTTTTGCCGACTTTTAGTGATTACAATTTCATCCTAGAGCCTCCAGCGGTTATTCCAGCGTAAATATTAGTGATATTCACAGGGAGTTAGACAAGCTTTCGGCCAACGAGCCAACTGACCCACGTTTAGTGACGGCGGTTCCTATAGTTCCGCTAGAGAAAAGTAAAAAAAGTGCCCCCCTCATAACCACGACACAAAACATGGTGTGCACTAATGCAGCAGATGACGTCATCCACCGTCTTTTTCAACAGTCCGTACTAGCGATATGATTGCGGACCTTGAAACTTGGCATTTTTGATAGGTTTTAAACTATTGGGTGAATTTTCTGAAATTTTACGTTTTCCGCACTGTAAAATCATGAAGAACAACAAATTACATACATTTGCTTTAATCATAATGGATGAAACGTTGGCGGAGAATTTGAGACACTGCAATTAAGAAGTGGATGTATTTCTATCAAACGGAACTATGTGCATTAAGCCATGAGCTCTGAGACCCATAAGAATAACAGGGCTCACGTCATAATGCACATGGTTCCGTTCGATGGAAATACGTCCAAATGCCCTTTCTACACCCAGCGCTTCAAATAACTTCGGTC
Organism: Bemisia tabaci; assembly: GCF_001854935.1. Classification (NCBI taxonomy): domain Eukaryota; kingdom Metazoa; phylum Arthropoda; class Insecta; order Hemiptera; family Aleyrodidae; genus Bemisia; species Bemisia tabaci. The sequence continues at coordinate 1,757,321 of NW_017547308.1, forward strand.
ATCGAAGGGGATCCAGAGGTCCAGATTTTGGAGCGAATGCTAAAAACACGACTTCTTATGTTTGACAAGGCGAGGCTATCGATTGTCCTCTTCAGATTGGGTTCAAAGGCAGGGAGTTAGAATAGGGACATATATATATGAGAACCCATTTTTTTCTTTTCTTTTTTTTTTTCTCTACACAACGCCTAGCCGTTTATGCTTTGCTTTTTTATCAATCCATCTCATAGACTGATTTAGCGACTACGTCATTCGATATAATATCAAAATCTTGGTTCAATTGTGTTACTTTTTAAATTAGTCATTGAGCGGCCATTAATGAATTAAAGACTCATTAAAGACGAGAAATTAGGATTGTAAGAAAGACTTGGACGGATTTGACAAGATTCTGTGTTTGTTTTCATTCGAAGGGGGGGGGTGGATATTAGATGAAATTGATTGCATTTTGCAAAAAGGAACCACAAGCATTTCAAAGTCGCTAAGATTGCGCAACTTTTTTCACTTTGCAAGTAGAAACCGATCATCTAAACAGATCTCATCCTCACTCCCAATAAACTATAAATTCAAGACGAAAATTACTTCGGGAAATTAAATTTTTTTCATGGTTTCTGTAATTTTCTGCAAAGAATTCAAGTTGAGGAATCCTAGCAACATTGAAATGATCTTGGTTCCTTTTTGCAAAATGCAATGCAAATGAGGTAGCCACTGAATGAGTGTATTGTAAGAATTATTAGTTTTTTTTTTTTTTTTTTTTTTTTTTTTTTTTTTTTTTCTTTCCCTCTGCTGTTTAATGGCTTTGTGTCCAAGCACCTGCAGACATATTACTAGTTTGGTAGTTACCTTTCGGGCGTCTTTGTCATTTGGTATGGATGCTGGGCTGTTGGCGAGGGGTGCGGTGGGGTTGGGGGTGGTGGGGGCGGAGGCGGGGACGGGGGTGCTGTCCCAGTCGGAGGCCGGACTCGAGGTGATGAAGTACTGGCGCCGCTTCCGAAGGAGCCGCTCCAACATCTCCTCCTTCAGCTTTCGGAGCCGGAGTATGGAGTTCCACTCCAGCTCCTTGGCCCGCGCCAGTTCGCCCAGGGCCGAGATCTCCCTCTGCAGCTTGTCCGCGCTCTGGTTCATGTCTTCCAGGCTCCCTGCCGATTGTTCCAGGTACTCCCGCACCAGCTTCTCCCGGGCGTCCTCCTCCACGCCCACGCTGTCCTCCATCCGCTCCATCCTCTTCTTGTACTGCGGGGCTCCCAAGGCCGAGTCGCTGTCGCTCCCGTGGCTGCTTCCGCCTTTCTCCAGTCGCCGCTTCCTCTCCTTGAAGCGCTCGCACCCGGAGCCCGAGCCCGAGCCGGACCCGGTGTCCACTTCATTCACCTGAAACACGAGAACATAACAACTTAGTTTCAGGAAAGGCTTCAGAAGGGAGACAAATCACAAGAAAAACCCGTAACGTTTCGAAATAGTTACAATTCCATCATCAACCGGCAGGGTGTCTACTAGAACAGGCTGGTCAAAAATCAGTACTTTATCAGTGCTTTTTCAGTACATTCCCAAGAAATTCAGTACAGTCTCCTCGACACACAAATTCAGTACTTTTTCAATACCTTCAACTGAAGAAATTGGAAAAATTTCAAAAATTAGAATTTCCCGCTCAAATTGCGACAAAAATGAAAAAAATCCGGACTTTCTTGCAAAATTTCCGCACTTTTTCAGTCTTCCGGACCGCCCTTGAAAAATCAGTACTATTTCCGGACTTGCAGACACCCTGACCGAAAACAAAAATTCACTAAAAATGAGTCGCTGTTATTGCGAGACCGAGACTCAAAACCTGAAACACTAACAGCACACGTTCCGTTGGGTCTAACATCAATCCTGAAAGCTAGCTACTCGCTTAAATTGGTAAGCCGGCTTCACGCGCTAAAAATGGAGTCCAGGAGTCCTGAAAATGAGTCATCGGTGTCGCTGTTGAATTTTGACCCTCGAAACCCATTTTCCGATAGGTATTCTTCACTTTGTACAAAATATATTACGAATTTGTGCAAATTTACGATTGTTTACAATATTACGGGTAACTTTAAAACTCAGCCGGCATTTCATCAACGGAAGTGAAATGCTGGCTATTTAGCCCCTATCTCATCGATCGCTGAAAATTGCGTGTCGTGGCCCAGTTTTCAGGGCACCACTCAACGATGCATCGGTGACCTCCATTTTCAGCTCCCATTTCCAGCTCCCAGCTTCCTTGATAGCAAAAGGAGACGAAGATAAAGTGGAGCGATCCTATTGGTGGGAGCGGGGGGTTGCAATGGACAGAGCGTCGTTCCTCTAACGTGAGGGGGAGGGCGTACATCGATAATCACATGAGCCCCAAATGGCATAGATTTAGATGTAAAGCAGGTCTCATGTGGAAATTGAGGTACGTCCTTATATCAGAAAGGCGACGAGAGGAGGTATGAGTAATAGACTAACAAACAGAAACCCACGAGGGACCCTGTGGTTGGTCCATCATTTTCTTTCTTAGTCTACACCCCTTACAACCGATGGGATCGCTCCATTTGGAGGCACACTTAGGCTGCTTCCTTCGAAAATACCTATTTTATAAACCTCAAAATAAAGGCAAAAGTATGCGAAAACGAAAAGTAACATTCGAATCATTGAATCAATCATCAAGGAGGAGCGGATTTTAGTTGATTGACCGAGGAAACATTCATTCGTCAGAAAGAGTTGGAACATTTTTAGACAAGTCGAATATGACCTTGGTTTTTTTTTCATTCGCCGGATCCTCAAAAAATTCATTTTTTCGGAACCCCCTGATTTCGTGAAAAATTCATGCATGACAAGGAAAGACAGATGCCATTTCAAGGAAGCGCTAAAATGCTATTCCGCGAATCGCCATGTGAGACCCTTGCCTCTTTTCAAAACTAAGTATTTCTCTAACTTGGTAATCTTCCTCTTTTAGTATATTTCAAGCAAGCATACTACAAGTATACTACAACAAGTGGATTTGAGGAAAGAGTATGGTGTTCGTTCCTATAAGGGTGCCGGAGTGTTCCTCTTCTTGTTATCTATCCGAGGATACTTAAAAAGCGTGGGGGTGAGGCAATTTGGGAACCACTCGTTGGAAAAGCAAACACGGTTCCAATAGCTTAATCACGTTAGGGTCTATATTATGGTGCTCTGCTGGTTTTCTGAGATAAGAAATCTCACGGATGGTCAAAAATATCCCCTTGAAAAAACAAAATACAGACGTGCTCGTTCGTATCAGCAGCGGTTACGCGGGGAAATCTACATGGTCGACTTTCAAGATTTTTATAAAAGTAAACATTAGGATGAATCGGTGCGGTGCAACGGTTGAAACGAGGCTAAGGCTAGATTTTCCTTATTTGTGTTGGTGGAAGGTCAGACTTTTCCGCTTCAAACGTTTCGACGCCGATCTCTGCGAGACGCCGCACATTGGATCGAGTCAACGGGAGAGATCGGACAAAATTTGGAAACTTTAAACGCTTATAACTCCGTTTATACAAAACTTTGAGGTTTTAAAAGTGGTGTCAATAATTTTCTCGTGAAATTTTCTTCCAGAGACACCCCTTAAAATTCAAAATGTGACGAAATGGACGTCAAAATTTGCAGTTTTAGTCAAAAATTTCATGTCCGACCTCTCCAATTGACTCGATCCACTGTGCGTCGAGGGTAATCTCGGTCAACAAAAATAGTGCAGGAGAGGGAGCTATGGCCAGCGATAGCATCAAGAGCTGATTCCTCACTTATCGTTCGACACACTGAGACGACCAATCATGTCATTGTTCGGGCACGCGCTTGCAGAGGGCTGATTCAGTGTCTGGTACTTCTTTCTAAACTCGACCTTTGCACAGATGACTTGATTTTCAATGGTTTTAAAATTGGTCACATTCCGAGTTGAGTAGTCAGTGTGTATGCGTTTTTTCATTTTTCATTTTCCATTTTGTTTTTTCAATCAGCATTTATCTATAGACAAAAAAGTTCGATTCACAGATAGGAGGACTGGGTTGGTATTTTATTGTATTATCTGGATTACAAATTTCAGCTTGTAGAGAATATGCTGGTCATAAGTTGGAGATGAATATTTAATGCGTTAATTCAATACAAAGTCCCGGATAAATCATCAATCAGTCGATGGTCCCTCAAACACGAGAAATATATAACGATTGCGAAGAAACACTTGGAAGCATTATATGATCACCCCGGCATGAATAAATTGAGGTTATGTTTCTGTTTACGATGGCGTCATTGGATAGTGATGTGCATCGAATGGCACAATCACTAAATTAGTTTGATTGGACTACAATTTCCAAAAAGGAGGCTACTATTTCTAGCTGATCAATAAAAGCGCTCATCTGCGGGATGAAACTAATGGCAGATCCGTTGTTTCCAAAATGAGGCAGAACTATTAATGTTTAAGTGCAAAAGCTCAATTCTAAGTCAAACCCGCATTGAGCGTGAATTTAATAATATATTAATCTGAGCTCAAACGAAGAATTAATAAGATTGCTTTCAAACCAGTTTAAACGCTACTTAAAACCCGATGGTTCTCTTGAAAATAAGTAAAACGTCTGAATATCATAAGAGGAAGTGATTTAAATTCTGTGTACTATAACCCGTACCCTTTTAGGTTCAGGGACTTATTACTTCTTGTTCGATTCAAAGAACACCCGTAGCGTTTATAAAATATTTCTCAGAATTTCTCAGAACAAGGAGGCAAGCACAACGTGGCCACAGAAATTTCGAGCTGGAATTTCCTACTTCAGCGGGCTTCCCCGAAACCGCAGTTTGAGAAACTTCCCCGACATTATAGGAACGACACGGAATGATAAATAATTTTTTTAATATTTGATCCGGCCAGAAGACAAGCTAAAAGCTGTAACTATGACGCAACATCCGAAAATTTGCCCCTTGGGTAAACAAAGTTTTTCCTTGACTGTCTGGCGATTGCATTCTTATCCCTTAAAGTTTCTCACTTTTCCTTGACTGTGGTCACGCTGTATGCATGCTTTTTTGGGAAATGTTTGCATTATAACTGACATTTCACTGGAAAAAAAAAAAAAACACATTGGATCGAGAGTCCAGAATCTTAAAAACATCGACAAGAAAGAATACTCTTGATTCAATAAGATTTAAGCTTCAATCAAGAACCAAGCTTCTTAATTTGAGCGGATTTCCTTTTGATTCAAGCTTAAATCTGATTGAATCAAGAGTCCTTTTTCTTGCCATTGTTTTCAAGAGTCTGCACTCTAGATCCAATGTGTTTTTTTTTCCAGTGTTGGTGAGAGCGGGGACTTCAACAGACTACTTCAGGGTTAATAAGCAACTGTAGGCTCCATCGAACGGGCGGACGGGCGCGCATTTTACACGGGATCCAAAGGATCCACGGAAGGGTTTTGGAGGATCCCCCGCCGGAATCCAGGCCATCTGGTTTCTATTCCTAAAAAAGGAGATGTCATTTTTATGCGCTTTTTCGTAGAGTTATGGATCAAAACCCCCGTGTTACGGGAAAGAGTGCTAAGTGCACTCTTGGATTAGTCTCTAGACACACACAGGGATCGAGACAATTAGAGAGGTCGGACATGAAGTTTTTGACTAAAACGGCAAAGTTTCATGTTTCTCTTGTCGCATTTTAAATATTCAGAGATGCTTCAGGAAGCAAATTTTACGAGGAAACCAATGGAGCCACTCTTAAAACCTCGAAGTTTTGTATAAACGGAGTTATACGCGTTTAAAGTTTCCGAATTTTGTCCGACCTCTCCTATCGACGCGACCCATTGTGCGCCGTCCTAATTATAAAGACCGAAGGAGCACTCGAATCTTGCCGAATTTCCTCTCAGTGAATATTTTGGAAGAAAGTTATTGAAAGAAATAAGGGTCCGAGACATTTCCAGACTTTATACATCGAATTACGAAGGATATTCTCTGAAAAATTTGAAGGAAAGTATTCACAAATTTTCATAGGATAAGATTCATCCGATCATTCAGCACATGATTCATGATGTTGATGTTGTTGTTGATGTTTTCATTTGATTTTAGAGCACAATGATTTTACGAATGCGCCAAAAATACACAATGAATGAACCATGTAACATTAAGTGGTTCAGCCTTTATCAATAAACTTTTTAACTGAATAAGAGCATCGTTTAATCAGAAAATTGTTGAGGTTTTTGTCGACATTTTTTTCAATTCGCAACTTTTCACAGATTTTTAGGCGATTGATCGCACAATTTTATTCCTGCCTGCATAAATACATTATATTGACTTGAGAGCAATTTCAATTTTTTTTTTTTCCATGTATTATGATCGTGGATATTTCCACTTCTTTCTAGTGTGTTAATCTTCTTGACATGAAAATTCTTGATGTGTCGCGGAAAACTTGGCAACGCCTGACGGCAACGGCTCATACGGCGTTCTTCCTTAGCACGGCGCCATAAGAGCTTGTGTTAACTGCACCTAATACGAAAATGAAGTTCTTGCTTACTTCCGTAACCTGGACGAATCACCGCGGACATCTGGATTCTTGGGACGAAAAAAATATCGTCAGCCATCCTTAAGTCGCATGCATTTCTCTACGTGTTAAACTCTAGGAATCGCGATTGGTTGCGTTGGGTACTGAATCGTCTTAAAATGATTTCAGATTATAATCAGCATATTATGATAAAATCTGTCAAAACATCAAGTTTTCACGTTCGATGTTCATGAATGCATCTTGCTATGGTAGTAAATGAAATTTCTTGACGATTCCGGGTTTTCCGGCCTAACTGCAAGGCCTACAGACCTCTCTCGAAATTTAAAGACGCGTAGGAAAGGCCTTGGACTCTATGAGGGTTAATCAAGAAAATTCAGTCTGCGAAACTATAAAAGAGCTGAAGCAGTTAGTTTTCTTATTGTGTTCGCTAAAGTTAGAAAAAGATACACCACTTGCGCAACGAGATTGCGCGTCGAGATTTTTCATCTGTATGAACTGAATAAATAATAAATGGCAACTCTTCTGTTTACTCCTTGGGCCCTAAGGATCTAGCTGGATTATTAAAATTTCAAATAGCGCCCCACTGGTTCGGGGCCGACAGGCAACCTTGGACTTGGAGCGGAAATAAGATGAGTTAACGGATACGACGAAACTACAGTTCTAGCAATAGGTCTCAAACCGACCACTTGACAAGGTGAAGCAATGGTTGACGATCAGGAAAACAGGGCACGAAAGTCGGATACCGGGAGCAACACACTGCCGTGCTCAGGACAATTTTTTTCAATTTTGTTGAATTTCCTTCGTCAAAATATTTATCTTAGAGAAAAGATGTGAATGTTTTTCTCATTACTTCCAATCAAAAGTTAAAGATCATGTGGCGAAGATATTGCTCTGAAAAATTGGAGGAAAAGTAGTAACTTTCCCTGAAAGACCATTATTGAGCAGAGGAAATTTATTAAAGCGCCCTGAGGACTATTCTCCTGAAAAATTCTCTACATTACACCTGCTTTACAGGTGTTGTGTCTCTAGCTAGTGGTCCAATTAGGCCTTATGTCTACGCCTGGCATACCCTGAAATTTTCCCCGATTTTGAAGAAAAACGTTCTAATCACATTACATAAAAACTCTTGGAAAAATTTTCGATCCTCTAATGATTGAACAGAGTTTTCAACATTGCGCAGCCATTCATCTTAAAATTGATAGTGCGATATATTGCATATGTATATCAAATTGATGATGTAAGTTGATGATAAAATAGGAATTGCCCAGAAATTTGACCTTAAAAATTGATTGAAAAATTTTTACTGCCTCAAAGTTCAGAAACTGATAAATTCATCGATGTAACCTTTCTGGGCGCCGAATTTCTCTAAAATCTGCCTGGGCATTTGAATAAAATTCCCAAGCAAGCTTGCCAGCTAGCTTCCATCGAAAAGTGTTAAAGTTTATTGCAAAATGTCAGTTCTTTCTTATATACTTCCTGTGGTAAATAGACAAGCAACGAAATTATATTTTTAATACTTTTTCAATAGTTTATTATTATAAAACGATAAAACGAAAGCATGAGGGAATTTTCTATCAAAACATCGTCTAATATATCCAACAACTCAGGGTTGCCACAGCATTTAGAAAATTATATTCCCTAACACGTTTTGGAGAAACTCCCTGACAATTGAATAAATGCCAGAAGGTTAAAAGGACATAATCAGATATAGTTCTTTGGTAATTTTTTTTTTGTTTGATTGACGTTTCAAACCCATCCTAAAAAGTAAATAAAGATGACTTAACGATTTTTCCCTGACATTTCCAGGCTTTCCCTGATTTTTTACAATTCCCTGACATTTTCCGGTATTCCCTTACTGCGGGAACCCTAAACTATTGAAACTTAGCGAGGAAAACTTAAAATTTCGCGACGAGGCCGGGCCGTGTTGGTAGTGAGACATTGAAATTTGTGTGCGGAGGCGCGAAACGGCAACAGAGGAGACAAGGAAGAGCCAGGGAAGAATAGGAGATGGATAGAGGATGGAGAGAGGATGGAGGGAGGATGGAGAGAGGATGGAGAGACGAAACGGAGGAGGAGAGTGCAAGGCGCAACGGGAGTGTGTTGTGGAGTATGGTGCAGATAAAATCTGGAAAGAGTGCGAGCAAGTCGGTTATGTGCGGCACAGGTCAATACGCTAGCAAGGTCTAAATGGCTGAAGATTGACCTCCGCCGACCGGCCGTTCCAAGGAGAGAAGTGTGTCAAGGCTTTAGGAGCAGACCTTCGGCTGTAGTACAGAGAGAGCTGCTTTACTTTGCTTTGCTTGTTAGCAGCCTTGCGAAACCCACCCAACGGATTTTGCGTCACTTGATCGCTCCGAGAACCTTCAACCGACGAAATAAAAATGTCCCACCTCAAAACTCCGTTGCCCTGCCTCCTGCACCGAACATCGTCGAATCCCAAAGTTGAAAAAGCGATCCTGCAAGAGACGCAACAAAGGTCCGGAGGGAACTCCTGAGACGAAGATGGGGCCTGTACATGCTGCGGTGATACGTGATAGCTGGTCACCCACCATTCACCGATCACGAGCGCTACCCAGTTCGCTTTGGGTACGTCGCAGGAAATTAGTCAAAACAGGCATTTTCTCAAATGCCTGGGCAAATGATCAGATATTCTTACTTGGATTGAAATTCTGAGTCTTCCGCTAATATTAGACAAAATAATTATCCTCTCAAAGTGATGAGGAGTTTCTGTAAAAATTGGCATCAAACAATTGTAAATAATTTAGATCTAGTCCTTAAACGAGCTTTTATCTCAGGATTTTCACTCTGTCATATAATACCGACTTTTTAGAGTTTTCAAACAAAAATATATGAGGAGCATTTGAAGAGCAAAATACAAGAAAAGATGGTAATTTTGATGAATTGGCACTCTCAAAACATTGAAAACTTAATAGTTCCTCGTAAAAAAAAATACAAGTTTTGGTAAACCATCAAAATTGGACTAATTGCCTGGGCTTTTGATGACATGCCTGATTTGAGTTCCAATCTTTAAGATTGCCGTCAATGTACGTTACTCGTTTTCTCCTAGAAGATGGAAGACAGCACTCCACACTCGCTTATTCTATTGACAATTTTCAACTCCCTCCGACTATTTTGCATTAGAAAAATATGACGTCGACTCCAACGTCCTTAAATTTTGCATCGTCTGCGAATTTGGAGTGCACCCTACGTTCGATTGGGGGAGCCCTGCTCCTCGAGGAAATCTAACTTCATTGTTAAAGATTAGCAAATGGAGAAGAGCTTAACTCCTTTGCATCATTTTAGGAAAACATAGGTCCAATTCAGCATAGGATAAAAACACATTTCTTCTTTCAATTTTGCTTCTGTAAGACGATCGAGTCTATTTTATATTTTTGGGAACGAAGACATCTTGATTTGTGATCATGGGGTGACAGGATGTTTGCACTGAATCAAACTTGAATGAGAAACGAAAAACAGTTTAGCCTCGCTGTTAATTTTTCCTTGCGGCTCTGGTAGCATATTTGTATTTAATGAGTTACATGACGACTCTAACGAAGGTGAGCTTGGTTTGGAGAAAAGAAACAGCTTCCATGTCAAGTGCGTATTCAGATTTGGGGAAAGACGGATACTTCATTAGGAGTGGGTAAGATTTCCCCAAATTTGGGCGAGCTCTTGCCCTGTTACATCGCAGTCGCAAAACATGTATTGAGATTCTTGTAGAATTCTTTTTACCGTAGTTCTATCCCCATGAAAATTAAAATCTTTGAGGGTGCAAATGAAATTACCTCTCTCCCGCAGCCTTGTATCACTCCCGTTTTACACAATCCAGACTTATTTGAAATAGTTGCAAAAACATCGCAGCGTGACATTTTTTGCAGATTACAGATTTTCATGACTTTTTCGACGGCTGGAGCACATAGAAATCCCTTAATTTTTCAGTTTGTTCAAGGCCGATTGAGCTATAGCATTAACTTCTATAGAAAAATATTTGAAGGATGAAGGAAGTATTTTAAAATGGGAAAAAGCAATATCGAAGTTCGTGTTTTCCCTGCAAAAAAGGGAACTTTGAAAAACGTCACGGTTTAACAGCTAATTCCTCCAACTTTTTCTGAATCTTTGATAGTCGAGTAAAATTACCCAACAGGCTCGGGTTCCTCTTAACTTGTCAAGCATTTGTCACTACGAACTAAGAGCGAGAAAGAAAGAAAAAAAAATCAGATGATCCCCATATACTCAGAGCTTTTCTTCACTTCTCTTTTGATTCAACGAAATCCATTTCCCTCCGATTTCCCTCATCAGAAAACAATTCTCAAGAATTACTGTGACCTCAGTTCATCAAGCTCTTCCATTTGAAGCAGGAGAATTTTCTCGCGTAACCTCCCCATCGAGGAACTCGTTTCGGCGGAATGGAAAATTGCAAAATTTTGCTACGGATTTCTCCGATCTCGTTTGAAGAATATTGCCTAATATTTACATGTTTTCCTGAACTTTTTACTCTTTTCACAAAAAAGGTATATTTGTTCAGGAGGCAGATGGTTCTTAACCATAAGATTCCGCCATTTCCACCTCTCCATCGGGAAGGGAAAATTCACCTTGCAGTATCGATGACAGGGAAGGGAAAATTCACCATGCAGTATCGATGACATATTTACCATCTATTTTTGGGTGAAGTAGGCGACCGGGGCAGAGGAGGGCACGAGAATAAGCGGATGTACATAAAAAAGAATGAGGAGTGACAGCGCAAAGCTGTGACGTAACCATCGGAACGAAAGTTAAGACATTATTTCAAAGAAACCGGTGTGGTGCGTCACATTGGCCATCGCGAAACAGCTTTCGCTTCATGGCGCAACACTTAACCTTTCCAAGGAACGTTTTCATTTGTGAATCAAGTGGGATGACCAACCGGGGGGGGGGGGGGGGTGTTCCTCCCGATACAGACTTTACAGCTCTACAAGCCCCTCCCTCTAGAATTTTCCAGGGCCTGCTTGACCAAAACTCTCCGTTGTTTAAGTTTCATATCCCACAGGAGCCAACATAGCTGCCAAACTCACCCGATTGGCTATTATCACACTGTTGGCCAGCTGTTTATATTACTTTAGAGGATGGTACTATCTTATGTTGTGTTTGAGCAACGCTGAATGTGACCGACACTTTGAAAGTCCGCTGAACTTTGAGTATGAAACGATTCGACTCTCCAACTTTGTCTCGATTGTGAGCTTCATTAAAAAAATTTCTTAGAATTTGGCTTCAAAGTGCTGAGGGTTCTATTCATCAATGAAATTGATCACCAATTACCTTCATCCTAGAAACATGAGATACAATTGATATTTTTAATGATGCTTTCGCAGTCAGTTGAGTGTTAGGCTTTAAAGAGTGAACCGCAGAGTTAAAAATGAATATGACGTGTTATAAACTAAGAATTCTCCTCTATAATCACGATCATATATACATTGTATCAATATTCATCATCTCACCATTTTAAAATTTCAATGACCCATTTTTATCGGGTGAGTGTGAATGAAATATAGCACCACGGCTGCAAGTTATCGAGAGGGGGAACACATTTCAAGGTGAAGGGACCTTTTTTTTCTTCAGAAACGGAGAGAATCCTCAAAACTGAAGCGGTAATCGACTTCGAAAATTAATTTCCCACGGAGTTTTCATACGGAGTTTTCTTCGCCTACTCTTTTCCTTACTTAATATTTGTTGTATCCGAGCACCAAAAATTATTTCATCACTCTCAAAAATTCATTTGTGATGCAAATACGAAGAGTGTATACATTAAAAAAATCGACTGGTGGTAAAAGAGTGAACTCGAGGCAATTATTCAGGTCACGGTCGAGAACAAAAACCGATTTCTAAGTGATGCAGCCAAATAAGTTTTAGCTCTTGTGAAAAGAGTCTTCGATGTTTGGCGAGGCCTTGCCATGATATTAAGCAATATCAAAGAATTTCTTTCAATCTTTAATAATACGAAGGGGTCCACTTCCTGGCCACTCCACGGCCCAGCCCCTGAGAAGCGGTGTAAGTATTATTCCGTTCTTTTCTCTCCATCAAGAAGTTACTTTAGGTAAAAACATTTTCAATTTGAAATTCATCTCGTCATTTTCCAATACTCCCTTTGGATTTGGAATCATCCGAGATGATCCCGTGTAACTGCCTCAGAAAATACATTACATGCAAAATAACGCGACATAAACCAACTGAGATCCCTGTCCGGAGGAAGATTTCGGCACTTGAATAATGCGCAGAGCGTAAAAAATAGAGGAATATCCGCAGTTAGGTTCGAACCTAACATGCAACTATTTTAACTCCGCGGTGGGCCAGGTTGCATACACACGATTGTGTAGGCGAAATTTGAGATCTACCCTAGGCTTTCGCGATCGGGTGCAGGAGCGATTAGTGTTTTCTCTCCCATTCGGTCAACTATTCGGACGTTCCTGACGAACAGATTTGTAAAGAGATATTAACTATCTGAGAAACGCCTCGAAAAAAGAACTCTGCAAATGAATAATGTACTAAATGGAAACAATGGGAGGATATACTAAGTCTAGTTTAGGCACAACACAGTTACTTTAACTCTGCGATAAGCCGAGGGAAAAAGGGAATAATCATCCCGAAACCAAAAAAAAATGTGATACTTAAACACACATTTTCAAGACAGCTCGGAAAGATCTGACTCGCAAGACGATCTAGACGAGAAAGCACCGTACTGCGAATGATAGTCTCGTGCCGAAACAGTACGTGGCATCGTTTTTCCAGGAAAAAATTCCCGAGCCTTGTACAGTTTCTGTATTATCGTTCTCACATCTCACCCACATACTTTCTTTTCGGTGCAATGGACCACTAGACAAGGTACGAATTTCAGCATTCTGATGCATGATTCTTAACCAAAATTTAACGTAGAACACGATACGCACAACGGAAATTACAAAAATCAACTCCTTACGAAGCTATTTAATGATTCTTAGTGCGTGAATTCAAACCATCCGCTCCTGAAAACTCAATGCTCTACGTGATTCACATCGCGCGCTAAACGTTATCATGACAGTCTTTGCGATATAAAAATCTGGCAACCTCAATCTTGACGCTTTGGCTCAGCTATAGCAAATTGCTTATAGTTTGAAAAATACATTGCGGGAAATGAACATTGCTCGGTTGAGAAGCTTGCTGAAACCGTTGTAGTGCGCGATTTGACTCACGTAGAGCTTTCAGTTTCTTGTGAGCGGCCAGTTCAAATTCCTCGTAATCAATGTGAAATAAAAACGTTCATATCTTCGTTAGGAGTTGGTTTCCGTAATTTTCGTTGTGTGAATCGTTTTCTACGTGAAATTCTGGTTAAGAAACATGTATCAGATCGCTTAAATTCGTACCTTGTCTAGTGGTCCATTGGACAAAATGCCAGATTGTAAAAAGGCATAAAGTAAAAGCTCGCTACGTCGAACCACGGTTAGGACGAATTGCCGCTTAAGTGGAATTCTTTGTCGGTCCCTACAAAATTCGACTTAGCAAGCATTTGCAGTAATTAGAGAGTTTTCGGGCAAAATTTGTTGTTCGAAACCTCAAACCCATTCTAGAAAGCGAATAAAGGCAATTTAACAACTTTCCCTGACATTTTCGTTATTTACCTTGACATTCCCCGGTTTTCCCTGACTTCTAAAATTCCCTGACATTTCCCGATTTTCCCTGAATTTTTAAAATTCCCTGACATTTCCCAGTTTTCCCTAACTGTGGTAATCCTGCCTAATTCATGTGATTTTCCCTGACATTTCCAGGTTTTCCCTGACTTTCGAAAATTACCTGACATTCCCCGGTTCTCCCTGGCTGCGGCAACCCTCATTCATGTCATTTTCCCTGACATTTCCAGGTTTTTCCTGACTTTTGAAAATCACCCAACATTTCCCGGTTTTCCCTGACTTTTGAAAATTACCTGACATTCCCCGGTTCTCCCTGGCTGTGGCAACCCTCATTCGTGTCATTTTCCCTGACATTTCCAGGTTTTCCCTGACTTTTGAAAATCACCCGACATTTCCCGGTTATCCCTGATTGAAGAACCGGCATAAATGCGAAAGGGAAGAGATGAAGAGGTGAAAAACTCACCTGGTTCGACTGGCTGGCGCAGCTCGCGACGCTGTTGGCATCCTCGTCGTCGGACATGGGCGTCGCGTCCTCCTTCTCTTCTTTGGCAACATCTTGGATGGACGCCGCTTCGACGGGGCTCTTTTTCGCATCCACTTCCACGTCCACCTCCCCGGCCGCGGCGGCGTCCACCCCCGCCTCCTCCTCGACATCCTCGTCGGCGGGCGGCGGCGGCGTCGTCGTCTCTTTCGCCATCGGCTCCGCCTCCGCTTCGTCTAGCTCGGGCTCGGCTTCTTCTACTTGCATCGCCTCCTCCGGGTCCTCTGGCTCTTCGGCCGGGGGCTCCGCCTCCGCTACTGCTTCTTCCTTCGACTCCTCGCTATTCTCGTGCACGCCGTTGACCAGGGGTCCCGCGTCCTCGCCATTCTCCTCCTCCGGCGACTCCGTTTTCTCCTCGCCCGCCGCGTCCGGCTTCTCGTCCTCGTGGTACGAGAGCCCGTTACTCGTGGGCGCCGCGACGCTCTTGCTCTTGTCTTTGACCGTTAGCAGAGCTTCCGACAGGAGGCTCGCTTTGGGCGTCGCGGCGCGGGCGGCCTCCTCTTCCACCGAAGCTGACTTGTCGCACTCGCTACCATCCTCCATGATCTGCATTCTGTTTATGCTGCAACAGAAAACCAACACGACTTTCTTAGCTCCAACTCCGATCAAAGATACAGGAGGATTTACACATGATCATTGCGACAAAAATTACATTCAAGTACAAGTATACATGATAAGAAAATTGAATTGAAAAGTTGGTTATTCGATTGAGCGTTGAAAACCGCACAACAAATAAAAAAACAACGATAAAAACCTAATGGTATTGTATTGTTTCAATAACTTCAAAATTGTATGGTGAAGGGAGGGGGGAATTTCAATTAGCGTTTCTCCAGAAAGGGTTCACGTTTGACGGCTGCATATCATCCTCGCACATTTCATCTTCGCACACTTTCTGTGATTATCATCCTCGCACACTTTTTTAGGATTTTATGTATTTCCTTACACAGCTTGACAACATCGCATTGGAAATTGCATGGAGATGATAGTTGATAGTATCAGACGGTGGACCCCGTTTGAACTGATAACGCTCCTTGATTCCACCCAGTCACCGAAATGCGATTGGGGTTTATGTTCATATTGCAACGGTTTTTTTTTGTTTTTTGTTTTTTTTTTGCCATTTAAAAACGAGCACATTTATTATGCTATGTGGATGCCTTTGAAGAAACTGTGCCAAGAATTATTTGGGCAAAATTACGAGAAAAATTACGAGAAATTTGCGAGAAATAGGAGAAGAAAAACATATGCTCAGCTTCAAAAGAACAACCGACTCTGATAACATTGCTAACGAAGGAAATGACGATGGCTTGATTTGAAAAATGATGGCTGCTGAGAAACACATACCATTTCCTTCATATTTGTTTACAGTGTT
The DNA here is from genome assembly GCF_001854935.1 of Bemisia tabaci. Classification (NCBI taxonomy): domain Eukaryota; kingdom Metazoa; phylum Arthropoda; class Insecta; order Hemiptera; family Aleyrodidae; genus Bemisia; species Bemisia tabaci. The sequence continues at coordinate 1,773,343 of NW_017547308.1, forward strand.
GCAATTTCATGCACATGCAAATGTGTGGCAAAGTATAGGTGTGCGAGGGTGGTAATGCTCGCGAAAGTAGGCGAGGATGAAAGCCTCCCCGTTTGACCTAGTTATAAATGGGAGTTACCTGGCCGCTACGCAGCCTTAGATGGCCTCCGTACGACAATTTTTTGCACATACTTAATTTCACCGGTAAAGTTAACGTCTTGGTACTGGAGAGGGTGAAAACAGGGAGAAAAAGGCAAAAGAAAGGGAAGAGTTATAAATTTCCAAAAAATCTTACTCATGGTCACGGAACTTAGAATTAATGATTTCTGAATGGCGCAATGTAAGTTCTGCATTCTCGAGCGAAGTTCGCTCGTCAATGGTTTCAAAACCAGTTAAATCAATTATAACGCTGCACTCATCTCCATGCAACGTCATTCGAGACGAGTCATGTGGCTCACGTCCGCAAACCTCAAGCTCTTTTTCTTCCTCGGCGGAAGGAAAAGGGATGGTCAGATGTTTCTTCCTCGGGGAGCCTTGGTCCGCACCTTCTGGTGAGTCGATTTCAATGAGTTCTGGTGCGTCAATTTCAATGAGTTCTGGCGCGTCAATTTCAATGAGCTCTGGTTCGCTGGATTCCCTCCGCCGCTTTGAGACCTCGGCCGATACTTCGCGCTTCAACACTTGCACCGACCCAACTTCCTGATTAAGGGTATTTTTTCCCACGACAACTTTCCAAATTTTTTTAACTTCACATTTATGAAGCATTAGCCGCAGCTCTTGCGGTGCTGAGGTGCGGGTCCAACGAGTCTCCATTGGGAGTACCCTACTTTTCGCGGAATCGTCCACTTGTTCAAGGCGCGCAACCAATTTCTATTCAAAACAGCCGAATATGAACGCCGGAGAAATAAAGGAAGAGTTTATCTACGAAAAATCGATGACACAATCCGAAACACTGATACTCAGAAAACAATAGCGCAGTAGCAAGAAAATGATCAAAAGAGGCCATTCCTGCCCCCTGTGGAAGTGCCAACTGAAGAGTCCTCGCGTTCCTCTGCGAGAGGCACCTTGCTTCGCCTCAGCGTCACTCACCCTCCCCTATTCACATCTCGCATTCTGAGGCGTTCTGGGGATGACCCCCGTGACAAATTGTGCCAAGTGGCCACATATTTCCCACACCTTGACCTTAGGCTTCCCTCACCACTTGCCCGGACTCCACCACTTAATTAAATGCAGGCCTCTATTGTTGGAGAAATGCAATAATTAATCTGACAACGCAGCATCTTCCCCGAAAAACCATAAAACAGTCGCACCCTTCAATACTTTACGAGGGTTCTCGTCCCCTGTTCTCACGCCTACGCTTGCGTGGTGCATCCCTTTGTCTTTGACTTCAGTCAGTCCAGATCCTTCTCTGTAGCTTAAAGCCGTGTTCGTCTCAGTGCTGTGAAACTGAATAAATTCTACTTCGGAATTAAATCATATCTTATTAATATCATAACCTTAATTTCTTCACCTGTCGAAATACCCCTCCCCGGCCTTGCGAGGGTGGTGGCGTCACCGCAGCGCTCTGACGTCGGAAGCAAAAGAGCCTTGAAATTTGGCTATTGATGGAAAATTGAATCCCTCTCTCTTTTTTCTTTTTTTCTGATGTTTAATGGAATTGAATCTTTGTGATTGAATTTGGCACTTGGGATGCAAAGTGAGGACGATAATCAAACGATTAGTGGGCGTTTGATAGTGTCTCAACATTGTTGAAAATCTCGGAGTAAAATTTGATGTATATAGAGAGTATGTAGCGCACAGGGAGCTCGACAAATCGAAAACGAATAGCGCGCGTCAGTACGTGGCACTGCACAAGAAGAGAAGATGCCAAGGACCCTCCGGTCAAAGTATCACAAGCGCCGTGCGACGTTTAAAAATTTCTGCCGCCATTCTATTATTTACGTAGGAATTGTTCAACGAAGCTGTCCAAAAATATCACTGAATTTTCTTTGCGCTGAAAAAGCACAAATCTTTGTGCTTCGTGTTTTCTTTGTGTACGATAAAATTCAGTGAAATTTTCAAATAGATTCAACCAACAATTTCCCTGCAAAAAAATAAAATGGCGGCGGAAATTTTGAAACGTCTCATGGCGCTTATGATACTCCGACAGGAAGGTGACGAGCTACCGCTGAGTGAAAGTGTATATCACTCCGCGAAAAGAGTAGATTTTACTCTGTGTTCATGCCACTCAGGTTCTTTAGGCGCTGAATAGACTCCGGAGTGAGATACGCCCCAAGTAAGAGATTTTTAACAGTGACTGAAGACCAACTTGAACAAAAATGCATAAAAAGCGTGGACATTTAAGAGGCCCCGTGAAAAATTCGGGGACGAAACTCTTTACCGCGCAATGTAACACCTGAAGATGAATCCTTCTAGAGTTCCATAGAAGAGGGCGTGCAACTGAGTGGATCATTTGAATCCAGGAAAAACGAGGGAAATGCGGTGGGGGGAGGGGAGGTGAGAATCTTCTGGAAAGTCATTTGAGAGGATGAATAGGGAGTGGGGTATCGATTCCTTCAGTCTCCCTAGTACCTACCGCGATTTCGACGCAGATATTTGAACAGGTGTATAAGAATAATTAAACAGCACAGTAAACTCATTCAATACACCAAGAGTATTTGTACCCACACCAGTTGAAGGTGCTTTGTATGAGGTGCACGCCTGTCCAAATCTGTCCGTCCCTACTATCGTGACGTTACTGATTCAAATTGGACGTATTTCTACCAAACAGACCTATGTGGCGATGAGAAATGTGGGGTGTGCTCGTGGAAGCTGCATAAGAAACAATGTAAAAGTGGGCGTGATTCCTTTTGAAGAATTGGAAAAGCGGGATTTTACATTCTACCAAAGAGACCTATGTGCAACTGAATGCGGAACTCATGAGCCGCGGGCATGGCAAGAGAGCGTTGTGGACAGGGCTCATGAGTTAATGACCACGACTACCGCAACCACGAGGAACGTGACGCGGCGTCCTCCTCCGTTGACGTCACTGGCGCTTTATTATTCTCATTCACTCTTACGGCCAGAGACTAACGAGCACACCCCATATTTCTCACTTCCACATAGGTCTGTTTGGTAGAACTACGTCCAATTAGACTGCTGTACTCTACGGAAATTCGTGTATATGTTGGCAAATTTTTTTAAAAAAGACGTTCCGCACTTAAACCCTGCGATGAGGCATAGGACAGGTATTTTGTTTGATGAGTTGCAATTAAATTTAAGGGGCGTGGAGGACAAGGCACATTAGTGCGGTTTTTGAAAAAATTGAGATATCAATGAAATCGAGTAAAACTAGTCTCAATGCATATTCTGTGAAAAATTCGCTCCAAAATTCTACTTTTTAAGCATCAAAAAATCAGTATGAATTTTCTTTCCGCCATAAGGCTCCGTGTAATTTCGAAACTTCAAACATGTATTTCTCGAAATAGCAAAAACTGTACTTGTGCGCCTTGTCCTCCGAGCCCGATTTAAAAGTGGGAAAATGCACCGCCTAGTGACGTCATTTGGCGGCATTTCTCATTTAAACACATGCATTTTAGCAGATTAGATCATTATGTCATATCCTCTTCAATGGTTGTTCACAATTCATGAACCAAGGGTAGCCTCGAGTTCAGTTCAAAGTTCACTCAGTAGTTTTCCACTTTGACACGAAATTCATCAAATTTCAGACACCTGCAAATCCTCTATTACTTGTATATTTTCGAACACGTCGCGAGCCTTACTGAAATAAAAAATCAGCATTCTCGCTTGAAATGGAACAATTTTTTCCCCGATCTGACGTCATTCAACCATTTTTCGATGGGGAAAACTCGGCCGACGGAGAAGTTGACACCGTGCGAAGGGGATCCAATGCCCGAGGGCGAGGGACTCTGGGGAGGAGGGGGGTGGGGGAGGGTATTCTCAAGCGCCAAGTAGGAGAGCGGGAAGATAAGCGTAGTAAGCTGGGGCTACGGCGGCGGCGGCGCACAGTGGATCGAGTCAATCAGAGAAGTCGGACATGAAATTGTTGACTAAAACTGCAAATTTTTATGTTTAATTCGTCATATTTTAAAGTTTAAAGGGTGCTTCTGAAGGGAAATTTCTCGAGGAAACCAATGGAGCCACTTTTATAACCTCAAAGTTTTGTATAAACGGAGTTATAAGCGTTTAAAGTTTCCGAATTTTGTCCGACCTCTCTTATTGGCTCGACCCACGGTGCGGCGGCGGTTGACGCGACCGTTGATTCTGGAGCGAGTCGAGGATCCGCAGCGGGGCCGGGTTCACTGCCCGCCAACGCCAACGACCCGACCCGAACAGAAATTAGGCTATACGTGAGTGCGAACGAACTGTCGTCTAGCGTTCTTTTTCTTCCGCCCACCCCCCGGCTAGCCGCCCCCCCTCCCGCGCCCCCCGTACCTCGTGGCGTGGAGCGCGACCGCGATTACGGTTTCACCATTCTCTTTCCAGGGTTTCACCACCGACCGCGGAAAATCCCGTCGGAACCGACCGACGAGAAAGCGTCGACGATGTCAGCACCGTTCAGGTGGGGGCTTCTTTCGTTCCACATCGGACTTGATAGTTCAAGATTGCAACTCGTTCGAATTGCCGGTAAAAAAGCCCTACTCGGAACAATAACGGACTCGTTGTCGGTTCACCAGCCGAGCACTGTGAGTCACATCACATCCGGTAGGAGGAAGAAAGATGGAAAAAAGTTTCAAGATTTCTCCTTCCGTTAAACTGAACGTGAAAAATGCACTTCACGTCCATGTTGGAGGTGTTAACAACTCTCCACGGGCTGTCGGCAGGAGAAAATAAGGTTCGGAAATGAGACATGCGATCATTAAATCGTCACATTAAATCATTTCAGTCGCCTTGAGTAAAGAAACGGGCACGTCCATTTTTGCAAAATTTGAGGAAAGATGCGAAAATTTTTACAAGACTTTCAATCAAGAGATTGGACATGCGATTATGCGATATGTCTCCTCTCTTAAGCCTTCCCCTTTTATCCAGTTGCCTCACTAAATAAACTGCCGTCTAATTTTAGGTGATTACCTTTTGAAAAAAAAAAAAAAAAAAAAAAAAAAAAAAAAAAAGTTTCCTCAAGTTTGTAATTTTTTTAAATAAAGGAATGTTAAACAGAAAAAAATCAAGGGATCAGGTATTATAGGAACATTAAAAGCTAACCTCCAAACCCTTTGAGCACACCATCAAATCTTCAAAGCACCAGGTGTCTTAAAAATCCAAAATCTCGAAAATTGAAAATATGAACGTAGCTGTTTTTAAACGAGTTGATTCTTTCATAATTCAATCTTCTTGAAAACTTGACTTCTCGTTTGCAATTTAATTGTTGTTGTTAAGCAGCATTCAGATTATAGCAACGTTTTTTTCGCGGAAGAAAGTTGATTGAAGTCGTCAGATCTGATAGAAAATGGTCTATAGAAGCATGCATGAAATAGGATATGGTGTCTTCTTGAATTGCACGATGGAATAGCTCATCTAACGTCATACAGGTGGAAGACAATTATTAATGGATACCTATTTGGAATTTTCTGGAATTTTCGAGGTTCTGAAGCTCTTACTAAATTGTATGGGTGGAAAAAATGGGCGCGATAATGAAATGTACACTGTATATACATGGAACTCTATGCAAACAGAATAACCCGTTGTCAAGCGTTCGGTGTTGTGCAGTGCATGAGATCACCCGTTGATGCCTCAACTTTTCTGACGGATCCTTTCCTTGATTTTATGGCCAATGGCGCTGAAATTCCCTAACTTCTAACCCAAAAAAAGAAAATGGTTAATTTAAAAGTAGCTATGCAAACATTGAAGCACCACAATTTGTAAGTATGAAGTTAAAAGTTGCAAATGACCTGAATACAGATGATCGCAAGAGCGGTGATAAGTTCTAACTTTTGCAACTTATTTCAATGCCACAATCAAAATATTTAATATTTTTCTGAGGGGAGACTCGAGTAAATGTTACTGGACGTTTCCCTCCAATAGTCCTCCAAAACACGAAAATTACAACGAAAGTCACTTGTCCTTTGGGCATCACGCTTAACTGAAATACATGATACAACTATTTCAACTCCTGAGCCGCTCAAATTGCATCCATCGAGTTGAAGGCGGACTTGACGTCTCACTCCTGTTTTCAGTTTTTAAGACATGAGCGCGAGGGCGGGGCTACATTCCAGCTTTTGTAACCTATCTCCACATCAATATCAAAATATTTCCTGCGCGGAGAATAGAGTTAAAATTACTTGACGTTTCGCTGTGAAGGTCAGTGAAAAAAGGAAGATTTCAACAGAAATCACTCGTTCCAAGACATCACGCTAAACTGAAATGCGAGATGCAACTATTTTTACTCTTGAGCTGCTCAAATCGCATTCACAGGGTTGCAAATAAAATCAAAGGGTTCCCTGTCTCCTCCGTGACTTTTTGGGAAAATCTGGCGCTTAAATTTCATGACATTTCCTTGACCTTTTACAAAGAAAAAAGAAAAACGCTCACGTGCAGTGCCGGCGCTCAATAGAAGCATTAGCTGCTATCTGTAGCTCTGAGAATTTCCCTGACTCGGAGCAAAATTCCCAGACTTTTCAGGTTGTTTTCAAATTCCCTGTTTTTCCAGATTTTCCCTGACTCTTGAACCTTGATATAGATTTGCGTGAAAAATTCACACCTATCGATTCTGGATGAGGCAGCCTGCCTCATTATGAATCTATGATTAATTACTGAGTTCAATGAAGGAAAAACCGTGTTCACGAACTAGCGAGTACGAGCCACTGCAAGTACAACTTCTGAAAGCGACACACGGCCTATTTTCATTCCTTCAGTTGGGAAAGGGGGGTGATTCAAATGAACTTCATAAAGCAGAGAGGCTCCATCTACTGAGAGAGCTTTGAAAAACACATACCTGGTGGGGGAATGGAGAATTTGCATGCAAATTTTTTATTCCTTCATCTGAAAGTGCCTGAAGAGCTGATTTTGCAATATTTTTTAAAAAAAAAATTCTACCATGGGGAACAGTATAAAAATAGATTTAAAAGTGAGAAAATGCACCGCTTGATGACGTCATCTGGCAGCATTTCCAATTTAAACACAGGTATTTTTTTCGGACTAAGGTATTTTGTCGTATTTCCTCCTATAATTGTTCGATTTATGAACCAAGGGTATACTCGTGCTCAGCTAATTCAGTGGCATCTACTTTGACACGGAATTTAGCAAATTTCAGACACCTGCAAATACTCCATTGTGATAGACTATGTATACCAAAGGTGAAATGGTGAACGTGCGAAAAATTGAAAATCCCGTCCTTCCCGAATGAAAATTGNGGGGGGGGGGGGGGTTAGGCCTGCGTTACGTCATTCGAAAGGGGGATTACAGGGCCGCGGTACGGGTAAGTTATAAAGGGGGAGAGGGGTCTCAAGAAATTGAAAAAAATCGGTGACGTAACTTATGGAGGGCCCCTAACTGGCCCCTATAACGAAAATACTCCTCCTCGAGGAGTAGTGGCTTGCAAGAAAACTAACGTTGCTCGCTTCTGAGAATTAGGGAGGGGTAATCATCTCTGACGATTCGTCAGTGATAAAATGCTGTAAGGAGCTCTGCCGTGCTACGGAGAAACGCCGTATGAGCCTCCAGGCGTTGCCAAATTTCCTTCAGAAAATCACGAATTTCCGGGAAAATATGTGAATATTTTTCTTCCAATTTTTCAGGTAATTTTGTTCGCAATTTCACCTAACGTTCCTGAAAATCGCAAGGGGAAATACCCATAGCTTTCCTCAAAAATGAACATTTTATCGAAAGAAATTTGGCAACCCTCGAATGTTCATACGGCGTTTTTCCACAGCACGGCAGAGCTTCAAGAGCAAAAATATGCCGGGTCCCGACCGCAGTGGCGAGGCGTGAATGATCGATTATCGATATTCCCAATTCGAAGCTACGGTAAAGAATCGATTATGAACGCGTTCGGTAGGAACACCCTGCTTTTATCGATCCTATTCCGTGGGTTCATATGGAGATCGATGGATATATCGCAAAGCACGCCGAGGACCGGACGCGGTGAGGAGAGGAAATTCGGTTAACCCGTCCACGTTCATCTCCTCACTCGGCTCCTCTCTTATTGTCGGTTCCAATAATCCAGCCACTTCCCAGAAAACCTATATTTGTTTTTTGAGACGGCCAACTGTAGGCACGAGCGTTCCATGTGACATTACGGGCTCATTGTCAGTTGCTGGACGGGCTGGTCTCAGAACAAGCTGAGTCACTGCTCCGGAAGAAATTTTCCTTCGCCATGGTGTCTACTAAAACAGGCTGGCCAAAAATCAGTACTTTTACAGTATTTTTTCGGTACGTTCCCAAGAAATTCAGTACCTGCTTAACAGAAGAATTCAGTACTTTTTCAGTGCCTCCAATTGATGAAATTCGAAAAATTGCAGAAATTTGATTTTTTTTCGCTCAAATTGCGACAAAAATGACAAAAATTCCGGACCCTCTTGCGGAATTCCACACTTTTTCAGTACTTTCGGACCGCCCTAAAAAAACCAGTACCATTTCCGGAAATTCTGGACTTGTAGATGCACCCAGTTCTCTTCGTTGAGAGGAACTGAGCAGATTTTAAGGAACGGATACCTAACTTTGCAGGGCACCCGGTGTATTACTTCGAGCTATAAAAGTCTCGGCTATTCCAGGAGCTTCCTAGCAGTACGTCACGTCGTGTTTTAACTTCTTTTTCACCGAAAAAACTCCACACTTTCAACCATACAAAAAACGCTCGTACTGTGCCAACTGCGCGTAGCGACTGATGAGTCTGCTCTTATTGGTTCAACATCACTGCTAATTTTTCTGAGGAAATCGCGAGATTTCAAATCTATGAAAGGGCGAAAAAAAGAGAAGGAAATGAAATAAGTAAACAAAAAAACCTCTTTTTTCTTCACAATATTGAGTTCTTGCCAGGGTTTCCAGAATAGTAAAACCCACGTCAGTTAACATTTATTCTGAAAGAGCTTTCACGAGGACGATATCCATTGGGGCCAACCAGGGGAAAATTAGGGGCCTAGCGTTAGTTAGTTAGTTTAGTAAAAGAAAACTACTTTTATACGTGAAACATTTTTCATGATTTGTTTGACTTTATATTATTTATACTAGCATTTATGATTTTGGAACATAACTTTTCCCACACAGCGATTTCAAAGTGAACATAACTTTTCCCACACAGTGATTTCAAAGTGATAAGCAACAAATATCTCGGGAAACGTGTAGGAACCACGTAGGAACTCGCGTTGCCTACACTGAAAGCTGAAGGCGAACCGGCTGTGTGGTTAAGCCACCGCTCTACGTGACGCTTGATGAATCAATCCTGCTTTCTCCCTCGATCAGTCGTGACATCTGAGAGTGATGCCACCATTCGGCCACGTGAGAGCTCGTGTTGCCTACACTTACAACTGAGGGCAAACTGACAGCGAGCTAAAATCAGATACGCGACGTTTTCCAAGGCTTCCACTGGTGCTTAAAAAATTCATTGAGAATTTACAATTTTTCGTATTAGACGTAGACGCCTTGGTATTTCTCGCATTTTTCGATAAAATTACTTACGGTTGATGATTTTTAAAAATTATTCGGAGGACCCCCGGACCCAGTCTTCCTTGGGGTATGGAGATGTTGCATGTGTGAGGGATTTGCGACTTGACCATTGATTCTTATTAAATTTTCGATTTAAAATTTCGGTAATAACTTTTGGATAATCAAAGGATAAAGTGAAATGATCATCAGGGCCATATGAAATTCCCCATTCGAACGTTTCCTTTATACCTCCAGCATAAGCATAGCCAGGGAGTTAGGTAAAAACGTTAATAGCTGAGCTAGAAGTTGATTTCAGTAGTTTTCGTTGCGCGAGTCGTGTTTTGCATGAAATTCTGTTGAAGAATCATGTATCAAAGTGTTTAAATTCTTGACTTGTTTAATGGTCCATTCAATCTAAACAAGCGAACATAGAAAACTTTTCTAACTTTTTTCAGCAACAATGTTTTATAGAGAGAAACGAGGCAACGTTGGACTGCTCATAGGGCGTCGAAACACATCATGGGCCTTTTAAGCCCTATTTTTGAAAGCCGCGATTATCCTAACGCGAGTTCGAATAATCGCGCCGAACACGGTGCGGTCGGCGTTAAACTCACCACACCGCCTGCAAGACTGCTGGAATACTTCGCGCATTGCGCCAAACAGTGCGGTCGGCGTCGAACACATGTTGGCGCCTGCAAGACTGCGTGAATACTTCTTACATTGCACCAAACGCAATGCGAGAGTTTTTAGCGATAACTGCTCGACTACGGGTACAGGCACATTGCCGCTACCTGGATTTAAAGCACATATCGCATTGTGAAGGTGACTCGACACTCGACTGAGCTCCCTTCCCTGGCTTGCGCGACGCTAAAATGGCCGCTAAACTAGGACCACGCGTCATTTTTTTTGATGACCCCTGTCCGGTTTTTCCCACAATGGAGATGTTGCATGTGCGATGGATTTGCGATTTGACCATTGATTCTTATGTAAAAGTTTGCGAGAAACACGATGGTGCCACTGGTTTTCTCTGAAATCATTTCCCAAGCTCAAAAAAAGCTCTCAAGTTGAGGCCAAAATGGAGGGGATATCCCAAATAAAGTGCCACTTTATTTAGGGACTTTAAAACTGAAAAAACGGCAACCCTGCTAATGTATTTGTTCCCTATCTTTGCATGGAGAGTTTGTTTTGATGTAGAGGTGGACTCTCAGGGTAGGGTGGGATATCCCTTCCATTTTGGCCTCAACTTGAGAGCTTTTTTGAGCTTGGGAAATGATTTCAGAGAAAACCAGTGGCACCATCGTGTTTCTCGCAAACTTTTACATAAGAATCAATGGTCAAATCGCAAATTCCTCACACATGCAACATCTCCATTCTCCCCTTGCCTCGGTGTGGAGACCGGGCCCTTAAAAAGTGCATGCCATCCAGACCTTATTTCTACGAGTCCGGATTTACTTGCTGCACCTACATGAAAACATAATACGATGCTGCATATTGGGTGATAACAGATTTTCGATTTTCCGTTGCCCTGTGAAAAGCCCCCTGACACAGTGACGAAAAGAGCCCCGCTTTGGGTATGTGCAACTTGTGCGGCGCATCCGTGCCGATGCTTGCCACTTCATTGCGCCCCTGGAAACTCCTTCTGAGAAATCCTAATTCTTCGAAACCACTCATTAAGAAATCCTCCTTCCATCGGGATTTCTCTTTTCTTTCCGCTAAGTATATTTATTTTTAAGTCCGTTTACGATCAATCCGGCCACTTCCGAGGAAAACTCGTTATTTTCTTCCTCGAACTCATCCTTGAAGCAATAGCTCGCGGATTTAGGAGAAAGCACGCAGTGGTCGAAATGGGAGCGTTCGATTCGAAAACGACTCAACTCGAAAAACTTTAAAATTATTTTCCTTGCAGACGAATGGTTTTGAGGGTCCAACTCAGTATTTATTCTTTCATTCCTTGAAAATGAACGAGCGAAAAAAAAAAAGAAAAAAAATGAAGAAAAATGCGATGAGAAAATTGACCTCTCATGGGGTAAACAGTGGCAAAACGGTCAATTTGAAAACAAGTCATCTCTCTGGCGCTTTCGATGACTATTTAGGAGACAAAGCTAAGTAAACCTTTTGATACTACTGCCTATTAATCTCCCTACAAGTTATGAACGACATGCACCCAATATTTCATGATATCATTAAAAACTCTTAGATCTAATAATTTTTTCCGTTTTTTAAACTTTTCTTTACGGTAACAAAAAACTTGCCCCAAGTCCCAGGATGTAAATACTTCCCCTTAATATCCTGTCCTGGATATAATCTTATTGTATACTAGTCTTAAGTGTACATATATTATTTGTAAACAATTTAATTCCTGTGCAAGAAGATATAAACTGAATAAAGTATTAAAAAAAAAACCAACTTTTCTTCTTCAGGGTAGGGTCGTTTACGGATTGAACGATTCAGCAATTCTACCACTGGCCTAAAATTCAAGTCTTAAAAAGTTCTGTATTCCTAATCGGTCGGAGAGGAAAGAAGCCTACGAGTAAGGTTTACTACAAGACAACTACGACGAAGATGTCAAACGACCTCGAAAGGTGTTGCCTGTTGCATGGCGAATTCCAGAGATGCCTCCGCATGAAATAGAACGATCACTACGGTTACTAGTCATTCAGGAGATTTTCAAGCTTGCGGTTCTGTGGCACCGCATGACACTATCGGCTTTGTTTAAAATTACTTAAGCGAGATACTGATGCCATTCGAGCCATTATCCACGAAACTTGACCTCAGTCCATCAACATTGCAACGGCAATGATTCACGCGGTTCATTCCATTCCTCGACGGGTCATGTAAACAGATGTTACTTACCTAAATCAATGGATTGCAAATGACTGCCTCTGACATCGGAGACGTTAATTTTTATCCTGTGCAGTGTACCGGGAAAGCCTCCACTCGTAAAAATAAGTATCTTGAATCTAGAGTCCAGACTCTTAAAAAATTTGAGTTTTGATTCGATCGGATTTTTGCTTGAAGAATCTGAAATAAATCCGCTTAAATGAGGAGTCTTGGCTATTGATTCAAGCAAAAACCCGATTCAATTGAGAGGAATTTTTCCTGTCAACTTTTTTAAGAGTCTGGACTCAAGATCCAAGGGACTTTTCTTTCCAGTACGAATAATTTAACGGTAGCATGGAAGATGGAAATCGCGAATGGAATACGTGATCGTATGGTATGATTAACTATGACGAGATTATGGTGTTCAGGTGTTCACCCATCCGATTTTCCAGACATCATCGTATCGCGCCCCAGTGAACCAGTGAACCTCTGTTTATGGGAATCCTAGTAAGCTGTTAAAACATACTCCTAATTCTCCATCATTGGAAAATTGTATGCATATTTGGACGCATGCGCATGGCACAATGAACCGAACAGAGCATCTGCCTAAAAATAAGAGGTCACGGAGTAGGATTGCTTCGACTTTCTTGAAACATAAAAGGAGGGTGAAAAACAGAGACAAAAAACGAAAGAAAACAGCAGTCACCTGAAAAAGATGGTGCAGTGTTTTTTATTTACCTTTCGTTTACCATGATTACATCTCATTGAAAAAGATAGGGAAACAAAAAGGGTGCTATGCCAATTCCTAACAACCCTAATAGTGACTCGAGTTCACCAACACCTCGTGCAAGTGCATTGCCCGGTGTAAAAAGTCCACAATTGAACCGTTCATTTGTAAAAGGGCGCATGCGCGAATAACTCTTGAGCCTTGGCCCCCCCCTAGCCATCATGATCTTCAAGGCTGATGAGCATTCACCGCTTCGCTCTGGGCCTTTCGTGAATAAACGGCTCGATTGAACTGGTGGCCTTCATTAGAAGGGTCGCAATCGTGGTCATCCACGAGAAGGCTGGTGCTGTCAAGGCAACACGGGGTGCGACCCTTCGCGATTCAGGCACTCTTCTACACCGAAGGAGTCTCCTCCACGCTTCTTCTGTTCCGAGCGCTGATAATGAAAGGAGGAAAATGCTACCTTATTCAGTATTCACCTGAGACAATAGACTAATATAGGGATTGCCAGGCACCTACTAATGGCGCATTTCGGGGTGATATTCTTCACTTCCTCCACGAGACGCGTTCCTTTACAACGTTGTTGCCAATTTCACCGCCATGGTTTAAATCGATTTTTTGTGCTGCTGTTCACCGGTGGTTAATTTTAGTCTCATTGTTAGCAGGTGACTATGCTGTTACAAGTATTGTTAACAGGTGACTCAGTTGTTACAAGTATTGTTAACAGGTGTGAAGTTGTTACGAGTATATGCAATAATTAGCCTTTACTTAACAGAGGTGACAACGGTGTAGTCACAAATTTCCTACTCCAGGAAGTAACCTACCCCCATTATTTAGCGTCCTTTATCTTTTTCAGGTAAATCATCATTCCCAGAATCGGCTCCCGTAGCGGAGCCGATCGGTGCACTCTAATTCTTCTCATAATTGGTGCGACACGCACGGGAACTAGACAAACAGTCAACGCTAAAAATTACTTTGTGGTGATGTAGGTGTCCGTGTTTTGATAATATGGGAAATAGACTTTTTTAGTGGTCTGTTCGAGCCATCAAGTTTTCTGTTCATCCTCCCAGTTTTTTTTCTAGGCCTAGGGATAAATACTTTAGCTTTAGCTGTCCATACACAGGATCATTTGTTTTAATCATTTCGCGATGTATCGACACCTTGAGTAAGAATTTGATTGAGGCATGGTCTGGAATAGAGGGATGGGATGGGAATATCCGGTTGTGATTCACTAATTGATGCAGGTGAAAATGAGGCACTACACTGAGAAAAAACTATGGCTTATAAACCTATTAGAGGTAAATATGGAACACCACTAATAGTAGTACCTCTACATATAATAATAGCACATATACCTTAGTTATGGTACAGGTACCTCAATTAGGTACAGAGACCTTAGTATGGTTCACAGACCGAGAATTATTAGTTTATTTACGACTATTATAGGTGTTCCATATTTACCTCTAATAGGTTTATAAACCATAGTTTTTTCTCAGTGTAGAGCACGAAAGTTAGAATGTGCATGTCGTCATGCCAGTATTATCGAGAGCTGAGACGAGCAGTCAAAGTTCTCATGCTCTCCCCCTTCCCCCTCCCCTTCCTAGCTTCAATCAATAAACCTGAGTAGGAATAACTGAGCTCCGATTGAGATAACAATTGATAAAAATAAGCCTGCAGACAAGATGAGGTAACAAACTCAAGACCAGAATCCCGGATCTGGCGCTTATGGAAAGTGTGGATGAGGGAAAATTTAACACGAAACCACGTGACCCTAACTTTACTATTCTAGTTCACACGGCTCCAATCACTCGTCACGATTGGGCTACGATTACGTCACCAACCGACTGAAGCCATTGTTCTCGCACATACCTACTTGCCTAGTATCAAACAGCGATAAGGACACAGTAAAAAACGAAATTTGATGGCGACTCATTTTATTATCACGCAAGGAATCCATTCAATCGCTTCAACTGAGCTACGTATCAGAATGTTTTTGTTAGCGAAGCAAGTAACAATCTTGCAAAACTTTACAAATCCGTAAAAATGGTCTACATGTAGAAAGGTAATTTCAGAGGGTAATTATGAAGAAAATTTCTGGCGGAACGCTCAGAAATCGTTGCGTTTCTATGTATCAATACGAAATGCGTCGCTGATGAAGGTACACATGTGCAGACAACAAAACAATCACAATCATAAATAGACACCCTTACACCCCAGTGCATCTAGTTTCTTCCTTGTTTTTCAGCAAGGTGGGAGAAAACGGCGAATAAATACAAAATCATGTTGAGACCCCGAACGAACAGGAGAGGAAGCGGGGGAGGGGAAAAAAGCCCACTGGCAGGTTTTAATCAGGAAACTGAAGACACGTACCTCAAATCCTCCATCAAAATCATCCCCGCGAGTAAAATGACAGGAGATAAGCTGAAAACACATGAAACCAAAACACTCTCCAATCGTGAGGGTCACTGACCGCGCCTTCTTCGGCAGTAAGTTCGGCACGGGGTATCCAAACACTACAACTGAAAACCGACCGCGGACAGATGGTCTGTGCAGACTCGAACACACCGCGGGGAAAGAAAGAGAAGAGCAAACAAAATTTCTAGGTCCGGGGCGAGTCCTGCGCCGGGGCCAGCGCACATCGATCACGAACACGGGGAAATATATAACAAGACACTCAACCTACGGGAGTAAAAAAATCAAAACACAGGAATTGACGATGATGATCCACTTAGCGATGATAACAAGGTGAGGGCGCACAAACACATTTGCAGTTCGGATCCGAAGCGGGCGCACCGTGATCCCACGCGATGCCGCGACCAACTCGCCAAAGCGACTGAATCGCTTGGCGCTTGCCGCTCCGGCCAGACACCGGGAGTCGAGGCTCGCGGCTCGCGGCCGCACGAAAACAGTTCCAACGTACTGCCTTACAGCCAAGGACACGTGCGCGATGAACCGATCATACTCTGTTGCCAAACGCCCGACAACGACGTCGCTCCCTTTTTTCGCCAAATAGTTCGCGTCTGGAAGGGTGAGGAACCACTTCCGGACGGCCATCGCTCGCTCCGAGAATCGCGAAAATTCCGGGAAAGCGATGCTCGAATAGTTTTACGAGGGATGCAGGAGGAGGTCCAACGCGTGGTGCCAGGCCCGCCTCGCGCGTCGCCAGGCCCGCCTCGCGCGTCGCGTGAGAGGATCTCTGGGCTCGTGATGAATTTGTTCACCCCCAGTTTGTTCGAACGAATCGCGATGAAAAAAACTACGGGAGAGGCGCTGATTTTTAAAAGAAATTTACGAGGGATGCAGGAGGAGCTCTAACGCGTGGCGCCAGGCCCGACTCGCGCGTCGCGTGAGAAAATCTCACTGCTCGCGATGAATTTTTCCATCGAATTTTTTCACCCCCAGTTTTTTCAAACGAATCGCAACGAAAAAAACCACGGGAGAGGCGCTGATTTTTAAAAGAAATTTACGAGGGATGCAGGAGGAGCTCCAACGCGTGGCGCCAGGCCCGCCCCGCGCGTCGCGTGAGAGAATCTCACTGCTCGCGATTAATTTTTCCATCGAATTTTTTCACCCCCGGTTTTTTCGAACGAATCGCAATGAAAAGAACCACGGGAGAGGCGCTGATTTTTTTTGCATTTTTTCGCTCGACGTGTGCTTTTCGCGTTTTCGCGGAGTGAGGAAATTTCGAGGCTTTGAAACCGATATTCGCTCTGAAGAATTTTCAACAGTTTGAATTTCTTTCGAAAGGTAAACTTCATGATTTAGACGCGGTGTTTTGATACGTGATTATTCTTGGTCTGTTTGGATTCCTCGATTCCACGGAGGAGCGGCGGTAAATTCTACAAAACGTCAAATCAAAATGCACGAACATGAAAATAAAGTAATCGCTGCAGAGAGCGGCTGCTAAATTTACTGCATGGATGGTCATAGTATTATCAACATACAGAACCAGTCGTCATTAGACTATCTGGATATGGTGAACACGTATTTTGGAGATCAAAGGTTTAAAGGCTCCAGGATTCCTGGGTGTGTGATTGAAAAAAAAATGTACATCGAGAAAACTAGAGCGTCACAAATTGAAATAACTAAACAGCATCCAAATGCCCGGGATTTATTTGATTCACCACTAAGGTTTCTATAATGGTGTGCAAAAAATATTTTGACGCCTTCACATCAAATTTAAAAGATCAAAGAAACACCCTATATTTTATAATGAGTGCGCCTAAGCTATCAGGTACGGAAATGGAAGGAACCAAGCTTGAGCAGTTAAAGACTGAAGCTGCAAGGACGCAACAACATAGATGTCAGCGCCTGGATGCGACTATTCGAACTCGATGGGTGTGCGTGATGCATGGGTGATGGAATGAAGGCGCGCTGGCTTGGACAGTGGACTTTGGCTCGCCTCGAGGTTACCAGATGACTGAGCAGACCACTTTCATCGCCCTTTTACCATTACCCTGCAACTTTGTCGTATGGAACCTATGCAAAGTGCACACGATGGAGTCTCTTGAATATTATACTTTTCCCTCAGTACTGAACTGGGCTAAAATTTCTGTTAGTTACCAGACTGTGAGACTGGCTCTGTCTTTGGATTATACAGGGTATCTACTAAAACAGGCTGGTCAAAAAGAAGCACTTTTACAGTACTTTTTCAGTACATTCTCAAGAAATTCAGTGCCTCATCCAACAGAAAAATTCCGTACTTTTTCAGTACCTCCATTTGACGAGATTTGAAATTGCGACAAAAATGACAGAAAATTAAAAAAATTCCGGACGTTTTTGCGGAATTTCCAAACGTTTTCATCACTTCCGGACCGCCCTTAAAAAATCAGTGCTATTGCCGGACTTGTTGACACCCTGTTAGAGGTGCCGGGTGCAGGAACGATGACTTGAAGAAAGGCGGAAATGCGCAAAAAGGCAACAGCGCGCAAGGAGACCGGGAGTGAAGACTTGAAGTGCGCCGAGGAGAGGGGACCACTTCTGAACCGAGTCTGAGACGAGGGGAAGACGAGGAATAAGTTCAAAAAAAAAAAAGGAAAGAGAAGAAAAAAACATGGACGTATTGAAGATAGGAGCGCGGAGTGAGGAGTGAGCCCGACACCGGCAGATAGATCCATCGGTTAATCCGGTGACCTCCTCGATTCTCGCCCCTCGCACAAGGGCACCGTGGGCACCGGTAAAGCACCGCGGCTGAATCAGCATCGAGCGGGCGAGAGCGCCGCGCGCGGCGCGAGGGCCGGAGGCGGAGGGGAGTTCAAAGAAAAGGTCATTTTCGAGCGAGTCACCCAGGCTCCCCTCTCGCCCCCGCGTCAACGCGACGTCCGTAGATCCGAGCATTGGCAGAGTGGCAGAGGTGATCCGACCTTAACGATTCGTCCTCGAAGCCGCGCCCGGCGGCCCAATCGCAGCGCCGCTCTCGGGGTGGTAGCGCCGATGCACACTTCCACGGCATGACACACTATTTATAACTCGGCCCGAGCTTAACGCGACCGCTCCATCTCCAAACCCAACATATCAATTGCCTCATGAGCCCTGCCATGTGAGTAATCTTGAGGAGCCCGCGGTTCAACGATGAACGGACTCAATCGCTTTCGCCTTTCGACTCGAGAGAGTCGCGATCGGCGATAGAGCTCGCCGCTTTCCAAGTTGAGACCAAGGCACAGGCCGGTCGTGCGATCCCTGCTGCTCTTGCCGCTAGGACCGTGTCCGAGAAATTTTCAAGCTTCCTCGTGCTTTTTTACGCTGCGGCGACGCGGCGCGCGCGGGGCGGCGGCGGCGGCTCGAGAGTGCCAAGACGTGGATTGCGATTCGTTTCGGGCTCCCGGCTCCGCTCGCTCCGTCTCCTTAGCGCGAGGACCCACGCGTCGCGAAATTTTCCGCTCATCAAGTCCTCGCTCGGATATTGCAAAAGGACACATTCCACAAAATACGTGGCACGCTGAGGACACGAGTGTTGCGTCATGTTTCGTCGCTCCTCTGACGTAAAGGCGTATCTCGATCTAGACATGAGCCCTGCGAGTCAACACTGGAAAAAAAACCACATTGGATCTAGAATCCAGACTCTTGAAAACATTGACAAGAAAAAATACTCTTGATTCAATCGGATTTTAAGCTTAAATCAAAAGGCAATCCGCTTAAATTAAGAGGCTTGGTTCTTGATTTAAGCAAAAATCCGATTGAATCAAGAGTATTTTTTTTGTCGATGTTCTTAAGAGTCTGGACTCTAGATCCAATGCGTTTTTTTCCAGTGAATTATTGAAATTTATAGACAAAGCTACAGACAATTGGCTTGTCGGCCTTCTGTGGTGCAGTGGTTATAGCGCTAGCTCTATGATCAGGAGGTCCCGGGTTCGATTCCCAGCCGGGCGACCCGAGTTTGATGGTCTCGAACAATGGTTGCCTGGGACTGGTTGTTCAGTAGGGACGGAATGGGGATGGGACTAAAGCGCAGGATTAGCCCTTGTGGGCTACTTGAAGTGGTAAAAAACAAGGGAAAAAAAAGAAAACATACGGAGTATGGAGCTATCCTATTGGTTGGAATGGGTGGTTCCTATAGACTAAGGGAAAAAATGATCGACTAACTATCGGGTCCCTCGTGGGTTGCCGTTCGTTAGTCTATTACCTACCTCCTTTGTCCATTGCAACCACCTGCTTCCACCAATATGATCCCTTCATATCTCTTTTGTCTTCTATGTCTATAGCTTTGTCTATCAATTTCAATAATCGGTCCCCTGGAAAGCATGGAGTTATATATTCACGTGGAAATCGAGATACGCCCTTATGTCAGAGGGGCGACGATTTGTCCCCTTCCAAAGTCAAAGTGCCAGATGTCTCTCCTTTTCCTCCTCGGAGACTCCGCTGAACTTCGGGACGCTCCATAAATTACGTAACGCTCAATGAGAGGGACGGGGTATGAGCCTGCGTTACGCTACGTTATAAGGAGGGGAGGGGGCAGCGCCAGCGTTACGTAACCATCTCTATTGAGGGGGAAAACACACAAAATATCGAGAAAGTTCGCGCAATCTTTCGCTAGTCGCCAGGCGATCGCGCCGGGTCGCCGGTTCGAGCTGCGCACTAAAAAAAAAAGTTAAGGGCTATATAGACATACCGCTCACCGTCCGTTCCGGGCTCAGAGGCCGAAAGTTTCAAGTACTGGAGCTGTAGATTTGACTGCTCCGGATGCTACGCACGCCCGGAACTTTCAGCTTCTGAGCCCGGAACGAGAACGGTATGTCTTCAAAGCCCGTAAGTTCAGTTTCCACGACTGGAGTTTTTTTTTTCAGTACGAGCTGCTGAATTCATTAATTATCCACATTTTTAGGGGTCTTACGAGAGGGAGGGGCGTCCGTCACACGTTACGTCGTTCTAATATAATACGGAACATGGAAGGATTTAAATTATTTCTTGAGGATATGCAAAACTCGCAAATCGATGTAGAAAATGAAACTAGTAAGGATAATTATTAATATGAAAAATATCTTGACTATGTTCGAAAAAGAAGGGCAAAAACGATGAAAGAACAAAAGATAATCAGTTGACATTCAACATTATCCTAGTTTAATCCATGCCAAGGTAACTCGCCCTTGAGAATTGATGGATACTGGAATTTTCCGGCGAGGCACTCGGCAAAAATCCATTTTAAGAGGAAAATGGATTTTCCGGACTCGGTGGAATTTTTTTGAGGGATTATGGACGCCCTTGAAATGACGTCGCCTCGGTCGTTGGACGCTGACTAGAGCACGTTTCGCAATGTCGCGTCGGGCCTAATCTGAGAGGCAGGCGGCATAAAAGTCTTATCACCGGTCACGACCCACCCAGCGGGTACCTCGCGCTTCGCCACTTTCCTCTTCTGGTGCTGAGGACACTCAAGACTTTTGACGTCACACGCCATGTCCATTATACAACTGAAAAAAAGTCCTTTTTTCCGAAAGATTTTGCCTGATTAGACAAAGATGACTCTGCCTGAA
Source organism: Bemisia tabaci (assembly GCF_001854935.1). NCBI lineage: Eukaryota > Metazoa > Arthropoda > Insecta > Hemiptera > Aleyrodidae > Bemisia > Bemisia tabaci. The sequence goes on from NW_017547308.1 coordinate 1,794,415, forward strand.
TATCTGTGCCTCTAGGGGGACACATTTTGATTCTGAGTATGGTTCTGGCGCGAGAGAAGAGAAGCCATTCAGAGGATTTGGAAATATACATCTTTTTAAAACAAGACATGAAAAAAATAAATATTTTACGTATGAAAATTTAGGGAGGAGTGTTTTGCCTCAGGCTGAAAAACGTCGGTTCTTCTTTCGAACTCCTAGGTCGGAATAAAATCTAAGCTTCATATTTCTAAGTATTTAAGATCATAATAAATTACAACTATCAACCCTTGCTAACTCGATAATAAAAAAAGTTTGCCATATGATTATGCCACGCTTCAGCTTATTAATTCTCAAAAAATGAAGCAGTAATTGACTTGGCAGGAGTTACTTTTCAACTTCCCCTCATTTTTTGCGTTTTCATTACCTAGACTTATGTACCTGGTAGTAAAAGAATTAGTAGTAGTAGCAGCAGCAGCAGCAGCAGCAGCAGCAGCAGCAGCAGCAGCAGCAGCAGCAGCAGTAGAAGTAGAAGTAGAAGTAGAAGTAGTAGTAGTAGTAGTAGTAGTAGTAGTAGTAGTGATAGTAGGAGTAGGAGTAGTAGTAGTAGTTGTAAAAATAGGAGTAGTAGTAGTTGTAAAAGTAGGAGTAGTAGTAGTTGTAAAAGAAGGAGTTAAAGCAGAATTTTTTGTAGAATTTTGATGTACTCACATTTGAAATTGTAAAAAATTAAACCAATATCTTTTTGAACTTAAATATAAGAAATGTTCCACAAGTATATTTACCCTACACATTTTAGGGGCAACTAGAAATTTCAACTTCATTTTACACTTCAAGCACAGTCCATCAAACTTTGAAGTAGCTCCACCCTCTACCAGAACACTGGTTTATTGGACCACGTTTCTCGGTCAGCTAATTTCAGGCAAGCCCACGGTTAAATCTATGGGGTTTTTTCATGTTCAGAGCATGAATTCAAAATCAAGATACTAGAACGAGAAATGTTCATATGAAGGGGGCTATTTTCATCAGGCTTTAACGAAGATGCTCGTTTAAGCGTTCGCAGTATTCCGACAACTACGGCGGGTTGGAACGAAGTAAAAATAGGATGTGACAACCAGAAAGGGAGAGGGGGAGGGGTAGAAACTACTGCTTACTGAGAAATGCGAGTGCAAGTCACTCGGGATAGAGCGCAGCGTGTCTACATTGGAAGTTAGCGGCACTGTGAGCGCGAGGGTATGGGAGAGGGGGTGAGGGGGGCGGGAGGGGTCGAGAGAAGGGATGAGTCCCGTTTATGACTCCTGCTGCATCGAGCACTGAACGCAACGGAAAAGCAGACTGGACTTGGGATTTATTTCTGGATACCAGCACGAAGCTCGCCCCACTACACACTTTTCATTGGCTCACGCCTCGCACTGCCAAGTTTCGTATTCAACTGTCTGTATTTTTCAGTAAGTACAAACTCAAAACAAAAAATTAATAAATAGATAAATAAATAAATAAATAAATGCATAAAAAAGGGGTCTCACCGATGCAAACTGAGCAGGTTTCTGACATTCCATACGTTTTTTATCGAGGGCTACAATTCCTATTTTTAAAAAAAAATTTGGCATGTATGTTCGAAATAAGCTACAAAAGAGTTTTTGGACATCGATACCTCCGTATTGCCAGAAGTTTTGGTGGGTAAAAATTCACAGATTGATTAGTTTGACGAGTGTCAACATCTGGCAACAATCATGCGGCGGAAATACAAAAAACCAAAATAATTTTTTCATGGGCAAAGAAACCAGAATTTATTTTACTCGCAGGAAATATTGAACGTCTAGAAAAGTAAATAGTAAAGATTTTTGGCTGTGGCACTTAAATTAAGTCGTTTCGAAGAATTATCCGATCTAAGTTTAAATGGCTTAAATAATTAGGTATTGAAATATTTTAAGAGATTAGTTTCGTAAGCATTAAGTGAGCAGGGATTCCTTTCATAATAGTCATACTATCTAATGCTGCATAACATTATGATCCAGCACACTGATCTAATAGGGATATGTTCAAAACGCCTTCAATCCTAGTGCCAACAATTGTCTCTGCAACTGCAACTAAGAACGAGACCTTCTGATAACGGATAACCACAATCCTAACTATTCTCCAGTAAGTATTGAACGATTTTTCGAGCGTATTTCGGCTGTCACAATACGACTTTAGACCTTTCACAAAAAAACTATCGACATTTCCTATTGTATATCCAAGTCCAACATTTGCAAGAACGTTGCATTGTCACGCGATGACAAATAATTAAAACAAATTTTGGAAATAAGATCAAGGGTTAAAATGGCAGTACCTCTCACGATAAGTCACTCATCTTGTGTTTGGTATTTAATAAAATTGTAGATTAGTACAGGAAGATTATCGTCAGTCTTCTTTCGATCATAGCTGTTAGACAATTTTCTATCGACGTGATAGGTTAATCACTGCTACTGTTATTGCTAAGGTTATTTTGAATATTTCAACTTCAAAGAAGACTGTGCACTGTGCGTGTGCAGGATGCTTCTAATAGAATTGTGACTATCGCGTGTTCGCGATTTCCTAACACAGGAACTTTTATAGGGGACCAGCAGGGCCGGATTTACCAACTTGCCGCCCATGGACCGCCTGTATTTTGCTGCCTCCTTCTCATTCGTTTTGAAACATCAATGAAAACCATCAAATGAACGTGCCAGCGGAGGAGGGGTGCATAAGACACGTTTACTCGTGTTGGATACGTTTTTTGCGAGAGCTCCATCAACACTACTGGCAAAATTTCACGGAACTTTGCGCGAAAGAAGTTCCGTTAACCTACCTCTGTGTGGACAAGGCCTTCCATTACAAGAAATAAACGAAAACATTATGAAAGAACAAACATAAATGCGGTTTAATAATTTCAACTTCGAACACCGCGCCGCGCTGACCACATTGTGTTTGGCGCAATGCGTGAAGTATTCCTACAGTCTTGTAGGCGCTATGCATTTCACGCCGACCACTCCTGACCGCACTGTGTTTGATGCAATGCGTGAAGTATTCATGCAGTCTTGTAGGCGCTATGGGTTTCGCGCTGACCGCACTGGGTTTGACGCAATGCGTTAAGTATTCATGCAGTCTTGTAGGCGCTGATATGTGTTACATGTTGACCGCCGCGCCGAGGGGGTTCTCCTTTACATCTCAAGTCCTCATCATCATTCCTCTCTGCACCGCGCCGCTTCAGGCCAAATTGCGTGTTTGGTTTCTCTATCGACTCGACTAATTAAAGGTGCAGTCTCTTGTATCACCGAAAGACGACAAAATTAGTAATTACTACACTCACAGGAAAAAGAGATTTTGTCGCCTTTGCTCGTTGGTAATTTTTTTTCTGAATTCGATTTTTTATATACATACGTTTAAAAAAATTGCAAAATTGGCCGCCCCCTAAATTTGCCGCCATGGGCCGCGGCCCATGTGGCCACCCTCTTAATCCGGCCCTGGGGACCAGTGTTTGAAACTCACAGACGCCAACGCGCCAAATGCGCCTAAAAAATCGGGCATGGTGCCTAAAAAATGAAGGCTCTGCGCCAACGTGGCCCCTAAAAATCTCCCCCCCCCCTTCCAAAGAATCCTAATTTTTCTGTTTGGTGATACTTGGAGCTTTCCTCTTCCTCCAGTTACAGCTACTAGTTTTGTAATTAAAACGTCTTGCGTCTAACTTCTCACTCAGTGCGCCATGATATACAGGCAAAAAATCAATTTGAGCCCTAAAAAATCTTCAATGGCCCCTAAAAATCGAGCTCGATGAGCCACACGGCTCTTGAAACTCAAAGGTATGAGTTTCGAACACTGTTGGGGACGGTAAGCTACATGCCTGAGCCTTGAGCTGCCGTGCTAAGGAAGAACGCCGTAAGAACATTCGAGAGTTGCCAAATTTCCTCCGATAAAATATTTTATTTTTGAAGAATGTTATAAATATTTTTCCTTGAAATTTTCGGGAACTTTAGATGAAATTGCATACAAAATTATCTAAAAAGTCGGAAGGAAAATATTCTTAAGTTTACCAGGAAATTCGTGTTTTATCAAAGGAAATTCGGCAGCGCCTGAAGGTTCATACGGCGTTTTTCCTTAGCGCGGCAGTGTGGCATTGCTTTCCACCGTGCCACTCCTCACTTCTCCGTGGCCTACTCTGAAGCTTTCGATTCTTGGGAAAAGCCACCTCGAGGCGAGGAGAGGGGCGGTATTTCATCACATTTCGCTGCGAGCACCTATTCCCGATAAACCGCTGCAACAATTCTAATTACCGGTGCCATCTTTGAAAAAACTTCCGGGCATTAATGACGCAAACGCCTGGATTATTCGTAGGAAACCGAGAGACGCATATTTTCTACGAAAAGGGGCTCCACGCCGGGGTGACGGATTCCGCGAACCGGGACGACAAAGGCCGTATCGATGGACTACCGATGAAAAGAGGCCAGAGCTTAGCACTCCTGCGTTGAATAAGCGACCTGTCTTGCCAACAGTTCTGCCGTGCTAAGGAACAACGCCGTACGAACCTTCAGACGTTGCCAAATATCCTTCAATTAAAACCGAATTTACTGAGCAAATTGTGAATATTTGTTTTCAAAATTCTCACACAATGTGTTACGCAATTTAATCTAAAATATCTGAAAGTTTCAAGGAAAAATATGCACAAATTTCGTCAAAAATACACGTTCCATCGAAGGAAATTTGGCAACTCTCGAATGGTCATACCGCGTTCTTCTTTAGCACGGCAGAGTTGTTCAAGCTCCCCTTGCCTCTCGCATCTACCGTCATGATTTCGGATCCTCTGTCCGTCCGATTATCCCCCTTCCATTCATCGCCCTGCTCTTGCTTTCTCCTTTGAGCTTTCGGAAAAGTTCTTGTAGCTTAAATGCAGCAGGGGCAGATCCAGCATTTTGGTAACAACGAATTCCCTCCATTCAAATCTATGTTCAATAATCGATTCTTATCGGGGCACCTAGCCCCTCCAAAAATCGATATATTTCCATAGGTTTAAATGGTGAAAAATAGTGTTGCCAATTTGCTGCATGGATCCGCCAATGAAATGCAGAGGAAAAGGTGAGCGTGTTTCAAGTCAAGGCGGTTTGAAGCACCTTGCAACGTCGCTCCTCTGACGTAAAGACGTATCTCTATTTCCACGTGAGCTTTTAAAAGCATGGATTTATATGGACAACACTGCCGTGCAAAGGAAAACCGCCGTATGAGCCTTCAGGTGTTGCCAAATTTCCTTTCGCAAATCACTGATTTTCAGGAAAATTTGTGAATATTTTTCTTCTCATTTCGCTGATAACTTTGTTTGTGATTTGATCTGGAGTGTCTGAATATTATAAGGAAAAATATTCATAAATCTCCGCAAAAATAATCATTTTATCGGAGGAAATTTGGCAACTGTTGAGTGTTCATACGGCGTTCTTTCTTAGCACGGCAGAACACGGCTCACGTGGAGATGAGGGTACTCCCTTGCGTCTACGTCAGAAGAGCGACGATAATTCTGCCCTTTTTCTGATGAACAGCACGCTTCTTGCTTACACAGAGAAGATGGTTCATTTTCAGTAAACACTGGGGCCGACATTTTTCGATACTTTAGCACAATTCCACGAATAGCGACAAACGTGCAAACGAGGTAAATGTAGGTATGGCCTTGCTCGTGAGTCGATTTTCAAATATAATTTTTTTTGTTCTTTCTTTCTGCGCAATAAAAGGAAATCCCACGTTATTACCGATAGAAATGGACATTTCCCCGTGAGAAGAATCGAAATTTTGGCCCTGAAACAAAAGCACCGAATCGCGGCGAACGGTCGGCGTATAGGAGCTTTTTGCATTTCTGCTTTCGCAGCCGAAATTTGGCTATCGCCGATGCTGCCGCGCTGAAGATAACGCCCGGCAGATTTGCCGCGCCGTAGTAGCATTAAAGTGTTGCCGAATTTCCTCTAAAAAAATTATTTTTGAAGAAAGTTATGCATATGAGATTTTCAGACGCTTTAGACCAAATTTCGACAAAAGATTCTCTAAAAAATGAGAGAGAAAATATGTATAAAATTTCCCGAAAATTTGTGATTTGTCAAAAGGGACGTCTGAAGGCCCATACAGCGTTTTTCCATAACACGGCAGGGTCAAACTACGCAATCGGTCTATCGGAGGTGCTAGGGCGACCACAAGTCCAGTCGTAACTAGTCCTACGCGTATTCATTCGAGAGGGCCCATTTTTACGGACAAAATCCGACCCCTGTTCGTGAAGCCATCCCGATTAGATTTTGTGGAGTGACCTCCTCTAGTTGGGCGATGGCTGAGGGAACTCGTAGAACGAGACGAAGCGAGTCGGCGGCGCTGGTGGCTGGTGACGGCTGGCAGAAATGACGGAGTGAAACATGAGGCGCGGTGCGGCGCGGCGGGACGAGACCAAGAGCCAAGAGGTCGCTGAACTGGAACAAAATTTCCCCGAGACGGGGACGCCGCCAGGCACATGCGCAATATCCTCTTGCAAGTGCCCGCTTATGACGGGAGGCCGGCGGAGTTTCGAGGGCCGAAATCGGGGAACCGACTCCCCCCGGAGGAACAACAGCACAACTCCAACCGGAACGCGCTCGACATTCGCGGTTTTCGCTCGCGACGGAGCCCAAGGCTGCAGCGACCTCTCGAGCTGATGGAACAACTTGCACATACGCGGCGCAACCGCACTCACACTCGCACACACGGCTCATGTCTCCCTCGGCAGGGCCGCTAATTGTCGGGGCCGGGGCCCAGATACGCTTTCATCTGCACAAAGGCCCTCGCAACGAGGCCCCAACGGAGGCCCCCGATAGGCGATAGGACCCACCTTCCAGCCTCTTTTCAGGGTCGTCCGGACGTGAGGCTCTTCTCCTCAAGGCCACACTCTATCTTCGCATCCTTCTTCAACCTTCCCGCACGGCTCGGCGGGGTTCCTATTGCGCACAGCTCAACTCGCAGACAAAGAAAATTCGAGGAGGAATGGGGAACACTCATCAAGCAAAACCTGACGTATCTTCACCAAGACACAACTTATCCATGCGTTATGCTTTAAAGAACTGCATATACGAATCCAAACCGTTCTAACGGGGGAGGGGCATTGGCGGATCTAGCAAATTGGCAACATTGTCTTTTTTCCATTTAAACCTATGTAAAATGTATCGATTCTTAGAGGGGCCAGGTGCTCCGACAAGAATCGATTATTTAGCATGGGTTTAAATGGAGGCATCCCGGTGTTGCCAAATTTCTCGATCCGCCTCTGGAGGCGAAAGGGCCCGAGGGCCGGATAAAAAAAAAAAATAATTATTCCGCAGAAAAATTCTTTATGAAAGCTTCAAAATGCGTCCAATTAGTCGTATAAATTCTATAATTTCTCGGGGGATGCCCCTAGGACCCCCCCCCCTCCGTGCTTGGGGCCCGGACCTTAAAACTGGTACCAGGGCCCGAGATGGGATGTGGCGAGCCTGCATGAAGGCTATTACCATTAAAATCTTCCGTCACATTCATACAACGCAATGATACAACTATTTGAACTCTCCGGAATGCGTGAGGTATCACGCCGCATTTGAAGGCGTTTTCAAATCGGCCAAGTTCCGATACCCGGATAATCGTTTTGCACAGTTCATATTATTTTGTTTCCATTTCTAACCACTTGTTTAATTATAATCCTCCTATAAAAACCACCCATTTGCTAAAGACAATTCTAGCTGAAGCGCACTTAAGCACATTCATGACTACAAAACTGTTAACGGAAATCGAAAAGGCCAGCGTGCATGAAGGCTATTTCAATTGCAATCTTCCGTCGCATTTCTAAGGCGCAATGATACAACTATTTGAACTCTCAGGAATGCGTGAGGTATCACGCCGCATTTGAAGGCGTTTTCAAATCAGCCAAGTCCGATACCCGGATTATCGTTTTGCATAGTTCATATTCTTTTGTTTTATTCCGTGCCACTTGTTTATTTTTAATCCTCGTAGAAAAAACACCCATTTGTAAACACAATTCTAGCTGAAGCGCACTTCAGCTATGCATTCACTACTGCAAAAATTTCAGAGGAAATCGAAAAGCCCAGCGTGCATGGAGGCTATTTCAATTGCAATCTTCCGTCGCATTTCTAAGGCGCAATGATACAACTATTTGAACTCTCCGGAATGCGTGAGGTATCACGCCGCATTTGAAGGCGTTTTCAAATCAGCCAAGTTCCGATACACGGATTATCGTTCTGCATTGTTCATATTCTTTTGTTATGTTCCGTACCACTCGTTTATTTTTAATCCTCGTAGAAAAAACCCCCATTTGCTAAATACAATTCTAGCTGGAGTGCACTTCAGCTATGCATTCACCACTGCAAAAATTTCAGAGGAAATCGACAAGCCCAGCGTTCATGAAGGCAGGCCCGCCACAAGGGAGGGGATACTGGGTCCCTGGTACCTGGGGGCCCGTGTAACCCGTAAAAAACCACTACGAATTCACATGCAACCATTGTTTCGTAAGAAAAAGTGAAAAATTTACCCTAAAAATTTCGCAAAAGGTGAATAGATTTTCAGAAACACGCTGGGGCACTGTAGAATTCTTCTTAAATTTTCGAAGAAGTATGCTTCGTGGAAAATTTCTATCTATTTTCAAGATTTTCAGTACAGAGGGATATTTTTAGTAACTGCGTTTCATTTTCTTCCGTCGTCAGATGCTAAGAGTCTCCAGTCTGGGCATCCTCGACTTCAATGGCTCATGGCTCAACTTCCTTGCCATAGACAAACGAAGGGAGAGTCCAGGGGGGCCTGGCCCTCTTAGAACTGAAAATAGTATTGGATGGGATGTGGCGGGCCTGAACGGGGGGAGGGGCGTAAGCCCCTTACGCCCCCCTCCAGATCCGCCAATGAGGAACTGACTAAATTATTGCGAAAAAAACTGCACAGCACTCAAATGCTATTCACAACGTTCCTTTTGATTGAATTCGTTTCTACAGTTTCTTCTGACGTAAATGCGTCCGGCTGAAGGATGGGAGTCATAGAAAGATTCAGCCAGCGTCGGATTTTCTACTCAGAAAATTATGTTATCGGTTCAATTCGTGAGTAACATTGGTTATGATTATGACTAACGAACTTTTTACGTCTTTGAGGTTGCGAGGCATTTCTCATTTTTTCATATTACCGGGAAATTTGGTGTAAATTACGGGTATTAGCGAGAAGAAAATGGCTTGGAGTCGCCTGCTTGATTCAAGCAATTTCAATCTCGATTCAAGAGGAAATTTTCTGGACGTATTTTGGTTTAAATCAACGGTAGAAACCAATGAAAGGTTGGAGGGAGGGGATTGAAGCGGAAATGTTAAGGTGCTCAATGCCTCAAGATTTGTGGTTTGAAAGAGAGCAGTGGAGGTTAGGAGTCGTAGAGCGCGAGGGAGTGCTGTAAGCGACTTATATGTGTGTATGTATGTATGTATGTGTATTTTGCAGTGGCGTGGCGTGACTATATCCGGTAGGCGTTCGGTAGGAGTGTTAACTTTAGGGGGGGGGGAGGGTCAGAAAGGTTCCCTCCCCTTCCTTAAAGGGGGGTCCGGGGGGCCTCCCCCGGAAACTTTTTAAAAAATGAAGCCGCAAGAACACGATTTTAACCCTTTCTGGTGAAAATTGTTCCGGTAAATTGCCATTGAAAATTTGTTCTTTTTACCGATCGTTTTCCTGTAATTTATTTTGTTAAATGATAACGTATTTTCGCAACACGCACCTGCAGAGAGAGGTGGGAGAGGGAGACTGGGAAACTGGGAGATGCGGCCCGCAGGTGCAGGAGGGGAAGCGGAGGGCGAATCGCGGCATAGAGGAAATTCGGCGGTTCGCAAACCCCTGCGGACCACTGCTATAGGAAACAGCTGGACTGATGAGCGGCTTTCCTCTCTCGTTCTTTTCCCCTCTCTTTTCTCTCTGCTGTGTTCCCTCCGTGAGCGCGGTCCGCACTCGTCTCCGAACCCAATGCTGACGCTCCGCTCTGCGCCGCGCGCCGGTGCCTCTCCTCTCTCGTGTACCCTTTGCTCCTTCATCATTGCACCCAGGTTCTCTCTCCTCACCGTACGCAGATCATCCAGGTTCGGTATCGGTAGCCGGTACGGACCACGCGTCACAGGATTTTCTCTCTCCGCCGCGCCACATGCCGCTGTCGGAAGCCAAGCGCCCGATACTTATTTGCGATCTACTATTCTGTACCCTGTATTGCTTCCCACATTCTTGGCCATAATTTATTAATTGCTTCAAAATATTTTAGGGTGTTCGGCGAACACTGCGAACCTATGGACGCCACGCCACTGGTATTTTGGTTTAAATCAAGTTCTAGTTTCTCCGGTGTGATTCAATGAATCATCCCACCTTGCGCAGCTTTTCCGAGACCATTCATCGCTGCAACCTTACGTTGGAGTAGAGTTCCTTTATACTCAGAGTCAAGACAATGCGAATCCATTTCTGATTGGTTAACCGGATTTTAGGCCTTCACAGTGTCACAAACGGGAATAAAGATTACATTTTCACCAATTGCAAAGATTATAATCTGGAATGGACCGAGGAATTTCGAGTTCGACAAGGAACTAACGGAATGAGAGAAGGAACGGAGAAAGGAATTTAAGAATGAGCCGATCGAAGATTACGAAAAACGTTCAATTTGTGTAATCTTTATTCCCGTTTGTGACTCCATGAGGGGTGTTGTCTTGACTCTCAGTATAAAGGGACTCTACGTTGGAGAAGAGGAACGTTTCACGGGACGAGTAATTTATTCCACCCTTGTTCACCTCTCAGCGCAGGAGGATCCGAACGGAAGTGACGTATCTGGACCGTCTGAGGCGGAGGTGGAGCGGGGGCGAGGGCCGAATAGCGCCTCTCGGTGCAGGTCTTGAGGCCGCGCGTCGCACATCGCATCGCATCGCGTCAGCGTGGGCCGCGCCGCGCCGGGACGCAGGCAGGCGTGGAGGCGTCCGAGAGCGCAGCGCAGAGGAGCATTGCATTGCATCGCATCGCATCCATGCAGGAGAGTGGCGAGTAGAGACAAGCGCGACGGCCTGACCGGCATCATGGCAGCTGCCCGCTAGTCCAATGCGCTGCGTTGCAGTGCGCCACGGCACGGCGGCGCTTTAATTCGAGCTAGAAACCACGATTGCTGAATTAGGCGTTGTACTACTTCCTGACTCAGGGCCCTGACTCTGGGTGAATAACCTCATCTTACGCCGTACGTCTTACAACTGGCTCTCAACTGCCCCCTCCCCCCCCCCACATCGCTCCGCACAGCCGCGCCGGAGTGAATTGACCCGTAGCGCCTCAGAATTCGCCATCACAATCTTGGATTTTCGTTTTATCCCCTCTGCGATTCATGGATTTCCCTGGAGTGGTGCTTACACCAACGATCTAGAAACTATAGATAGGGGGATCCTATGCTACGCCAACAGTGAAATTCGGTGACACACCAGGAGCAACAATCAGGTTATGACGAAGATAGTCGGTTTCTATGGCTTCTTATGGGACTGTTGCTGAGTACGGACTTATATCAAGTTTAGAAGCAACTATTTGAAAATCTGTGTCCAGATATGGAACTTGGACATTCATCAAGTGCGTTTACGATGAAAATTTCAACGCTATAAATCATTTGTTCTAAAAACTCCCGTAAGATTCCATGTATTTGAGGTTATGACGAAGATAGCAATCGGCCATTTCCACTCCCCGCCCGCCTATCGAACTGCCGCTCCATGTGTGTTACGTTTTTTCGTAGGCCACCACCTATCTATAGTTCCTATAGTGTTGGCTTACATCAACGACATATTTGTCAATATGGACCGGAAATGACATAACGAGGGAGGGCTAACAAACAATACCTCGCCTGACTGACAATTTTGGCAAAAAAGAGAGAGCGACTTTCCCGCATTCTAGGTACAGTATAAAATACGCAAGCTGGTGATTTTCCTTTTTTTCCCAATTCTGTACTTTAGGGAGCGCTTAGATGACGATGTAGTGTATGAAAAAATTGCACATCTACCCTTTAATTTACAAAGCTGGCCAAGTTTTCTCTTTGTTTTCCAGAATTGCCCGTTTACAGATGTTTGCAGTATTGATCGTCAGCCATCGATAACGACCAGTCAATATATATTCAACGGGTCGATTAGTTATGATGGAGATGGACTATTCGTGGCATCATTTCCGGTTCATATTGGCGAATCTTGAGATCGCAGTTAATTTCTAGGTCTAAGTTGAATAAAAGGGTTTCAGGTTGAATCATGGCATGTACATGTACATACACTAAATTGCAATTTTTGAAATTCTTATCGACTTGATGCTGATGGAGGGGGTTTCAAACGAAGCTGCCACTGCAATTTCGTGGCGTCCAAATATTTCCCAATTTTGTTATTATTTTTCAGGTGATCTTCAACCCGAAAAAATGACTATACAGCTCGCACAGGGTCGATAACAATTAAATAACCCAAGTTTAGCAGAAAAGAACCGCATCTCACGTCTTTCTTTGGGAACAAAATTGCTATTGATTTCATTAAACCGATACGTGGTTTGGCAAACGAGTGCAGGTCTTCGGTTTCTGCTAGAGATCCCAATTTCAAAAAAACTGTAATTTTGTCAGATTATAATGAGCCTCCTTGTGTTGCGTTGCTAATGGAACAGCTGCGTGCCCCAATAACTTTTACGAGCAAAAAGTGATCTGGGAGTTGTTAATGATGTTTATACTGTGCTTCCTATGCATTCTTGGATGAGAAGTGAAATGATTTGACATTGACATGAAAATTGATTGACATTTCAGGGGCCCAATGTTAAAATTCCTGACTCTTCTCGGAGAATTGCTATTATTTCGGATGAACTTTTGCTTTAAGCCTGGTTCTATTCAATTGATTGATGTGAAGGGAAAAAAAGGTTAGCCTCAACCCAGGATGCGATTGCGAGAGAGTGGAAAGTCACCGAGGGTAGGCACTAGGCCGCTTCATGCTTCAATTGGACGCATTTCTGTCAAACGGAACTATGTGCATTATGACATGAGCCCTGCTACGCATATATTCTCATGGATCTCAGGGTTCATGCCTTGATGCACATAGTTCCGTTTGATAGAAATACATCCAATGCAAAGCTGTGCATTGCGCCTGGGTCGGCGTCAAAGAGATACTGCGACTGCGAGACGGAGTGGAAAATCCCCATCACCATCCGCCTCTCACTAACTTACAGTTTCCATGGGGAGAAAACAGAACATGTTGACCAACATCCGTTTCTATGCCTCACAGCCGCTGGTCTCCAAGAGAGTTGCTCAGTTGGGTCCAGCGGCGTGCCGTGCTTTGCGATATATCGATTGTTATGCCATTTAAACCTATGGAAACGGATCGATAAACAGGGTGTTCACAGCTAACACCTTAATAATCGGTTCTTTACCATAGGTTTAAATGTCATAACAATCGATACATCGCAAAGCACGCCACGCCACTGGTTGGGTCGTGTAAGGCGTCATGCAGCATCTGCGCCATTCTCACGCTCTGCTCTCATTGGCTCTTCCTCGTCCATGCATTTTTACACCAAGGCCAACTCTCAGGATATTTACAGGGCCACCGCCTTCTCCTTTGTCTGGATCGAGTTTCGAGTCGTGGCAACGTTAACCACTTGAAACCAAAATCGGAACGACCGTGCAAGGCTTGGCGAGAGCTCCGTTCTCAGAAAGAAATGCTCGGGCGTAAACTAACCGTAATTAAAACGCCCGAACGCTAACAACGGAACACGAGGTAAGGATGGAAAACGACGCATACATTTGGTGCTATCTCTTGTCAAGTGCTAGACAAGCACGATTGAGTATTTAACACATCTACTTTTAAAAAAAGCTCCGCGTAGATGCATTTAAAGCACGCGCCACGAACCGAACGCAAGTTTCAGTTTGACAAGTAAAGTATGAATAGAAACGGTTTACAGATTTATTTTAATAAATGAAAAGGCCTATTATTGATGGAAATGCGATACGTCTGAAAAGGGCGTTTTAAGCCTGAAGATTTGAAGGAGGCATAGACGGGAGGACGGGAATAAGATTACGCACACTGCTGTTTCGCCTTCGATTCTTGAGGTAGACCAGAAAACATACACCACGCGGGAATGGTGTCATTGTGTCTTTACAGCCGACCGATCTTGCCTTCCTCTGAAACATGTTAAACCATCTTCGACGATTTTGTAGCTAACTCTGTTTTTCGACACAAACCTCTGTGAGGCTGATAATTTTTCAAGAATTTTGAATTTTAACTTTCTAGGGATTTTCAAGATGAAATTCCATGACTGTTCAATTGTTTTTTTCACGATTCACAAAATTTTTAAGCGCGGAGTGTCTTAAATCGAAAACTGGCTGACAGAGAAACTTTGGGGGCCCTGTGGCAAGATTCCCTGATTTCCAAGGTTCCCTCTAACTTTTTCGGACCTTCTCTCCGTGTTTATTAATCATTAAATGTGTATGTAATAGGTAAAGAGAGTAGCAATTCTATTGAATAGTCATGGCGACGTCCATCTTTGAGGCTCTGACCAGTGGCGTGGCGTGCTTTGCGATATATCGATTGTTTTGCCATTTAAACCTATGGAAAAGGATCGATAAATAGAGTGTTCGCAGCGAACACCTTAATAATCGATTCTTTACCATAGGTTTAAATGGCAGAACAATCGATACATCGCAATTCACGCCACGCCACTGGCTTTGACCCTGGATGAAACTATCCTAGAAATGCAATAGATGCACAATTCTTGGATCTAAATCGTGACACAGAGGAAAACTGAAAGCTCTACTCGGAAAATTTTTGCTCTCACCAGGAACAACGAGACTATTTTATTTTATATTTTAAATTTTGTTACAACCCTGCTATGATTTTTCGGATGAATGAACAGGAAAAATGACCATGACCTCGTGAATGAGACACACAAATGATGATTTCGTTGGTAGTTTGGTATACTACACGGATGCGACATTGCGCATGCCATCAAACTGCCGCCAAAAAAAGTGTCATCTATTGTCTCATTCCCGTGCACGAAGAGGCCGGGCTTTCACGAGTGTGATTTTAATTTTATCGGTACAAATAACAAGACCCCTGTTGTCAGAGCAATCCAAAATAACAAAAACCCCCAAAAACCATCAACATTCTGAGACTTCTACTCCTTTAAAATTTGGAATGGTATAGGCCCGAGGCCGCAAATGCATGATTACAAATCAGGGCAATCGAACGCACCAACGAAACGAAAAATCTACTGGTTGAACAGTTCCAAAGTCCTGAGGCTACCTTTCTTTTACACAATTTTGGGACACTTTTTCTACCAACAAAAGTCTTAACTGCGCGGAAAAAATAGGTTAGGGCTTGTTGGGTGATAAGAGCATTCACAATAAATTGTGGTGGTACCCCAATAAATTAGGTTTCTAACTCTACTACTCTACTTACGTTACTCTCTAGGTACTTAATTAGGTTAGCTAGGTTAGGGGAATTCCCCAACTAGAGTTGCGGAACTGCCATAATTGATTGAAAATGTCCATATCATCCAACAAATTGGGGTAGTCCCACACTATTAGGGGATAACCCCTAATAATATTTTCCGGGCATGTTCTCAGTTAAATTACATACTAAAATGTTTATGGCAAATGATTCCTTATGTTAGTGCTAGAGTATGTACCTATATAGGGAGAGTATGGACTTGTCAAAAATTTTCAGGTTAGGCGATAGAGCTCTTAGGGTCCAAAATGGTAGGCAATCTATGAATTCAAATTATCCAGAGTGATTTATAATCAAAATTGTTGGAAACTGTCGTTGGTAAAGTACGTTTTTTACTTAGCTTTTGCATAAACTTACTCATTTTTGCGGAAGAATGCTTACTTAAGAATTTTCTTGTCCATTGTCGTTTGATATTGAAGTCTAAAGATAAATAGTGACATTTTTCGTTTTCAAAGGTTACCTACCCTTAGAGCCCTAATGTAGCTCTTAGGGCCCTAAGAGCTACATATTTCGAGATGTCCATTCTCTCCCTATATAGGTACTCTACTTAGTACTTAATGACATACTTGCAAAATTTACGTAAATTTCAAGTCGGATAAGAATAAAAATTTTCAAAATTCGGAAGAATTAAATTGAAATATTGCGAGAGGAAGTGAAGATCTCGTGTTCACAAGCTTACAGATACGCGGAATGGACGAGTGCTGCAGGGAAATGACGACGGCAACTGCGCTTTTGGCGGTGAAGAATCTCTACTAGGTCAACGAGTTCTTGTTCCCCAGCCTTGGGTCCGCGTTGCCCTTTAGAGCGAGGCGTTCAATTCTCTGGTGAGTTTCCATTCAATTCTCGACTACGGTTAGCATATCTGGCACCGCCGCCGTTAGCGGCTTGAAAAAATTGCCTCCAACGGTTGAACGCACTATACGCGCGTGAAAGCCTCGACGCTGCGCTGCTGCTCGCAAGTTTACTGGGAGCCGCCCCCGAACTCGCGGGGGCGTCATCCTGATTCATTCATGATTTCCCGAGGGTCAATCCGCTCGATGAGAAGTGCATCACCCCGCGAGGGTGCCAAAAAGGCTTTTTCAGTTAGGTTGACTTATCTCGAAATCGCTGAGATTGGTCGGTTATTGACTTTCGGGAGCCAATGGAGATGTTGCATGTGTGAGGGATTTGCGATTTGACCATTGATTCTTATGTAAAAGTTCGCGAGAAACACGATGGTGCCACTGGTTTTCTCTGAAATCATCTCCCAAGCTCAAAAAAAGCTCTCAAAGTGAGGCTAAAATGGAGGGGATACCCCACCCTACCCTGAGAGTCCACCTCTACATCAAAACAAACTCTCCATGCAAAGATAGGGAGCAAATACACGAGCAGTGATGCCGTGTTTTCAGTTTTGGAGTCCCCAAATAAAGTGACAACCCTGCTACTGTATTTGCTCCCTATCTTTGCATGGAGAGTTTGTTTTGATGTAGAGGTGGACTCTCAGGGTAGGATGGGATATCCCCTCCATTTTGGCCTCACTTTGAGAGCTTTTTTTGAGCTCGGGAGATGATTTCAGAGAAAACCAGTGGCACCATCGTGTTTCTCGCGAACTTTTACATTAGAATCAATGGTCAAATCGCAAATCCCTCATACATGCAACATCTCCATAGCTATGCGGTAATGTGGCCGTGATACGGAGCAACGACGTTTGAAACCTCAGACGTTGCCTCATTTCCTTGGGTGCATTACGAGTTTCCTAAAAAAGCTGAGAATATTTGGACGCATTTCTGTCAAACGGAACTAAGTGCATTATGACGTGAGCCCTGTTATGCATATATTCTTATGGGTCTCAGGGCTCATGTCTTGGTGTACACAGTTCCGTTTGACAGAAATACGTCCATCTTACTGTCAACCGCCCGGAGAATTTCATTCGCAAGTTGATCTGCAGTATCCGGAAATATCGAGGGAAAGTATGCAAGGGTGAGGGGGGGAGGGGGATTTGGTCGAATTTGAAAGTTCATACAGCGTTTTCTTTTGGCACGACGGCAGTCGGTATTATGGTCAAACGAGCAACATATTCGCGAATACGAACAGGAAGTGACCTACCGATCAGTCCATCAATACTTAGCGGGCTGCTAAATATTCGTTGGAGCAAGAGTTGTGAAACGCCCGGGTATTTGAGACCACGGTTGGATTCTGCGTATATATATCCGGATGATTATCGAAGAGTTTTAATCCTTTTCTTCACGGAAAAAAATATTGTAGATATTACCACACTCCGAAACAGTGATACGAGTAAAGTAATACACACCAGTCTCTATGATAGCATTTACCATATTCTACCATGATAGCGAAGAGAGCCATAAGTGCAATTCAGCATGAGCCATGGTTAGCATGTGCTCTTATAAGTCTCGAGGCTCATTCGAGAAAACCCTTGAGGCTCTCTTCACTATCACTTACCATGAAGTATCACCTGAGTTCTGATAAATACGACTATAATTCTGGTTATTTTCACTAAATAGTATTACTGGGTAAAAAATTCAGTAGACTTATAGTATGTGTTTCTTTCGGAGGTAAATACTTTGATTTTTGCTAAACTTTGGAGGAAATTTCTACTTTAGAGGGAGCATGGAAAAAGGCATTCGGTGGTTATTCAAAAGGTTATTATCAAGCCTTAAAAGCTGAGGTTGTCGGGTGGACTGCTTCTTACGAAATTGTCGTATTTTCAGAGCGCCGGAAACCTTGGACGTCACCAGCTCCACGATGGTATACGACAGGTTGTATCTCATCGGAGCCTGAATGTGATGTGACGCAAGAAGGGGTTGTTTTTAAGGATGCAGCGCGTGGCTCCGCTTGCAGCCCACCGAGAGGTTTCAATCCTTGGCAGAATCTCGCGAAGCGCGCTATCAACGAAAATAGCTGTGGCCATGACGACCCGGCCCCAAGATTTTTCCGCATGACGCAACAAGTGGTTGTTAGGACGCGCTAAGCGTAGGTAGATAAGCAAAAACATGAGGCGCTGCCTCCACGCGAGTGCTTCACCAGGAAAATCTGATACGGCCAAGGAGCCGCCAAAAAACATGAGCCAGTCTCAACTTTTTCTGACTCCTCGCTAACCAGGCCGGCCAAAATATTGTCGTGCGCCGATAGTTACCCATGTATTCCTCTTTTCACTTATTTTTAATACACGGTTTTCACCTAAATTTGCTATTTTTTCATTATTTTTCTCCAACTCAGTAAGGAGGGACAGAGGAGGGGGGGGGGGGGGAGAGAGAAAAACTAGCTCCACTTAAACTCTGACTTTACAGACCGTAAAAATCCTAATTTTTCGTTATATTTTCAGTAGTTTCATGGAAAATTCCTGAAATTCTCCTCCTTGACCAATATCATACTTGTATAATATAAAATGGTAAGCGCAATAGCTAACGCTATGCGTGTCCTCTACCCCTTTCACTGCATCCACCCTCCCTGCGCATTTTACGCCTACTCAATCTGCTACCGGCTACACCTCCTCGTACAGCCCCCTTTGCTACATCCCCACTTTCCTTTCCGGCTTCTTGCCACTCTGCCTTCCGACCGTTAACAATTTTCCAATCATTTCAGCCCAGTTTTCTCTGAGACTTTACGACACGTTTCTAAGTGCTACTCGATGCTCTCAATCAATTTCTGCTTTTAATTGCTTACCCGTCAATCTTCGTTACCTCCGGGATTACGCAAATTGACGTTAGCGATAGGGGTTTTAGGCCAAACATCAATGCTGGAGAATATTGCCGGCAAATTTCAAAAAAAGGCAAATTTCCAATTTCCAAAAAATTTTCCAGCAAAAAAAAGAAAAAAAAGTGAAGGTATTTCACTAGAAAAAGAGGAGCGTCTTAAACGGGGAGTAGAGCTGAAGACTGATCCGAGGAGAGCCGGGGGGGGGGGGGGATATCTCCTGGGCGGAAAAAATTGACGAAAACAACTACAAGGGCACAGCGCTAACTTCTGGCGGCTGCTGCGAGCGTGGCGAGAGATTAGAGTACAGGCATGAGATAGATACACAAACGAGGGGAAAGTTAGGATCGGTTGCGTCAAATAGAAGGATATGAGAACGATGAACGCATCTTCACTGGGATTTCTAACATCCAAAAGAAATAATTGCTGGGTGAAAACCTTCCCTTGCTCAGTAAAAAAAGCCTAGATGGGAGAAATGTGGATATAGTTAAAACCAAGCCAACACGTACTATAGTACTAAGGAAAAACGCCGTATGAACCTTCAGGCGTTGCAAAATTTCCTTTGATAAAACGCAAATTTCCTGGTAAATTTATAATTATTTCCCCCCCCCCCAATTTTTCAAATAATTCAGTTCGCAATTTTATTTAAATATTCTGAAAATATGAAGGAAAAACATTCATAACTTTCCTAAAAAATAAACATTCTATAGAAGGAAATTTGGCAACTCTCGAATGTTCATACGGCGTTTTTCCTTAGCACGGCAGCGTAGGGAGCCTCCGTTTTCGGAATCGTGGGCACAACTTTAAGAGAAACAAGAGTAACTTGCTTAAACTTAACTTACGTACTACTCAAGTCAGGCTGGCATTCTGAAAAATGACTGCAAATTATTACCTGCAACACAGAAAAAAAGTATAATTAGACATGATGAGAGGATAAAATAGATTCCGCGCTTAGAAAGAACAAATAATACGAATTTCTGAAATCAGTAAAAATGTTGTAGTAGTAAATTAAATTAAATTACGAATCATCATTATTTTCAAGAGAGGCGTCTAGGCTCATCCCTCACTTCATCAATGAAACAATTAAGAGGGAGGTTTTATTAAGGGGAAAACTAACACATAAAGTATTTCCATTCAAAACACGACCAACTGTACTGGACGAGTCATTGACTCGGCTTGTTCTTTCACCGAATTTGCGGTGCTTTTAAAGCACTGTGATACTAAGCTGTTGCAGTGCATTATTTTTCGAACAATAAATGGACAGATTAAGTAGCTTACTTGAGGATCACAGATTTTGAGTTTGAGGAGGGAGTATGAAACATTAGTTTACCGCACTCAAAAAAAGGTATGACTCTGAGACCCATAAAGAATGGCTCGGAGATCCATAATTTCTAACCAAAGTGACTTACCGTTTGCAGTATGGCTTTCTGAGCCATACTTTATTGGTCGTGAACCTATACGCATGGCTCCACGAACTATATTTTATGGCTCCATGATCCATAACTCGGCCGGTAAGTCATTCTTCCCATACTTTTTTTTGAGTGGCGATACATGCCGATTGACCTTTAGGAAAATACACACTCACTCTTGTATATAGGAGAAAATAGATTTTTGGTGTGCGCAAGAACTCGGTGAAAATTACGAAAGGGCTTAGCGTCGTCATCGCATTTAGCCACACAGAAAACCCTAACGATTTCAAGCTGAATTTTTGGCATTTCATACGCCCAAAATCCCAAAAATATTGCCAGAAACGGATGCTTAAAGTTCAGCTGTGAGTAACTACCCAGCTAGTACCTTACCCAAGGATGCAGAAAATGCCTCGAAGCATGAAAATGTGGAAAGGCCCTAAAATGGTGGAAAGAGGGGGAAATTTTCGGGCTAAAGTCAGAGGTAAGCAAGTGGTCGGTCATAAAGTTTTGAAATTGATGGTAGATTTTGTAGAGAGCCGACGAGAAAAATGCGGAAACCTGTCTGGTGGGCGCTTAAAAATTTCGAGGCCTCAAAGATTCTAAAGTCGTGCGGCTTACACTTAAACCGACCGTTACCACCTTCTTCTCTTGATAAAAATCAGCATTACGTCCTCATTTGTATGCGTTTCATGTAAATGATAGACATCGTGATTAAAAATCTATTCCTTTTTCTTCTTATCTGTTCCAACATAGGTAATTAAAGGTACTTCATTTGAGTGATTAATAAGTTTGGCGCTTCTGGGACTATGAAGTTTTCCATAATAACAGTGAATAAAGCAGTTTTCCTTCGGAAAATACACTAAAACTATAAAATGAAACATAGATCGGGTGGCGGGATTCGAAGAGAGCGTTGCGGGATTTTATTTTTACTTGTCAAAGGATAGGAAGCAGCTACGTCATAAAGGCGTTACGAAGGGGGAGTCGATATATCTGAAACACGTCAATTTTATGAACGGCCCCGGACTATCCGTGGCTTCGAATTGGGCAGGCAGAGGAGTCGAGGGCGTGCGAGGAAAAGTAAAAGGCCAGCCCTTGACATGCCTGGATCTATGTGGCGATGACAATAAGAGGGAAAATGCACCTGTTGAATGGCAGGCACTTCATCCACCCACCCACCTGTGACAATTAAAGAGGAATCTACCTGTTGCACACCACCTCAGCTCATTGTGCGACAAAAAAGTTCGGTTAGTTCAACCACTGTAAAAAGATTAATTCAGAACAAAACTTGGCAGATTGTTTGACATTTCTTGCGGGGTGTCTACTAAAACAGGCTGGCCAAAAATCAGTACTTTTGCAGTATATTATCAAGAATTTCAGTACCACTTTAACAGAAAAATTCAGCACTTTTTCAGTACCTCCATTTGATGAAATTAGAAAAATTCAAAAAATTTGAATTTTTCGCTCAATTGCCACAAAATTAACTAAGAAAATGAACAAAATTCCGGACCTCCTTGTGGAATTTCCGTTCATTTTCAGTACTTCCGGGCCGCCCTTAAAAAACCCGTACTATTTCCGGACTTTCCGGAAATTCCGAACTTGTAGACACCCTGTCTTATGACCGATTCAAATAACAAATTTAATATCGATTCAACAGCAAGACGGTGATTGACGCCAGTAAATTTTCCAAATTGCTGCGTATCAAAGTAAATATATTCGACTATTGTCAACATCTAGTGGTTCCTTTGCTTACATGAGCGCCTAAGCAGGTTCACTGGGAGGGGGGGGGGGCGTTAGGGCGCCGACCGAAAAAAAGGAGAACAAAAAGGGGATTAATGAGAGATGGAAGAAACGAAGTAAAGAAGAAGGACGGACGCTTGGATTTGGCAATATTCAAGATGAAAGCGACTCAGACTGTGTACTAGATGCTTCAAAATTTTCGAAATTTTCCGGGGGAGCCCCTCGGACCCCTCTTACAGCCCCCTCCCCCCTTCGAAGTATCTGGATCCATCTGTACATGAACGCTACTCTACCAATGAAAGTTACGATCAGCACCGTCGTCGCGTCGGTCGCTACGACAACGGAACAAACCCGACAATATGGAGTTGATAAAGTTGACTAGAAGGAATAGAGGCCGGTAATCATAATAGATGCAACGAAGGTGGCTCGGGAGGGGGGAAGAGGGGGGGAGGGGTAGTCCGCGAGGAGACGAACGGAAAAGGAGGTGGGGACAAATGCTGGCGTAAGCATCGCGAGAATGGCGAAGTAGGTCACGAAATTCTATAAACGGCAGCATGGATATTTATCCCCACTTAAAATTCCTCATCGCCTCACCGGTTGATGGGCGCTTCCCTGTTCTACATGACCAAGTGAAAAAAGGATGAGTGCAAGTCAAAGATGCAGTCGCTCGCTTTCAGAAAATAGAATGCGGCGGGAGAGGATGTATGCTTCCACAAAATTTCCATTGCGCCTTCCTCTCATCCGTGTGAATCTCATGGCCATCTAGACAGCGGATGTAAGAGAACATCGAGACATCGAATCAATTTTGGTAGATTACAGGTTTCTTTTAATAACTTATGAGCGAAAAACGGATCCATCAGGCCTAGCCGCATATTGCAGATGTTTCTTCCCAAGGAGCCTATTTCGTTAATGACCCCCAAAATAAAGCTGAAAGGACAAGAACGTAAAAAATTACACTGGATTAGTAAATAAAATGGTTGATTTTCAAGTTCACATCCGTACTCCCAGCTTTAACGGCAGAAAATTGCTTCTAGGCTTCATGGATTCGTTTCCTGGCAAATGCTTAGAGTGAAGCCAGTATTTCAGTAAAAGTTTTTTAGTACGTTGGAGTTTTTTGCCAGCTTGCGTTAAAAATTCAGCATAAAGCTAAAAATCTCAAAATCTGCCGGGAAAAAGCTCATATGAGCACAGTCTTACCTCAAAGAGATATGCTGTTTGGTGTAACACTAGTCTCGGGCTGGTTTTCACGACCCCTCGAGCTTGGTAGCAGGAAATTCAGGAGACTACTCTGCACTGATGTTTGGCCCAACTAGGCCGAAACGCATCTGCAGTTGCTTTCCTGAATGGACGTAACTAGTGTTGCGCCAAACAGTATATCTTTTTGAGGGAAAACTGTACTCCAAAATACTGTCTTACGACCCGTGCGTTCACCACAATCGGTTTGTAAACGTTTTTTGTCTCGATGTTTGCTTAGTTCCAGTAGACATTTACTGCAGTTCGTTTTAGAGTATGATCGCAATAGGAGGAAAGGGGGGTGATAACATTTTTTTGCGGAGGGGCCAGCAAAACTCGGTAACGCCACTGAATCAGATTTATGTCATAGACTGGGGATCAACGAAACCAGCGATCGAAGCTCGTTGTCACACGAAGAAGGAATGATCCGAACAAAAGACGCTAAACAATGGAGGAGATGCCCGATGCAAGAAGTAAACAAGATTTGAAACCGAGGTGTCATTCTGGCAAACACAATAGCAGATCCTGATCCAGTTTGATTAGATTGTAGTTCGGCATGGGTATTTCTAGGAACCGAAAGTTCATCCACTGACGTATTCGGTCCACATTGCTCAAAGAGCGTGGGTAAAAGAAAATAGCCGCTCATATGCAGCGAGGAAGTCTTCTGGTGCCAATTTTTAATCAAATTCGTGAATTTGAATTTGATAAGAATTGGCGCCAGCTTTTCTTTCAGCGGCTTTCTCCGATCGGCGCGGCGTGGTATAGAAAATTAAGTTCCTTTATAATGTTGCAGAAAAGTGAGGGAAAACGCAAACCTCAGATTTTATCGTCGCAAAATGTAAGGTCCAGTCAGTAGACTCTGGATTATCCGGCTTCGTATTATCCGGACTCTGGATTATCCGGATCGATTTTGCAACCATGTAACTACGTACGCATTCCGATAAGTGAGCGGATCCGCGGAGAAGCGGTCGCAAGGCATATTGGCGCCTGCAAGGCTGAAGGAATACTTCACGCATTGCGCCAAACAGTAAGGTCGGCGTGGAACGCATTAGCGCCTACTAGATTGCATAAATACTTCTCGCATTACGCCAAACGCAGTGCAGTCGGTTAGTTAGCCTAAAACGCACATTAGCGGCTACAAGACTGCATGAATACTTCACACATTGCGCGCTTTAATCGTTGTATTGTAAATCGTTGTCGGCTACCATTCACAACCACCATTGAGTCGTTCAGTTTGGTGTTAACCTTTTAAGTTCGTGTTGGTATGTACATGATGTGTACATAATAAGAATACTGTGGTGTTGGTTGGTGGTGTTTGTGTTTACTATTATTATCCGGATTTCTTTTCCATCCGGATCAGGCCCGGCACCAATTAATCCGGATAATCCAGAGTCTACTGTAATTGTATTCTTTGGGCAGTAGTAACCGGACTTGGCTTAGCTGAATTTTACGTTGCTGAATTTTCTAACAAAAAACTGAGCGACACAGGTAATAATACCGTATGTATACTTTTTGTAAAGAGCCTTGATAAAAGCAGGCCTTTGCCCTTTTACCGCCCCAAAAATATTGGATATGGTTTAGTTGAACCAAATGTGGCTGAAGTATTGATAAAAAATCAAGCATACACGAAGGCACAAGGTACTGGGGGCAGAATCTGAGGATTAAACATGTAAATTTCCGCTCTTCCTACGGCAACTCACGTCATACGCAACATTTGCAAAACAGTTCCCATTCAGAATTTACGACTGAATGCGAGGTAATACTTCATGAATGCTCGATAAGCGATTGAAATGTGTTAGCATCGAGGTGCGCGGTGATTTTTGATACAAATCTCTTAACTCCCGTGCGAGCGGTGAAGTATCACGCGAAACTGAAGGCGTTTTCAACCGGTGAAACCAGTTATTCGTTGCTCACAACAACGCTTATTGCGTTAACGGATCAAATAAACCCGCATTGCCGTCATTTCTTTGAAGCCTTAACGCAGGATCTGCCAGGATACGAAAAATTTGCAAAATACGCCAGTTTCCAAATTCGGGTTTTTTCCATTTTTTAATAAATTTACGTTCATTGCCAAACGTCACCGATTTCATCTAGGTCAGTAAATGAGGCTACGGCACGAGAGGGTAAACAATCGAACGATGGATCGAATTCGCGAACAACTACGCTACCAAGCTAAGGAAGAACACCGTAAGTCATTAGACGTTGCCGTGTTTCCTTCGATAAAAATTCAATTAACTGATAAAATTGTGTGCATTTTTCTTCAAAATTTTTAGACAATTTCGCTCACGATTCAATGTGAAGTATCTGGAAATTTCAAGGAAAAATATACGAAACTATCTTCAAAAATACGTGCTTCTCTCGGGGAAAATTGGCAACTATCGAATGTTCATACGGCGTTTTTCTTCAGGACGGCAGTACAGAAACCGAACGACCTACATATTTCAAAAAACCGCCATAGCGATTCCATGACATCTACGTCTTATTTGGAATAAGCCACTCCATCGCTAGGCGGAGGAGAAGGAGATGAGTTTGGCAGAGGTCATTGTCGGGCATAAGCAACGTTACGCAACATCCATCGCTCGACATCGTGTAGGAAAAAACCGCTCTCGAAAAAGGAGACATCTTTTCCACGCTTTTCCCGTCTTTCAGTCGCCAGATTTTACTCCGCCTTGTTTCTGGTGCCCATGCATACGAACGGATCTCAAGTTATCTCACGAGCCTTCCAGGGAGCTTAGGGAGCCAGGGAGTTACCGGCGTGGCCAGACATTTTTCGTGGGAGAGGGGGAGTCTCGGTTAAAAATTTTCTTGAGGGGCGTTTGGATGTTCAAAGGTAAACTCCTGAAAATCACGAAAAATGACTTGGTTGGGAAAAAGTTCCAGTCATGGGGGATCTAGATTCCTGAACATGGAACATCCCTCAGGTACACCACTGAACTTTCAGTGCATCAATGATGAATGCAATAATTACGGTAACTCTTGTTGGGTATGTAAAGGAGTTTTCCGCCGAATTCCACACATTGCACTTGCCATATCAGAATGTTCATCTTGAATTCCCCGTGTTATTCAGCAGAAGCACAGCGGAGTCGGTGCAGGAGTAGGAAATCAGTGCTCGAGCAACAAGTGGTGCGACGCCGGACAAAATTTTGCACATGGGAATCAGAGCGGAAACAATGAGCCTCCTTCTCAAACACAACAGGGGTTTTCCGGGAGAAATCGGCCAGCTTTCATCAGGCCGATACGATTTAAAAAAATAAAACTTTTCGTGCAATTTCTCCGATCCATGGACCGAGGAAACTCATCATTGAAAGACTACAATTCGAATCTGCCTCGTGAGGAAACAGCAACCTCACTGACTATGTGATTACGGCAGTCGTTATCAGTAGTGTGACATGCTTTGCGACACATCCATTGATCTACTATTTGAACCTATGGAAAAAGATCGATAAACGAGCTGTTCGCAATTAACACCTTAGTAATCGATTCTTTGCCATAGCTACAATTGGAGAGATATCGATAATCGATCGTTTACTCCTCGTCACTGTTCGTCGTTAGGTAGTGATGACGCATAAAATTGTGTGCATATTTTGGGACCTCAAGCTCTTGATGAAAGGGGATTCTAATATTTCGAAATAGAATTCATACGATTTTTTTCGGCGATTCGTGGTATCCCAAGTCCATCAGAAAATGTACTGGAATTTCATTTGATAAAATCATTTACATACAATTTTCCATTCAACTCGTGAGCAATTTGCTGAACACATTTTGCATTAGATTTACGGATAAAGAATTTCATGTTTACCGATAATTTCGAGATTAGAAAAGAAGTCTTTAACATAATCCACATACAAATTTGCAGAAGCAGCTATAACAAATTATTAAAAATAGGGTACTAGTGGCAGCGACTTTACAATAATTACCTAGTATAGGTATCTATTAGCGGTTGGCTTTCTCTATTTTACTCGTGAAGAATAAAATAACTAGTTTCCACTGCTGATGCTGCAAACGTGTTTAATGCTGATAATTGCTCAATTTGTGCTGTTTTTTTTAGAATTGTTATTGATTTGGGTACTGCCATTTTGCATTACAGAAATCACTTTATTTATTTAAATAATACTAGGGCTAGGGGGTACACCCCTTGGAGGGAAGTTTCGGGGAAAATGAAATAAAAAAAATAAAGCGAAAAGTGGGCGATTAAGGAGAAACGGATAGGGACAGGAACTCATCCCTTCTAGAGACTTGAGGAGTTCAAGAGGACGTGAGCGTCGCAGCAGTTTCAAGGAGACACTTCGACATTCCTGATCCAGAGGCGGATCATGCAATTTGGCAACACCGAACTCCCTCCATTTAAACCCGTGTTAAATAATCGATTCTTGTCGGAGCACCCCCCCCCCTCCCGGAGAATCGATAGATTTCCATAGGTTTAGATGGAAAACAACACTGTTGCCAATTTGCTGTATCCGCAATTGCCGCGGTCGCGGGTCAGAGGAAAACGTTTTAGTTAAGAGGTTACTAACGGGAGGCCTCGAGGCGACCAGGTGTTGCGGCGGTCGAGAAAATGCAAACACGTTTAGGAAGATGATTGTCTATTGTTGTGCGAGTCTTCAACTGATGCCACGACAGTGAGCAGGACCTCCACGCTGAGGGTCTGAGGGTCTGTCCGCGGCTTCGCGCTTCGCTTCCAAGAGAGAGGGGGGGGGGAGGTGCTTAGGCATTTCCGAAATTCTGAGAAATCTGAGCTCGAACTGACCAATAACATCTCCCAGCGCCGCGGACGCTAATCTCCTCCGGCTCCGAATCTTCCCACATGGGAACTCGATTGCCAGAGTCAGTGGTGCCCAAACTAAGATTTTTTCCCTCTTTCCTGAGAAAATCAATTTAGAGAGAGGGTAGATTTTTACTTAAAGAATTTTATGACTAATGTCTGAATTTAGTCGGTTATGCAATAAAATCTATGTTTCCTGAGACACCCCCCCCCCTCCCCAATTGGAGACTTTGCAGGGGTCGGAAATTTGGGAAATTTCATGTTTATGAGAAAACACAACAGAGGGAACTGAGCATGAAAATACCCTGGATTTCTAAAATGAACAATTAATTATAAGAGGAGATGTGACCAGATGCAGGATTGCCACAGAATTTAGAAAATGAAATTCCCTGATCTATCTGACACATTTTGGTGAATTCCCTGACAATTAAAGATGTGACGGATGGTCAAGAAGGCATTATTGAAAATAATTTTTTAGGCATTTGTTGTTCGAAACCTCGAACCCATTCTGGAAAGCAAATGAAGGTGATTTAAATTTCCCTGACATTTTTGTCATTTTCCCTGACATTTCCCGGTTTTCTCTGACTTTATAGAATTCCCTGACATTTCCCGGTTTTCTCTGACTGTGGCAACCCTGCAAATGGCCTAATCTGCTAAAATACATGAGTTTAAATGGAAAATTCTGTCTGATGACGTCACAAGGCGCCAGATTTTCTAACTTTCGAATCTATTTTTCTAAAATTTCCCACGATAGAAAAAAATTATGAAAATATGACGAACGTAGCACATTAAGAACTCTCAGATGCAGGAATAAAAAAATTGTTGTACATAATCTCCATTACTCAGTTTACAATTTTCAACTGTCTCGTGTTATTCGGGAAGGATTTTCCTCTCGTCGTGTTCAACGAGGATAGGTACACAGTGAAAAAAAATGACGATCTGTACGTGCTTACTTTGAGTTTTGGTCATGGCGATTATTACTGATAATGAGAGTGGGTAACGGTAATCCCGATGAGGAAAATGCGGGACGCTCCACCAAGGAAAAATTTAACATCATTTAAAGTCGAGAAAACTACAACACCATCGATTACAATTTTGTTTGTGTGCTTCCGTCCTTACGGAATTCACGACGTGTCCTAATAACGTCGACAAACATCCACCCCCCCCCTCCTCCAAAATTTTTTGGAATCGGGAACTCTGCAGGTTATAATGATCGGAAGATTTTGCCATGAGGAGCTATACCATTTCCCGCTTTAGAAACAACAGAAGTCCAGTTCATTTTCCTGAGCGCTTAAATCAGTGTGTGAATAAACCAGAAATATTAGTTCCTTGCTTCAAAATGTAGCCCAGTTGTGATATGTATTTGTATAAAGTAATTTTTCAACCTTCGGCCATTAAGGTAAGATCAAGTTTGACAGAAACGAGCCAATACTGCGATCGATTACGTCTTAAGCAACATTTTTTGTTCGCATGAATACACTTCCTCTTGAAGGGTTAAGTGATTTTGCTGAAGAGGCAGAAACTAAGTGCGCACGGAGAGGTGTTTCACGTTTCACGGGGAGAAAATGTAAGCGAATATACTCGGTTTCCAATTAATGTACCTATACAATTCCGAGAATATAAAAGAGCGTGGGGAATTTCTTGGAAAAAGCGAGCAATGTAAGAAGGTTGAGTGAGCGCTACTAAATTCTGAGAAAGAGAATTACTCTCCTTTCGGAGAAACCAATTACGGGCTTACGCTACTTCTTTGAAGCGGTGAGGCTAAGACTTTTAACTCAAGGGATTTCGGGTAATGAATCGATAAATCCCTTCACCCTTTAGCTCTGCCTTTTGACTTTTCAACTTCGTTCACCTGTTTGTTTGCGCCTCATGACCTTGTGATTCTTGGAATGAATCGAGAATCTGTTGACTACAGAATTTGAACGCTTTCTACGAAAAGTTGAGGGTTGGTATTTGATTTTAATTTGATCTACATTTATTGTTTTATTATTATTTTGTTGAAGTTTTGATCCTCTCAACTTCTGTCACAAACAATATACGGCTGAAATTGCACTCCTGATATTACCTTTCCCATATTGTGCAATTTGAATACTTAATTAAAACCCCGTTTACGCGTATTTATAGAAACCTCCGTGTCTTCTGACGTGGATGTGGTGGGGAAAAAAGAGGATAATCATTACAAAAAAAAAACCTCGGGGTTAATCATTGATCGGATCGACTGAGCGAAGAGAGAAAAAAAAATAGAATTCTATGGACACATGAGAAGAGGGCACGATGCACTGGATATCTCGTTGTGTTAATGTTGAATAAAGATTTTTGACATCTCTTTTACGAGCCCGAATGAAAATATATGATAAGAATGGAATATTCCAAAATTGAATCTGTTTCTGTAAGACGGGTGTAAGTCTAAAAATTCGTGAGCCCTAGCATCCTCCGTGATCAAAAAAAGGCCAGGGCTCATGATATTTTGAACTTACTCCCGTCAAATAGAAACCAATTCTATTTCGATGCAAGTGAGGATTAACTGTGCACCTTTATTTCGGGGTAAGGTACCTAGAATGCGGATCAAGCCAAAGTGTGCGTGCAAGTACACCAGTGGCGTGGCGTGCTTTGCGATATATCGATTGTTCTGCCAATTAAACTTCTAGTAAAGAATCGATTACTAAGGTGTTCGCTGCGAACATCCTGATTATCGATCCTTTTCCATAGGTTTAAACAGCATAATAATCGATACATCGCAACGCACGCCACGCTACTGAAGTACACGCGTGTGGATAAAACTTTCGTTGGGTGACAATATTATGAAGGAAAGCATTTCCAGTTTCATTTTCTCTCATGATGGCAGACTTCCGATAATAAATAATGACTCGTTTTCAGGGAGCACCGGCTGAGGAGATTGAGTCGCTTAATGACATCATTAAAGCTAATTAGTGACGTGGACAATAGAAGAAGAGGTAAGCAAATCTCGCTCCAAAACCAACTTCGCTTCACTTCACTGTCCATGTCATCTCGACCTTTCCCGTCCTCCTTTTGAATGGAATTACAAATGACGAATAGCATTAACCCAACTTGTGAGTCAAAAAAAAGAGGGAAAGAGGGAAAAAGGGAGAATGTGAGTGAGCCCCAGAAATGAGACTTGGAACTGTGCACTTTGTAGCCCCGATAATAGAGCCCTCACGTACTATGTAAATATCTCCTTATCTATTGCAGTTACTTAACGATGCCAGACCCAAAAAGCAGGAGTCATGAACTTTGGACAGACCACAAGGAAAAAACAGCACCTTCGGAGAGGCGCAGTGCGGCGTCAACTATCAACCAATACGTTTCTCATTTTTTACGTCTCATGCGGAGCAGACGAAAAGATATTTCGGTGAGAGGGACGCACCGCAAGAAATAGAACACGGAGGGCCCGACGCTTCTGCGGCAAGAACTTTCATTAGGGAAACGTGGGGGGAAATAGGGGTGTTGCCGTACAGTGCAGAAGTTTGCAAGCATGGCGGACAAAATTCATCACGTTCAGGAAAATAACATTTCTGATCCGCGTGCCTTGGTTTTTTTACTGGGAAGAGAACCATCTTTATTAACACATCATCTTTATTTCTTGAAATGTTCGTGGGATATGCCTCACAAGGAGGAGAAGAAAAATCAAGCGAGTTTTCAAGTGATGATGTTGAAATATTTGTTTTCAATTGATATTAATGAGCATTACCGGGAAACGAAATCAATCATCGAATCATCGAATTCATCATCGAATTGGTGTGCTACAGCTTTACATTAAACATTTAATGATGGGGTCAGGCTTGCTTTTTTGAGGGGAGCGACAGAGGAAGAGGAGGAGGAGGGAAACTTTTACGGCTATACAGAAGCTTTCGTCGCTTCGAAGCTACTAAATAAGTCACGACTTTAATAGATAATATTGGGTTGATCTACGTTTTAGGATGTTACACTGTCGCTCTTAATAGAAAATCCAAAAAGAAATCAGTAATGTACCTGGTAATGGAGATACTTAGTAATGGAAATACGCATTAATCAACAGTAGTTGGATAAGCTAAAGCCTCGGCCAAGGCTGTGACGGATAATTTAGGGCTGAAGTATACACTTCATGAAGCTAAGATTTCGATCTTGCATGAAACGAATAAGAAATCAGTAATGCAGCTGAGTATGTTCGGCATCTAAATGTTTGTTTTTTCCCCGGGATGGATTCACTATAATTAAAAACGCCTATCTGATTCAAATCCGTCGTAAAGGCGGGGAACGGCCACAGTAGACTCGAGTTGGGTCACGCAACTAAACTAACTTCACGGCAATGCGGGAGGTGTCGCACGGAAATGAAGGCGCGTCGCTGTTAGATCGCGCAGATTGCTTCGGAAGCTACAAACGAAGTGGTTCAACGGTTTTTTCCTTCCTTTGGTACACTGTACACTATACCTATATGAGATATTTTTTTAAATACTTCCGTCATCGCGAGAGCTGCATCGCTCCACAATTAAAAACTTTCCTTCTCAAAACCCTATTCTCGGTCATCATTCTCCTAATTTTTTAAACTAAAAAAAAAAGGAATAATAATAATACATTTTTTTTGATAATTTAATAATTGAGATAGTTCAGAATCACGGTGTCTAGAATTCTTGACCATGATCATCCCTGATTTTCCACTGATTTTCCCTGATTTCCAGGAGCTAATTGCCTGATGAGTGACGTAAGTTTTCTCTCACTTTCCCAGTATTTCCTGATGAAAAACCCTTTCAGCCGATTTTTAGGCACACAATCAAATGTTTAATTCTAAAAGTGTTCCTGGTGTTTATACATATTATCTAGTAAATGCAAGCATCCGTATTATTATGATGATTTGAAGGTTCAAATATGTCATGTAAGAGGTCAATGATGGCGGCTCAAAAGGAAAACCATGAACCTAAATAACAACAGGTACCTAAAATGTCCACAAACTTTGAATACGAAATGGTCTCTAAGCGGCAGAGAGATTCCTGGTTTCAGGAACAGATTTCCTGATTTTTCCCAAAAATTGTTCATTCCTCGATGAATTCCAGTTTTTCTCGGTCTTTGACACCATAATCACGTGCTAAAGCAAAAAAGTACTAAAATATTGGAGTGAGAAACTCGATGGGGATTTCATGGGTCATGGGTCTTTTAAAGGTTTGGCTGCAATATCAGAGTTTTGAAGAGCCCAAGAATGAAATTTTGATAAACTTCAGAAATTATGATTCGTACGATCCCTCAAAAACTACAACTTTTCAAGGGGCTCCAACGCTCCTAAATTAGTACCTGTTAATCTCCTGAGACCAACACTGGGGAATCTGGGACTCTTTGTTGTCTTGGAACCGTAAAACGCCTTCAATTTACGAGATATACAATACAACTCGCATTGTGCGGGTCCTTTTAACTGCGTGCAACCCGGGCCACTATGCGCTGCTCAGGCCCTGGTTTTAGGGAAGTTTGAAGATCGTTTCGGTGTATTTTTAAAAGGGGCACATTTTGGCATAAAGAACGGAGCGTGTACCTAGCAAGAATAGTGGGAAGGGAACTTGAGAATCCGTGAGAAAACACATGTGAAATTCCAACTAAGCTGTCACTCTTAGTTAACGCCCATGGAACAAGGATACACAAGTAACGAAAAGTCTTGATGCTTTGGTTTCGACAATAACCGAATGGCACTGACAAGAAAATGCAAACTACTGAGGTGACAACATGGTGGAGAAAGTTCACGTGTAGTGAGCGAGAGTGGCAAGAACTGCCTCGATAGACACGATATACTCTCGACCGTGATTAACCTCCCGCTGAAAATCCAACGTCGTACCTACAGAAGTGTAGAGCATATTTAATGGCATAAACTGGCAACAAATCGGGGATAGGTAGGTTCGAGCATGCTCAGCTTTTTCTAACTACTAAGTCGATCACAAGGGCAACACACTCGAATGAAAGCATAAAACTTAGTGGAGATTATGTTAAATTATCTGACCTTTGAAAAACTCATCACATCAACGCCACCAAAGGTACAAAATAATTACAAAAAGCTTTCCAATTGGACTGATTGGAATAAAAAATAAAAAAACCAAGCCACAAAAAGGAGGGGGGGGGGGGGGGATGGGTTACGCGTGGGTTTCAAACTTAACAAACCTGTCATAAAGTCAAGATAGAGAAAAAGCGTTTTAGATGTGAAAAAAGAATTAACCTAACTGACTTCACGTCTAATGGAGGAAACTTTGTTAAAGGTGGAAAAACAGAGTTGCCACATTAAGAGTAAGTCACTTACCTATTGAAAATCGGTTTAATTCTCTCCTGCAAGGCCCTTTCGAAGGATCGCGCCAAATCGATTCCTCGAAAAGAACTTCGGTGTCCTCTACTACATGTCACTCACTCTCAGACCCCTTCTCCCCCTGGATGAGTGACGTAATTTATAGACGGCCCCAAAGAGTTGTGGAGAATTTTTTAATGGTTATCAGGCATCGTTAATACATAACACCCCCCCCCCCC